>OX246743.1:33407127-33867127 GCA_945910005.1 Isoperla grammatica
ACATATTGGACTCAGTGAAGCGTATTGCATTTACGTTACCGTCAATAACTGTCAACTGGCAGGCATGCGTGTGCAGCATTTGCTTTAGTATGTGTGAGTGTCTACTAATTTAGTAATATTAATTCCTGTATTTGTGAACTTTAATGTACTAAAGTAGGAAATGCCTGTCCTGTCGAGTGCCCGAGGCTGCATTTGCAAGACGAAAAGTTGACACTTTAACAATTGACTTGGTTGCAATTTGGATTATATAAATAAATATAATTAAAAATAAATTCACATTTAGAGTCCACCCACTCAGTAACGAAACTGATTTTTAGTAGGGAGAATTTTGTTAAGAATTTCATCATTCAAAATTTCTATGCTAAATTATTTTCACTTTTTCTTTATTTCAGGAAAACATTTCGTTACAAATAATTTAAAATTCGAACTAATTTAGTAATACAAAATTCCGCTTCAAACGTTATTTAACTCCTAATTAAAAACACATTTCGTTACAAAGAATAATCAAATGAAAATAAAATAAAATGTTCGTTAGCTTACCTTGTGGAAGAATTGTTGCAAGCATGAGATTGATAACGAAGATAATGTTTACAAGGAAGTTGTCGTTCACCACCGCCATAGCGTCAACGAAACCTCCCCAAAACGAAATGTTCCGAACGTAAAAACTACACCACAAACACTGTAAAGACCTCCCGACTACAACGAAACTAAACTAGTCAACACAAGCAATATAAATTAACTTCATCCGTATCTAAACCGTCAGCAGTTACTCTATTACACAGGTCGGAAGTGAAGACTAGATTAAAACTCACAAAAACTCTGTAATAATTTTTAATTTAACTCGAAAACATTTTGTTCTTTCAATTTCACTCGCTTAACGAATATGTCCTCATTAGAGACGAGATGTAAGCTCCGCCCACTTCGTTGGTGCTAGTTTCACACGGTTGGTCCGTCAGCCGACGCCGAAAACCTGAAACAGTAAAGCAATAAATTAATTAACTCCATTAAAGCTGTTGAATAAATTTGTGTATGTTCTTCCGTTATGTAACATTCAACGCTCGTACTAACGCGGACTTGTAAGGCAATATTGTTCAAAAGGGTAATTTTTCAGAAGGAACAAATCTGTTTTGAAGCTCGTAAATGTCTACTGAACGTATTTTAGGAAAACGTAATATTTATTTAAGCAATATGCGACACCTTTACACCGTCTAGTTAAGTGAAATGCCTGTTTCGTCTAAGGTAATCAAGGGAATGTGTAAGGTGAAGTTATATTTGCTTTAGTAATATCTCCCTCCTTTGCTGTGACCTTGGCTATGCGAAGCGTAGGTATCAATAAAGCTGGATTAAGATATAAAATCAACAACACGGTGTCAAGTGAAGGTGTAACATGAACCATCAGATTAGATGGGCTTGTTTGGCGCTGCCTTCAATATCAACAGAGATAGGCTCACTTGAAACATCAAACTCGATGCAGATAAAAACAAAATATCAAGTTACATAGGCAAACTCGTAAGTATTCTCAACTGTTGTTTTTTGTTTCTCTTAACCATCCATTAGGTGATCATTTAAATAATTCAGTGATGTTTGCTTCGTGTTGTGAGATGCTAAAAGTCATATTTCAAGACGGTCTCAGAATCTACTCACTTGAGATTAAAAAAAAAAAAAAAATAGATAAATAAAAAAATAAAACTTTGTAATGATATTATTTAAAAAAATACTTAATTGGTTGTCTGAATACCTCATTCGCTAAAACTCTTCAACAGTTAACATGTTTCTTTCCTAACTGTCTCGATATTGACGCTTTTACATTCAACAGATTGAAGTGTGCATAATAACGTAATATTTCCATTTGGATAACTTACTTTAACTCATAGTTACACACTAGTTTAAAACAACTTAATTTCAATTTCAATTTCTTGGAGCTCCCAAAAAGCACTGCACACAGTACACAGTAGACCTACAAAGTACACAGTACACAGTAACACAGCACACAGTACACACAACACAGGACACAGTACACAGTACACAGTACACAGTACACAGTACACAGTACACAGTACACAGTACACAGTACACAGTACACAGTACACTGTACACAGTACACAGCACACAGTACACAGTACACAGTACACAGTACACAGTACTTAGTACACAGCACACAGTACACAGTATTAGCGTACACAGTATTCGGTACACAAGTACACAGTACACAGTACACAGGCACACAGTACCCAGTATTAGAGTACACAGTACACGGGTACACAGTACACAGTACACAGCACACAGCACACAGTACACAGCACACAGTACACAGTACACAGTACACAGTACACAGTACACAGTAGGACCTACAAAGTACACAGTACACAGTACACGGTACACAGTACACGGTACACAGTACACAGTACACAGTACACAGTACACGGTACACAGTATACAGTACACAGTACACAGAACACAGTACACAGGACACAGGACACAGTACACAGCACACAGTACACAGTACACAGTACACAGTACACATACACAGTACACAGCACACAATACACAGCACACAGTACACAGTACACAGCACACAGTACACAGTACACAGTACACAGTACACAGTGCACATACACAGCACACAGTACACAGTACACGGTCAACAGTACACAGTACACAGTACACAGTACACAGTACACAGTACACAGTACACAGCACACAGTACACAGTATCACAGCACACAGCACACAGCATACAGTTCACAGTACACAGTACACAGTACACAGTACATAGCACACAGCACACAGCACACAGCACACAGCACACAGCACACAGTACACAGTACACAGTACACAGTACACAGTACACAGCAAACAGTACACAGTACACAGTACACAGTACACACTCCACAGTACACAGTACACAGTACACAAGAATTACATTTCCTGGGTGAGCGACTGGTCAGCAATATTGGGCACATAATATAAACCTAATAGAATATATAAAATACATTTTCCACTTTAAAAAAAAGCTACTAAATTGCTACTATCAACTTAAACTATATAATACACCAAATGTTAATTCCAAGACATTACAACGCTGTATAATAACAGTCTATTACATTCATTCCAGAGCCATTAAATGTATAAAGGAAACGACCACCGAATTAACGCCTCAAGCTATTCAACGCTATTAATACTTTTACTGCATTTTTAATTATTATTTTAATATACATTACATCACGACACAAGACGACTCAAGTTAAATAACGCTGTTGTTCGTAGAATACCGGATGACACAATCAGCCATTTGATGTTATTGCGGCGACTCATAATGACGTCACTATTACTAGCAATGACGTCACGCGGTGACTTACTACGTTTCTCTTCATATTTGCTGGCCCTCTTTACGACCCAAACGCTCACCAGACCTTGTCTAAGATTTCTCCTCCCGCTTGGCCCTGCCCACCCTTGCTGGACTGCCCTCATGACGACCCCCGCGATGTTTAAAGTTTATTGGCTTATCATAATATTGTGATTATCATTACATTTGACATGATTGATTACATTAATGTACTTATAAAATGGCACAATTTAATTCTTGTATGAGGTATTTATAAAAAGGCACAATTTAATATAGATAATTTTTTCATCTTGATATTTCACCATCTCATCGTCTCGATTAGCCAAGTTGCAAACGTGACTGTATAATCCCAAATAGCAATCAATCTATCAATCTATCAATCTATCAATCAATCAATCAATCAATCAATCAATCAATCAATCAATCAATCAATCAATCAATCAATCAATCAATCAATCAATCGGAGAGTTTCAAGTGAGTTTATTGCCATTACGGAAAGAGGTGTCTCAGCGGTAGCGCGCAAGATTAACTAGAGAGGTCCCCGGTTCGATTCCAGCCACCGACAATCCCGACTGAAGGTTTTCCTCAATCAGATGGTGAATCCTATGAACAAGGCTTCTCTCGAGACATTCTTTCCTTATCTCATACAACAATACATCAACAATCATGACAGTAAGACCCTTTTATCAACATAATATCATTATAGTTAAAGGCTGGTTTACACAGATTTTTAAGACATACGATTTAAGGTTTAACACGTAGTCGTAGAGTTGGATCATAGGCAACACGTACTGGCGTTCACACAAAGTTTTAGTTTTAAGACGTTGTTTTCATTGTTGTTTTTAAAACAACGTCTTAAAACCTTATGCATTATGTCTTAAAAATCAAGGACCAGCCTTAAGGCTGCAATGTTCACCAAGTCTGCGGAACTCCATATTACGGTCTGTTTAAATTACTTCAAAATGTGTTTAAATTGTCCCAAATGAAAACATCAAAATACACAATCCTGTCAAGAATTCGGTACTCTTTCTTATATAAATTTTTTTTGTTCCAATCAATAATTCCCTTTCTCGGATGTTTTTAATTACCTTTTGTAATGTGACGTTGCCGGACACCTTTCACACCTAATTAAGAACATCTGCAAAACGTTAATATTGATTGGAATAGAAACCATTCATAAGGTCCTGATAGAGCATTAAATTGTCTATAAGATGAGTATGACATATTGTGATTTTTTTTCGGGACAGTGTAACTGCAAGATAGGTAAACATACAGCCTCCCGAAACAACTGTACAGATGCTAAAGGTCTCTCACAGCAAGAAGTAAGATAGTATCTGGACCGCCCACATTTAGTTTCCAACAGCGCGAATCACTTACGTTTTTCCCGATTATCTAGTGAAATTTGGTTGCGGTAAGTTTTTTGACGATAACGTACAAGAAAACGTGCAAGCAGGGTTTCCGTCAAAAAACTTAACGCAGCCAAATTGTACTAGATAATCGGGAAAAACGTTAGTGATTCGCACTTGTTATGTTGGAAACTAATTGTGGGCGGTCCTGACTCCCACTTCTTGGTGTGAGTGTGACAGACCTTTACCGTCATAGACAAGTGGTTCGTAACCAACAAGCGAGCCCCAAATTCAAATACCGTTCGTTGATGGTTCATTGATTTGTCTATATTAAACTCATCGGAAGGTTGTTTCGATGTTATGTAGTAGTCATGAACTCTGACTGAAAACCAGTAAATTCGTGAGATTAAAAAAATGTGACTCCATCCCCGCCTTAGAATATAATCTACCCAGAAAGAGGGTCCCCGCACGTTAAATAATGCAAGGTAATCTACGGATTAATTTCCATGGTTACAACAGGCACAACATCAAAGGATGAACGATGACGACGTCAGATGTTTGGTAGGGCTGAACTCAAGGCTAAACCTGCAGATCAAAGGTGTTGGGTTCGGGTCTTAGCAACAGAAACACTAGAGGTGTTTGTTGCCAATGGGACTCTGTAGCGGTCATCGGGAATATTGACTGAAGGTGTTTTCTCAGCCTTAATCCCTCTGAGCATAACTACAGTAATCAATATCTCTCTCTCTCTCTCTCTCTCTCTCTCTCTCTCTCTCTCGCGTCGCATTTTGTGTTTTGTATTTTGTATTCTGTATTTTGTATGGTTCTATGGAAGATATGGCCTCACTGGTCTTAATCCCACCTTGAATAAATACCTAAATCAATCACTAATGTATGATATGTTCTTAATTTGTAGGTCTATTTAACAATTGGATGCAAGAAAAGCCTAAAATAACATCCAAAATCAGTCAGGCTGTCTCTCTCTCTCTCATACAATATTAACATCATACAATGCATTTTACTATAATTCAAGAGTTGAATATAATAAAACACCTTACAGTCCTTATTCCCACCTAAATCAAAACCTGTATACATCCATCTCATTTTCGAAAAACGACTTAGTAACGTAAAATTGATGCACTTTCTATTTCTATTAATCGTTTTCTTAGTAATTAAAATGGCTTGATGCCTACGTTGGTCTGCTACTAGTCCCGCAAGAACGTGAACACTGAACCGTCTGAGAATCGCTCAGAAAGCTGCGGGAAAACAACTCAATATCCTGAATCCAGCTCTGAACACATATATGTGTTTGGCCATCAGATATCGAGTTATGTTTGTTGTAGGGGAAGAAGAGAGGTGGAAGGGGGGGGGGGAGTGTTTGGGAGGGGAGGGGAGGGGAGGGGCTGCGTGAGTGTAAGTCAGCCAGGGTGTTTCATAAAAATGATTAATGAATCATTATATTATTAACGATGCACAGGTGTTTATGATCGAAGGCGAGAGTCATTTAAACGAGGCGAGAGGAAAACAACTAGGGGGCTAAAGTTGATTGTATTCAATTAAAGTGAGATCCATCATCATTTGTACAGGTTTGGCGGTCAGAATAAATACGAAACAGGAAAAACGCGAATTCCAACTCCCCCCCTCCCCCCCCCCCCCCTTTAATTAACTTAGCACGTGATTGACTGTAAAAGCCATTAGTGCAGTTTGTTGGTAATAGCCTTTAGGTCATTTGTACAGAAATTAATCATGTGAAATTGTTGTTGAATTTGGCGCCGTACTTTGAAATAAAAATCCACACCGCGGTAGTGTGTCCATAAACTAACACTATTTGTTTTATACATTTAATTGAATACAGCGTTTGATGATTTTCGTACGTTTGCTGTATCCATTAATTTCAACTTGCTATGTACATATATTCGTATAAAAACTGATTTTAATCACTTTGGAAGTATTGAAAAAAGCGAACTGGCTCAATTCACGAGAATTGTTTTTGATACATTTTGAAAGTTTAGTATTACAATTTGGTATATATTTGTTATCAGTTTTGTACAATTTGGTATAGTTATCGAAAACAAGTAAATACAACCGTATTCCGGCTTGCGAGTTGACTGGTACACGCTGGAGAATTGGGCCCTTGGGCGTTATTTCATGTCTCAATCTTTGATCTTTGGCCTTTTTTACAGGGGAGGGGGGAGGAAATAAATGATATCAGGTTTGCCCTCAAATATTTCTGTAACGTGTTTGTAACATTTAAATTTTAAATAAATATATAATGTATATTAATAATAATATAATATTATCCTTACACATAAATACCGATCTGTGATTGGTTACTTATCGCTCACTCGTCGATGGTGTTCGGAGCCTACATGGTTAGTTCAGTCCCTTTAAATTAAATTCTCCCACTGAGAATGAGTTATGTGATAGTGGGGTTACTTTAGCCCAATTTCCTATACCGACCCGGACAAAATTAGGAGAAAGCTGATTTTTTCAGGGTTGCTTACAAATTCAATTTTATATAACATACTTTGGGTCCGCCAAAATCCGCCTTGTGCGTTACCCGCCATCTTGGAAAATGTCAGTGATTACAGTATTCCATTAAATCACTTGTTGTGAGTGCCCTATGTAACATTAAATTACGTGAGTGGTGTCAAATGAAAGATAATATTATGATCAATAATAATAATGTATTGAATTTAAGTTATTCTTCATATTACAATAGAAGGAAGTAATTAAGTGATCCACCGCATAAGTGGATATTTGTATTTTGATGATTTGCGATAAAAGTAATAACGTATCCATAACTTGTGTTCATACAAAACAAAAAGCTCATTCTGTTTCGAACACACGTGCCAAGTCTTATTTACATAACTTTAAAAATGTGTGAGATACGAGCTATTGTATATCTGCATGTGTCGTGGCCGCCATCGCCCCGGACAGAGCAAAACTCATTACCTTAGCCCATCGGTCAGTAACAACACATTAAAACAAACTTTTTTTACATGATGACTAAAGAATGTTATTGAGCTTCACTTAGACCAAAGTCACATATGTGCTTTAGTCGCCATTTTGAAAAATGGCGACGGTTACAGTTTTGTCTTCAAACATGATTTGTGAAGGCTACATATAACATAAAATAACATTAAGAATCTTAATTGAAAGATATGATTGGGAACTTTTATAAACAGGGGAAAAATTGTAAGTAATTAGATGAGCGTAGCGAATGT
The DNA here is from genome assembly GCA_945910005.1 of Isoperla grammatica. NCBI lineage: Eukaryota > Metazoa > Arthropoda > Insecta > Plecoptera > Perlodidae > Isoperla > Isoperla grammatica. Next base: position 33,415,043 of record OX246743.1, read on the forward strand.
ATCAATCAATTCAAATGGTTCATTCTCTAAATGCGCGAATTTTGTTCGTCGCACACCGGTCAAACGGTTCGACGGATTTGCCCAAAATTTTAAACCAACACTCTTTAATACTCAAATTGACGATGTCAAGATGAACATAAAAATCCGTCAAGATGACAACCTACAAAAAAATAAATTACCGAAAACATTTAAGTTTTCGGACGGGTTTAAGTAATGTTTTGAGCTCGTGGTGGGACCATGGTAAGTCTAAAAAATGAGAGCCTGTTCTCCCCCCCCCCTTCTCCTCTGTCCCACTTAAGATTCCTTCTTCTGCAATTTGCCCTGCCCTTCCTAGCTTCTGGACTCTCCTTATGACGACCCCCACGATATAAGAAAAATGGATCTGATTCGGAAGACGCCATGTGGCCTAAGCTGTCGCCTAAGTCACTAAATGCCAAATAATAACAATGTTTTATATTTATTTATATCCACAACAAAGGTATTGCCACTGTCTTGGCGAAAGTTAGTTTAACGTTGTAACTGTTACCGTCATTTTGTAAGCGCATTTTTAGTTAATATTTACGGCAATGTTCCCAAACACTGCTGCACTTATAATTATTCACAAAGTAAATGTTGTCTATCACTCTCACTTGTTTAGGTGTCCAATTATACAAATTGAACATTGCTCCAACACTGTGGCTAGCAGTCATCGTGAGAGGATGGGGAAGTTCACGATTGTTAATGATGATTATTAAGACCCGTTTTATTTCCTTCTTTAAAACAAGCACTAGTCGCGTCACTCATATCATGTCAGTACATAAACAGCCCACTGTAATTTTTCAATTTCTGATAGCTTGCTCTGAAACCGAGAAATATTATTTCATTTATTGACTGTGTTGGCAGATCCTGGCGATACCATTAAAATGACAACGTCTTGAGAATTTTGACCAATTAAGATAACTAGTGATCTGAATCATTACCAACTTCTGCAACTGGGGGACCACTGTCTGCCAAGTTTAATGTTGTCTCCATTATAAGAGTGCATGCAGCAGTTTTTGCATTGACAATGTTTATATCTTGAAACATTAACCGATTGGAAAACTTTTAAATAAGCCGGGCTTTATTCTGTCAATTCCCAGGAATGCGGCCGCTGACGTAAGCTTAGTACGCCTAGTAATATGCAATGCATGAGCGAATCTCCAAAGACAATTTCGTGTGAGGTGGTCGAGGCCATGTACGCGATGGAGAAGGACCCCCCCCCCCCCCAACCCCCCCAACTATTATGTTGGTACTCTTCGCATATCTCAGTTTGTGGGTGCAAGTAACCGTTGATTGATGCAATAGCCTGTTCAAAATGTAATGTTCTACTTATCATCCCGTTATCATCAAATAGTGATGGTGATGGATAACAGACAAGAGTTGCTCTATCGCATTTGACTGTTTATCCATCATGGGGGTCGTCATAAGAAGAGTCCCGCAGAAGAAGGGCAAATTGCAGAAGAAGGAATCTTAAGTGGGACAGAGTAGAAGGGGGGGGGGGGGGGGAACAGGGTCTCCTTTTTCAGACTTACCAACACCACGGGTTACTTAGAATGGGCCATTCTACCACGAACACAAAACATTTTAAATCCGTCCGTAAGTTTCAATTAACAGAAATTAAAAACTAAATGTTTTTGGTAATTAATTTTTTGTAGGTTGTCATCTTGACGGATTTTTATGTTCATCTTGACATGGTCAATTTAAGTATTAAAGAAAGTTGGTTTAAAATTTTGGTCAAATCCGTCGAACCGTTTGACCGGTGTGCGACGAACAAAATTTGCGCATTTAGAGAATGAACCATTTGAATTGATTGATACATTCGCTACGCTCATCTAATTACTTACAATTTTTCCCCTGTTTATAGAAGCTCCCACCATATCTTTCAATTAAGATTCTTCATGTTATTTTATATTATATGTAGCCTTCACAAAGCATGTTTGAAGACAAAACTGTAACCGTCGCCATTTTTCAAAATGGCGACTAAAGCACATATGTGACTTTGGTCTAAGTGAAGCTCAATAACATTCTTTAGTCATCATGTAAAAAAAAAGTTTGTTTTAATGTGTTGTTACTGACCGATGGGCTAAGGTAATGAGTTTTGCTCTGTCCGGGGCGATGGCGGCCACGACACATGCAGATATACAATAGCTCGTATCTCACACATTTTTAAAGTTATGTAAATAAGACTTGGCACGTGTGTTCGAAACAGAATGAGCTTCTTGTTTTGTATGAACACAAGTTATGAATACGTTGTTACTTTTATCGCAAATCATCAAAATACAAATATCCACTAATGCGGTGAATCACTTAATTACTTCCTTCTATTGTAATATGAAGAATAACTTAAATTCAATACATTATTATTATTGATCATAATATTATCTTTCATTTGACACCACTCACGTTATTTTATGTTACATAGAGCACTCACAACAAGTGATTTAATGGAATACTGTAATCGCTGACATTTTCCAAGATGGCGGGTAACGCACAAGGCGGATTTTGGCGGACCGGAAGTATGTTATATAAAATTAAATTTGTAAGCGACCCTGAAAAAATCAGCTTTCTCCTAATTTTGTCCGGGTTAAAACCTAAAATTCCTCCTCTAAATTGGTAGGCTCTAAATATGAATTTTGTATTTGTTTTAATTTTAGTTATTTAAATTTAAGATTGATATAGGCTTATATAAAAGTCACAATAAAAACCATGTGCAAATGTGTTACTACAATGCTTATCAATTGGTTTCCTAGAAAACAACTACAAACATTTTCCACTCATACTAATTGCTAATATTTATACACAACTGTCACCGCCTCAGGGTATGTGAAAGCCCATGAAAGCTCGTGAAAGCTCGTGAAAGCCCGTGAAAGCTCGAATGTGGATAATTGTAATGTAAGCACTATACACAGAGCGATTACAACCATCGCCTATGTAGGTATTCTACAGTCATGTTGTTTACAGGCAGTCAAGGTCACTTCTGCTTTGTCGAGCATTAACCTATAGCCTAGCAGTAATAATTTATTCTAACAGATAAATCGCTTGGAAACCTTTGAACTCACCGATGACATCAAAAATAAAAATAACCTTTAGAGATGCTATATTTGTAATTATTGTATATACACTGCAAGGTTTGTGTTGTTTGTAAATTGTGTATTTGTTAGTTTGCTTTTATATATTTTGTCACGAATTGTTCTCTTCATGAGAATTTAAAGTTATAGCTGCGCTTATATTTGAAAAGGGGGTCGGAGAAAAACTGTCGAGGATTCTTAAATTTTGGTTGGGGAAATTAAATTTTGATACCCACACAAAAAGTGTATTTATTTTTAATGAAATTTGAGATATTTAAAATGGTTTTGTTTATTGCAATTAGACCTTCAAATAAAGTATTACCAGTCAATGTGGCTGCTGATGTCATTGACAAGCAAAGAAAGTCGGCGGCTGAACATAGGGAACAGGAAAGTGCTTTGAGTTATGAGCAGACTTAAGAAACTGCATAAACCATAGTCGATATTCTGACCTTCTGGTTAACAACAAAGACAATTCGAATTTTGTGATTTATTTATAGCACTAAACGTTAAACTCTAACGTCGCGTTTAAACGTTTAAACGTTTAAACGTTTAAACGACTATTTCTTACACTTCGAAAACCATTACAAAACTACATAAAATAAAACAATTCCTTACCTAGATTGCATTTTAACAACAGCGCAATAATGCCTTTATTATCCCCGATGCAAATCTGTCTGTATACTACGCACATTAGAAGTTCTTTCAAGAATTAATCATAGTGGTAACTAACGATTTTCGGTCTAGTAATAGATGCATATTAACGTCACTATCATCATTCTTATCTTGTGCGTTTCTCGTGACCAAACTGAATAACATGTGTGTAAAACAAATTGGCCCCAGTAGCTCAGCCCCCCACGTTTAGTGGAGGGGGGGAGGGGGAGGGAGGGAGGGGTAATACCTGAGTATTAATTAAAGGTTATGGCGGTGTCACGTGATGACTCCCAGTCACGCACCCCCTCCCCCCCCCCCCCCTTCTTGAAGTGTCCACGCGATGTTTTACCAATTCTACGGCGCGCAAAGTACAAACCGCTATGCGTGAGTCAGCACAATAATGAATACCAACCCTATAGTAATATACCCATTGCATTTACTACGCGGTAATGTCCGGGTGGGTACTAGGTAAGAAGCCAGAGAAATAACTGTGTCGTTAAGTTTTATTTCGAAATGGGCGTAACTTGGCTCTGCGGCTATAGTTTCTAGGGGATGTAGGGAGGGGTTGTTATATTTCGGTGTTTTTTTTTGTTGTTGTGGTAGATAAACAAAATGAAGGGAGACGTTATGGGAATTTGTTTTTAGTGTGTCGTTGAGTTTTATTTTTGTCGTTAGAGTACCTGCCTGGCTGCGTTGTTTGAGTTAGTCAGAACATTTCGTAAAGTATGGGGATTTATTTTCTATTAGTAACTGTTACAGTTTCTATTATAATTCAATACAAATACAAAGCTGTTTAAATGATATTTGAGAACTTAAAACGACAAAGTCAAAATAATTTTAAGATTACTCTTTTGTGATCTAATGACCTGGACCTCCAACATCTTTTAAACACGAATTATGATTACATTTATATTTGAAATATTAATACTTCCACAAAACTAACTGTCAAATAATTGAAATCAATACCTAATATCAGATCCAGATTTTATTGTTAGAAAATTCCATTCTCAAGCTATCACTAAATAAAAGTATACCGATGGTGTTGGTACCCCGAGAACCAGCTCTTATCTATAGTTCTAGATCGTTGGCACATACCAGTGGCGGCTCGCGTTATGAGTAAGTGAGGCTGACCCTCAACAAAAGATGTCATTATAATTCCATATGGTTTTGTTGGTCAGCCAGTTTCACAACTCATGTTTTTGACATAGATATGACGAAATTCGGTTTTCTATTTGAAACTCGTTTATTCTACGCCTCATCAGTCAAATCGTCTCAGAGCCGCCACTGCTTCGTACTCGATTATTACGGTGAAGCAGTGGCGTATCCAAAGGGGGAGAGGACCCCTCCCTTTCGCAAAGGAAAAATTGAAAATTACCGTTTAGCTTTCAATAAAGACAGTATTTTTGTATTAAATACCACATATATTAGTTTTTGTTCCCAATACTTTATAATTCTTGTGTATTGTGTAATTAAAAGCAAAAACAATTACGAAAAACATGCAAATTTTTAAGGTTCCTTTTATTAGCGGTGCTAAGGAGAAAATGTGTTGCAAGAAACTTAGTTATTTTGTTTCAGTTGGCCGCTGTAAAATGCACAGATTTGCACCAAAATTACCTTGACGAAAATTTGTTTCCACTTATGTTCCGGTTCCGTCTCTGTAATATGGGTTGAAAACCCCCTTTTCTCAAACCTAGATATGCCACTGCGGTAAAGGTCTATACAAGGCCGTAACCGACGAATGTTGAATATTGTCGCATGACTACACATGCTATCTCTATCGATGATAACAGAGTGCAAATCGACTGTACATTATAATACATCAATTACTCTAGGTCATTAGAGTCACGTATAATACGCTAGTCATGTAGCCTTGGTATTATGGCAGGCTGCTCATGTATAGTGATAGAGTGTCATGCATACAGATAGACATAAAACCCATAGGCCTAGTATGTAAAAAAAAAAAAAAAACGGAGACAATTTTTATTTTTAAATCATATCTCAAGATTAAAGAATGGACCTCGAAATCGAACATCTGGATCCACAGCGCACTGTGGTTTGGTAAGCACTAAAAAATATTGTAATTAGTAGCGTAGTTATTTTAATAATTAGATCCATAATTAGTTAAAGTCGATCGATGAAGTGAACTACCCATTCAATACAACAACTAAACTATTCAAATTAAATGGACATTAAAAAATACTTTTTTTTATTCTAAATTATGAATTTCAAGAATTATTACATGTGAGTAGCATTTAATACTGAACTTCTTGAAATTATATATTTTTTTTATTAATAAAGTATATTTATAGTTTCTAATTTGAGTAGATTTGAGGTAAAATTGACACACCAGCGCAAATATCTCGAAAACGGATTGCGTTCGATCATCTTTTTCAAACGTATTCATGTTAGTCATGAAGTTATCTACATTTAGGACGAAAATTTGTTACAATATATTACTTTTTGAAGGTGCTACGCAAAGTTATACGATTGAAAGTGTAGGTTTTTGTTCAGTTACAATGTATAACATAGGGAATTCCAACGCATTTCAACACTCAATAAATAAAAAACTAATAGCAGTAGGTGCATATTTTTTTCTACAATATTCACAAGCTTAATCTCAACTTGCAGTACATACAATTTGAATGATTTATATTACATGTGCAGTTATCATCGATCGACTTTAACAAAATCTGAATGTTGCACAGTTGTTTTTTATTCTCGTGACGTCACAATGTCCATAATAACGAGCCTAAATGTGTGTTTACATTTGATTTGTCAATAGAAGACGAAAAATATAAAAGTTTTAACAACATATCTAAACAAAAAACGTTAAGAAAAATATGATTTGATCACATTATAAACCAGAACAAAAAGTGGCCGAGACAAACAAAACGTTTATGAAAATATTATTTGCCTTATTATAGAGCAGAAAAAAGTGAACAAAACAAAGAAACGTTTAGGAAAATGATGATTTGTCTCGTTAGGAAAATGATCATTTGTCTCATTATAAAGCAGAAAAACGTAACCGAGACAAAAAAGTTTAGAAAAATGATCATTTGTCTCATTATAAAGGAGAAAAAAGTTTCAAAAAAAGTGTAGGAAAATGATCATTTGTCTCATAATAAAGCAAAAAAAGTTGACCGAGACAAAGAAACATTTAGGAAAATGATCATTTGTCTCATATAAAGCAGAAAAAAGTTTCAAAAAAAGTTTAGGAAAATGATCATTTGTCTCATTATAAAGCAGAAAAAACAGTAGTTGAGACAAGAGAGTCTATTACCGCCAACACCATTCTCGCAGCTACTCCGCCGTGAATAACGTTTTATTTATTCGCGAAGCAAATGACCGGAACAGTCGTCTGTGGTACTATCTAGTGGACAACGCAGGAAGCAGCAGTAATCATGAACATTAGTTCGACACATGAACCAACATAGCCGTGAGATGTTTTGTGTTGATTGAAGTCATGCTCACGATTTCTAAGCTGTATCGACTTTATCCGCGGACGATTTAAACTAGTAGTAACTTCAAAGAATCACTATCTCTTTACGAATTGTCACGTTTAAATGTGTATAAATCCACCTTGTTATCCTACGATCCCCGACACTATTTAAATTTATATACCGATTTGTTTGGACGATATCCCCGGAGTGGTAGGTCGCCGACAACACTGGCATCGGGGGAGACCGCGGAAAGGGTGCAGAGTGCCGGTTGAGGGGTAGAGGGAGTGGGGGGGAGGGGGGGGGGGGGGCGGGGGAGACACGAGCAACCAACTTCAGCCCTCCATTTAACACGGCGAACACGCAATAGGAAAATTATCTAATGATTATCATTGGAAACTGTAATAAAGCGTTCATTCCCAACATGAATATATACAGCTACCAACCATCCTCAAAACTAAACGTATTTTATAATTCTAGAATCGCATGTTACATCACCGTTGGGTTGTTTGTAAAATTAATTGATTTTTTCTCTTCCGTTTTTCTTCTTTTGTTGAATGTAGAGTACTTGAATTTCGTGCGTGCCTTGGTTTCAAGTACGAAGACGTAAGGTTTGCACGGAAATGTAATTTGGAAGACTTTGGGTTTGAATCTGGTCAAGGTCTGCTCAAGCATTAGTGGTAGGGTGAGGTTGAATGCGTCGTCTATACAGACAACGGAATCTTGTTATTCCCACCGTTGAGTGGTAGACTCGCTACGCAATCCGCAGTTTATCTACCGCCTTATGCTGCCCAACATATACTTTAGTCGGGTAGTAGAAGTTCGCCAAGCGACGCGATGACGGAGTTTTCGGCTGTCTTCGTATATCTTCGGTGAAGTAGCCGACCAATCAGGCTCCGTCATCGCGTTGCTTGGCGAACTTCTATTACCCGACTAAAGTATTTTGGGCAATAGAAGGCGGTAGACAAACTGCCGATGGCGTGGGGCCTCTATAGTGGACCCAAGATTACTTTACACCTGCTTTCGTCACATCCGGGGCAGTCGTAGCCAATCAGCGAACCGCCCGAGACACATCCGGGCCAATACCGATCGCTGATTGGCTACGAACCAGTCGCCTGTGACGAAAGCATGCGTAAGGTAGCCTTGGGATAACTATACCCTATATTACCATACCCTATATTACTCAACGTTCCAACTACTAAGAACGTGTGCGAACGCCTGTCTATCGTTGCCAGCTCCAGTTCTAGGTCCAGATATGACGTCATCAACAATGTGTACCCTCCGTTCATTGCTTGTTGATGATTGTTGATAGCGAAATGTATCTAGACCTGGTCCCGGACTAGGCAAAGATAGAGCCGGCTTGTGGACGCGTCCTTACAATTAATATCAGGAGTGTTTTAAAGACTTTTCTGCTACTGATCCCCAAATATGTAAATCATCATTTTGTTTACTTCTACAAGGTGTTGGGTCTCTGTCTCTCTTCTCATTCATGGCGGCCATCTTTGCGACATAAAAGTCTACCAACCCCCACTCCCTAATCTCCCCAAACTACTCAAATCTCATTGATGGGGTCGAACCTTATGACTCCTTAATCTCCCTAAACTTCTCAAATCTCATTGATGGGGTCGAACCATGACTCCCTAATCCCCCTAAACTACTCAAATCTCATTGATGGGGTCGAACCTTATGACGACTTCGGCTATGTGTGATGTATCTGATTTAGGCCGACGTCAAATATCCCACGTCGTAAAACCCAAACAATAAAATATGTAATCTTATACGTTGAAGCGCGTTTTAAGTCAAGTAACCGACATAGGTATCGAAAAATGCAAGATAGACAGTCTTGTTTCCGAGCCCTGACAAAGTTCTAATACTAAGTTACAAGTTAGTCAGCAAATAGAAGCGTCGATAATTTTCCCTGTTTCTATCAGCCTGTTCTGCAGGAATAAATTGGCAAGATTGACAGCGAACAATGAAAAAGCGCACATTTCACAATTTTAATTATAACGTTTCATTTAGGGTGTAAATCTTACGGCCTATCCCGAGATATACTTCCCATTAATCACGAGTTATGACACTGCCATGGTCATTTATCATTGGCGAGGACCTAATCAAGGGACAAGGGTTGTCGTATAGACACTATACGACAAAACCGACCACGATATAAGAAGAACTTATCAGCCGTGAAAACACAGAGAGAAAAGTCGCATGTTTTTGAAATTGCCACAAACCCGCCCTTGTAAAACGTGGCGCCACCTCAACAACGATGGTTTCTACATTTCCGTCACGAACCCCTCGATTTTCCATTATTAGAAAATAATTCCCGACCACCTATGAACGCCAGGTAATCTCTAATTAATCTTTCACTTAAAAAATAATGAAGGTAAGCGAAATCAAAATCTCAGAGATTTACAAGGATGGAAACGAGAGCGGTAAGCGCGCTAATATAGAGGGTTGGGTTTAAAGGGGGGGAGGCGTGATATACTGCGCACCCGGCGACGTAAATGGGGAAAATCTCGTTTCCGAAATGTCGATCCAAAAACTGAACATTTTTCTTCGATCGTGAATCGGGAACAGGTGGAGAAAATCTTAGACGGACGTGTTGATTAGGTCCGCTAAGTTAGTTAGCTGGAAGTTGTCAGCCTAATATTGTGTTGGTTTATTGTTTAACGGGGCCGTTTGTTTCGCGTTAGTGCTGGCACCGTTCAAAACATATGCAACATAAAATGTGCACGGTCAAATCGCAAAATAAAACATAGTAATAATAATTGAGAACGAAATGCTAAAAATGAAAGTCCTGTGCAGCCTTATTGGTATCGTACATAAGATATTGAAACGGAATATTTTTATTGAACACTAACGATGAAGCTTACGAAACTTATCCGGGAATAAACGTATAGTAACGGATTAAGTAAAACTCCACATCAAGACAATGACGAATGATAAAAGTGGCGAATCTTTTTGAGTTTGAGTGCCATTAGTTACAAACTATTATATTTATCTCTGTCCAGGCGTGACAACTACTCAAAATAGGCACACTAAAATTTTAATGATGTTTTCATTATAGCCTTTCGCATAATTATTGTTTTGCAGGGAACAAATGGCCAGTTTATCTGTTTGTAATGTTGTAATCGTTCAACATAATGTAGCATTTGGGCAAAACCCAGCCGGGATTATGGATTAATGTCTTCACAAAAAAAAAGAAAAAAATCATGAAAATTTGATGCTAAAAACAACTAGTTAGACAAAGTACTGTTCAAGATAAATATTGCTATTAAATTAAAATAAAATAAAGATTCAAATGCTATTTTAACCTTCAAAAGGAACAGTACATTGTCCAGCTAAACATTTTTACCTGTTCTACTGTTTCCTTTCTAATATGAAATTTTGAGTTAAGTTGCTCTTGTACGATATGTTGAGAGTGAAACCCGGGAGCCATGCTAACACATATCCCTCTCAGACCCCACGTCCACAATAGTGGACACCAATTTTTGGATTTTATTACAGTTAAACGGGACGTTTGTTCTCATTGATCGCTGTTTACAAAAATTAAATGTTAAGATTCTAACCGTTTCATTTTTTTCCCGCTTCAATGTGACGAATGGTACCTTTATTAGAGACGTTTCAAAATTCATACTTGCAAAAACAGCTAAAAACTAGAGAATTTTGATATGTCCCGGAAATTTGATTTATTTCCAGTTTGTGCTGCACTTGAGGGAAAAAAAAAGATATGAAAATAAGCAAAAAATTGCAAAAAATTGCAAAAAAATCTATTTTTTTTTTAACTACTGAGCCAAATTTATTTTGGTACCAAATTTTGGATTTATATCAAATCCAAAATTTCCAAAAAAATCTTAAAAAATCATGGCATATTTATTTAAAAAAATCTAAAAACCATTAAAAAAATCAGGGAATTGATTGTTAGTGTTTTTAAGTTGCGTTATCTGCTCAAAAAAAAGAAGGACTGAAAGGGATATTCTTTTGCAAGCGGTTAAAAACAATATCGATTATCCACAATATAATATACCGTTAAACATTCAACAAGATCCAAAGTACGCGCCTCAAACCTCTATAGAAACATGATACTTTTAATGTGAAACCCTTACACGGTTTAATCCCCAACGATGTGATATGAGATTTTACTGGAATCTTATTTCTCAACCTTATCTCGAATAAAAATTCTTGAAATAGCTCGCTTACTTGTCACATCATTTTAATATCTTATATCGTGTGTGTGTGTGTGAGTGTGTATACAGGCAATCTTCTTCTTTCTATTGGCTTTCTGGCTCGAGAATATTACGGCGTTCACATTTCATTGCGAGGTGTTGTGTTTTCACGTGAAAACTACTCGACAGGGGAATCTGCAGAAACAAGACAGAATAAGAAGTGAAGGTGAAAGAAATTGTATGGAACATTTTTTATTTTCATATTATGTTTGAAATAAACCCGCTGATGTTATGAATCTGTATGTGTTGTGCATAATCAAGGGCCGGGAAAAATACAAATTTGTAATAAAATCGATTGTCATTAAAATATGATAGTATAATCCAATTCGTTAATCTGTATATTGATTTATTTCTATATTTTGTTATATATTATTTATGTATATATATATATATATATATATATATATATATATATATATATATGCTATTTTGTTTTTTATTTATGCCATATAATTAGCAGGCGTTAAATTGCCTGTCCCGGTGGTCTAGGGGTCAAGGCGCCCACCCGGCAAGTGGGAGTCTTGGGTTCGATTCCCAGTCGAGGTTTGGTTTCTTAATTTCTGGATTTCGCCATATATATATTATTTTATGCTGCGTGTGACACATATTAATTTATATTTATTTCTACTTAGATTAATAATCTTATATAGATATTATCAAGTTTTACAGATATGTTCAATAAAATGGTTCAAAATGAATTACGTTGTGGAAGTGGACAATCTGAGATCTTATTGAAATAGTCTCGTTTTATAATCTAAATACAATCTTTTTTTCAGTTTTTCGCAAATATATGTAGACTTGATATATCTAGCCCCGCTTCGTTCCACGTTTTTATATTGATTTTAGTTGTAAAGGTACGAACGCCTTTTATGTCTTTCATGCTACTAGGGTGACAATCAAGTCCTGGGCCCAGATACACAAAGGCGCCTAAGTGCTAAGACGTCCTACTTATCCTAGTTAATTAGTGATATAAACCGCGCATATGTCGTTCTGCAATGCCATAAAGATAACATATATTCAAATATCAACAATTTTGCCAATAATATTTTATTTATGAATGCGTAGTAATACCTAGAGATGATTTATCTTGATTTATCAAGTTAGGATTTTTTTTAACTTAGGACAACTTAGAGTTAGGCATTTTTGTGAATCCAGGCCCTGCTCTATAGTCGATCCTTATTTTTACCTTAATTAAACGTAACGCAATTACAAGATGCAAATGAACGTTGCTTTGTTTGCTGATACGCACGTTTACTAGTGAAATCGATTCCAGTCTAACTTATCCCAATCTAAATTATTCCCTCTGGCTCCATATTTGAATGTGAATCCCGTCTATTCTAGCGATCCCATTACTGCAGCTTGTTCATTGTGTCAAGTGTGGAGTGTGGGCCAATCAGACGCCAGTTTAACGACGCTACCAAATAACATGCCTGGTAGTAAAGACTGGGAATTGTTCTTGGCGCCAACTGATACAACCCCAGACCATCAATTAATGTGGCGGTGGGACGTAGTTTTCATGGAGGAACTTGTATGGCAGAGGCAAGAGTTTATGGTGGAAATGTTTTGCAAGTTTCGTTTTTTAAGATTTAAATCCCGTCTGGGCCCAAGGATGAATAGGCCCAGAGTGACTCTGCTAGTCGTAAGAGGCGACGAAAGGAGACCTTGTCCCTTTCCCCCCACTGTCCCACTGAATATTTCTCCTCCCACTTGGCCTTGCCCTCCCTTGCTGGACTCCCGTATGACAACCCACGCGACGTACAATGGATCTGATTCGGATGTGGCTTTATTCTTCATCATCATCTTTCTCATCTTCATTATAACCCGGTCATCGTCTCGATTAGCCATTGTTGTAAAAATATGACACGTTAAGCCCCATTAATCAACAATCAATCTCATTAAGATTTAAAAAGGTGGTGAATTGGTGGTGAAGATTTTTTCAAACATCGTTTTTATATGGGTCTTAATTTTGTTTGTTTGTTTTCGCTACTATGGGACTATGGAAAATGCATACATAGGCTAAGAACAGGAATACATGTGTGTTAACTATTATGTAACTATTATGAATACACGCATGATTAAATAATTGTTTTATTTTGAATATTTTAGTGGAGTAACACAAATAGTTAGAAGTTTGAACAGTGACTCGTGAATTTGACATCGATTTATTTTAATTCCAACGTTATTCGTGGATATAATGAGTGAATTTGCTCAAAATCGCGGCTATACAGTCAATACAGACAGACTATTGACGTCCACACGTAGCAAGTACCGTTTTTTGGACAGTTTTAACTAAATGGAAAGTGTAATACTTCTTCTGCATTACACGTTTGTTCATACTAACAAATAATACTGTACGGCTGTTATTATTTTTTAATTAACATTGTTTGTTCACCTCCCTGCGCCAAAGTAATTTCTGAAGCAGAAAATTGCTTTTTTAAAGAAATAAATCATAAAAAAGCGCAGCTATACAAATTACATTCAAATACGAGCGAACTTAGCCTGGCCCGAGGCTGCTATACCGCATCGTGGTGGGCAGGTCTTCGTGCTTTCGTGATTCCGAGAGGTATAACGGCGGAAGCGTATGCTTCTGGTAGGGCCACCCTAGCCGGACAGTTCGAGGTGGAGGGGAGCCAGACGAAATGCTGCCCACGTCCTGTTCTTTTCCCCTTTTTCCTCCCTGTTGCATCCTACTTGTCCCTTTACTCCAATATAATAACATACCCCCCCCCCCCCCCCCGTCATATTACCTAAGTAGTTGTCGAGTACACACACAAAATAAGTAATAATACGTGCAATATTAATATAACGCTTAAGTGCAAGTCAGATACATGAAAACATGGCAATTAAAAGAGGAATATTTTAGGGAGATACCCTGAGAATATTGTGGTTCTGCCTTGCTTCACATCCGTTATCAGAGCTACTTATCATAGCAATTGTTATCATAGCAACTTATCATAGCTACTTTTTAGAGATACTTATCATTGCTACTTATCATTGCTACTTATCAGAGATACTTATCATTGCTTCTTATCATTGCTACTTATCATTGCTACTTATCATTGTTACTTATCATAACTACTTATCGTAGCTTCTTATCATAGCTACTTATCATAGCTAATTATCATAGTACTTATCATGGCTACTTATCATAGCTATCTATCATAGCTACTTATCATAGCTACTTATCATAGCTACTTATCATAGCTTCTTATCAGAGTTACTTATCAGAGCTACTTATCAGAAATACTTATCATTGCTACTTATCATAGCTCAGCACATGACCTTGATGTTGTTCAACGTGTATGGATGTAAGGTCAAGGATCACACATGCATTATATATGGACGATTTAAAAGTGTTTGGAAAATCTTAGGAAGATCTTAAACTGTGGAATGATGATAAAATACGTCCCAACTTCGATCCGCAGTTGGTGCACATTTTTACGACAATCGCTTTCAAACGACAACATGAATCCATATTATCATTAATTTTGTGTAGGTATACCGATTGCGTATTGACAATCAATAACACATTATGATGGATAATGATAGTAATAAAAACAACCATAATCGAACATTCTAGAATCGATAGTTGATTAAAGCAGGTTCACCCCCAACCAGAGTCGATGAGGCTACGCACAACAAACACAATCATCCTTTGTCAAAGCCGAACAAACCGGGGAAACCAAATGACGGTGTAATCTGTTTTCGATTCTGCTCAATGGCCGACGATAATACCAATCAATTTGTTGTTGGCAATTGGCCCTTTGTTTCTCACAAAACAATTCGGTTAGTGGAGATACCGATACGGCGGTATGTGGGCTCGATTTCAGATACTGTTCATTTGCAACTGTCACTCGGATATCCTAACTACCCGTATTGTATTCTGGGTAACGCTGAATATGAGCGACAGAGAGTAGCCTTATCTCAATCAAGAAGATCTATAGGCTACTAGCAACATAGAGAAATACTAGCAACACCAAAAGACAACAATGAAACAAATGAATTGAATCGATGGACAAACGACAAGCTGTCAAAAATAATTTCTTCTGATTTTGGAAAACAAAACAAATAACAAACAAATACACATACAAAACTTTCACTTAGTCGTTGTCCATCATTAAAAGTTTTAAATGACGAGCAGTAACTATTGCTACACTTGTTTTTATTTGTATGGTTGCGCTTTTATTATTTTGACAGCTGATTGTTTGTCCATTAGTTCAATTCATTTGTTCCATTGTTGTAGTCCGGATGTGACGTCAGTTGCGGGTTCCGTATTAGATCTATGTTGTAAAATACAAAACGTTAGACATCCAAAACAATGGCTTCCCATTGTGTTTGGTATTACTTTTTCTTACTTCTTACTGTGATTATTCATATATGTTTTTCTTACTTAAATAGTACGTGGTCAATTTCCCGAAAACGTATGATTTGTAATTTCAAATCTTTGATTTTATTTGCAAATAAGGTACTTGATTAGGTATGTAGTAGGTATGGACTTAACATTGTCTCAACGTAAGTATTCTCATGCTTATATCTCGTCTTCACTTGTGACTTAACCCATTTAAGTATAGAAAACACACTTGCATTGGCTGTTATGGAACAAAATGTTTGTTTACTATAGTTAAGTGACCCACTGAGTTCCATAGGAGTTAATTTTATTCTTATTAATTGAGGTAGGAGTTCGTGTAGACGAAACATATTTCCGTGTTTAATTTTAAAACATCTACTGGTGTAATAAAAACAATAGTAAGTCAATTTATTTTATCAGTGTTTGGGTCGTATATTACGCACTAGCCCATCCTCTACAATATGGATTCAGTTTACAAGTAAACACATATTAGTTCCGTTCATATGGATGATGATATTTCATATTTTACGTCCCATATGTTTGCAACGAGGCTAACCGAGATGATGTGTGGGTGATTATGAGGATGAAAAATCGCCACATGACATCCACACCTAAGCCAAGATTCGAACCTGGAACGCAGAGACCGCGGTTTACTAGATCAACGCCTAATCGACCTCGGCCAACTGCGCCGGCGTTCACATGATGGATATAAACCAGGATATCCAACAGTTCCGAAGAAGAGGGTCGGATTCGTTCAATTACCAGATATCCAACCCAAGAACGTAAACTATCCCAAATGCATCTGTGTAAAGTAGACGATACGAACTAAAGAAGTAGATAATTAAGTTGGTGCTATTATACTTAACTATTTCGTAAGAATGTGACTAGGGAAACTTTGATACAACATTTTCGAATCCACATAAATAAACAAAATAAATAAATTCAAATTTAGAGTCTACTCACTCAGTAACTAAACTGATTTGCAGTGGGGGACTTTAATTTAAAGTGACTAAACCAACCCTGTAGGCTTCGAACACCATCGACGAGTGAGCGATAACCAATCAAAGATCGATATTTCAAATATACGAAACATATGAATCAGTGATTGGACAGTGCGAACACCTGCGGACAAATGCCAGAATCAACAAGGCCGATTCAGAACAACTTTGAATTTATTGAGTGCTTCGTTGCTAGGACGGCTCCAAAGTCACCGTTTACTTATTACTAAGGGCTGGTCCACACAGATTTTGAAGACATAATGCATAACGTTTTAAGACGTTGTTTTAAAAACAACAATGAAAACAACGTCTTAAAACTAAAACTGTGTGAACGCCAGTACGTGTTTCCTATGATCCAACTTTACGACTACGCGTTAAACCTTAAATCGTATGTCTTAAAAATCTGTGTGGACCATCCTTAAGCCAAGAATTGAACAAGAAGAACCCACATTTTTTAATTGTTATATTTTCGGACGAATCTCGATTTAAACCGACGTCTTCCGCCCTCAAGATCGATCTAAGTGTTTAATCGACTCCACTCAACAGAACGGAAGCGTTTTAGAGGCCCGGGTGATGGTTGTAGCAACAAGTGCGTTGAAAGATCTCATTCCCTTTGTCTCGCGCTTTTTGCCCCTCTTTTGTTTCGCCGAGTGTGATAATGGCCGGTTCAGGGAGCTCGGGGTCACGGCGAGGCTGGTACAAACGAACTGCGTGACTATAACAGGGCGGGATTAAGAGCGTTCGGCAGTAGGAGTTTTACAGATGTATTGGCCGTCAACTAATTACTCTTAAACTATTAGTAGGATTATTATAAATATTTACCCACTTGTAGAAGGATGTAATATCTATGCATGGTATTAAGTATACATTTGTCACTAACATATTCAAAAATAATTTAACCATTTTAAAACAGGTGCTCCGTATTATTTCGCCGAACATTTTTTACGAAAGTAATTTATTTGCATAATTCAAACGTGAGTTTAATATTTTTGAGCAGGCTTGTCACAAATGTACTTAATACCATGCGTAGATGTGACATTCCTCTGCAAGTAAGTAAATTTTCATAATAATCGTATTATTAGTTGACTAAAAACATTAAAACTACTTCTCCAGTAGATTAAGCTGGAAATAGTATTTGACGCGGTTGCCAAAACAGTTGACTGGAACAACATTTTTTAATTTTTCTTGTGATTTGGTAACCAAGAACAAGTTGCAAAGAATTAAAAAATAAAACCATTTATGACTGGTTTCTATGTCTCTTGCCGCGCGGCAAAATCATTAATTTTCTCTAAATTTACATGAATTATTTTTAATTTTGCATTTGGTAGAAATTATTTTTTCTTTTCATCAAAACTTTGATATGAGGGTTTTTTTGCACTTCTAATGGATAATTATCCGCAGATATTCATACTTTTGGTAAAATTATCATTCTGTAGCGTTTTCAAACATTTTCACCGATTTCATTCAGTTCAGCGATCTAGCATCTAGCTCTAAGGGGAAAAAAACTATCTCTAGGGATGACTAATCACAGCGTTTTCCGTCACGGTGCTGCCGCGCGGCAAGAGTTGAACCAAGTTGTGATTGGTCACCGCGCTTCACTTTGCCGCGCGGCACCGCAAGAGATATGGAAACCGGCCATAAGCGTAACATAACATTCGGTGTACCTATACCTTTGCCTATACTAATCTGAAATATGTTTTATAAGAAGATGGATCTGTGATCTTTTCTGGTTGGAACACATGTAGGCCTACATAGGAAGTAGCGAGATTGTTCAGTATTAAGTTACCTATTTTTTAGGGGTGTGGGTATCCTACTTTTTGATTTCGAATCCTGAGCAAGAATATCTTCGAATTCGAATCCGAATCCATTTTTTTTATTATTGAACTAATATGTTTTTGGCTACAGTAACTTTAAATTTTTCGTTTTTTTTTTAAACTGTAATTTCCATGAAACACGATTTTAAAGTTAACCAATTTTATCATAATACACGCGTGCCTACCAACAGACAGAGCTAACAACAGACAGAGCTACGACGCATCACATTCTCAAGTATTTCGAGCTTCTCAATTTCTTGTAGTTAGGGCACATTTTTCTCTCCGGTATTTATTAATTTTCTCTCTCGGTTTTGAGTAACGTTATATCTAAAGATATATTTTTTATTATTTTACATCTTTTAACTTCATTTCGAATTCGTTCTTTGTGTTATGATTAAATAATGTTTTGTATTCTTCTTGAATCTAAGTGTTGCGTCCTTGTTTACCTTCCCACGGTTCGTCTTGAAAATGTAATACTATCAGCTGAAGTGAATAAGCCAACACCTGTATAGCTTGTCTTGTGTTTATCCACTATCCACAATCCGCTATCCACAATCGACTTTCCACTATCGACTATCCACTATCCACTATCCACTATCCACTATCCACTATCAACTATATACTATCCACTATCGACTATCGACTATCCACTATCGACTATCCACTATCGACTATCCACTATCGACAATTCACTATACACAATCGACTATCCACTATCGACCATCCGCTATCGACTATCCACTATCCACTATCTACTATCCACTATCGACTATCGACTATCCACTATCGACTATCCACTATCGACAATCCACAATACACAATCGACTATCCACTATAGACTATCCGCTATCGACTATCCACTATCCACAATCCACTATCCACAATCGACTATCCACTATCCACAATCGACTATCCACTATCCACTATCCACTATCTACCATCCACTATACACTTTACACTATCCACTATATACTATCGACTATCCACTATACACAATCGACTATCCACTATTCACTATCCACTATTCACTATCGACTATCCACTATCCACTATCCACTATCCACTATCCACTATCTACCATCCTCTATACACTATACACTATTCACTATATACTATCGACTATCCACTATACACAATCGACTATCCACTATTCACTATCCACTATCCACTATCCACTATTCAGTCTTTTGGTTCGAATAATATTGCTGAGTGATCGTTACTGTAATTTGTTTTCTTCTCTGTCCTTTGGCGTCGGCATTTGTTTTTGTTTTTTACTGTTTACTAACGAGACAGAATGAAGGAAAATACGAGGAACGCACAATTTTGAGTGTTTTCGTTTGTTACGCAACTCCTTTTATATTGCATAATAAACGAAAGTTGGAAAGTCTGCAAGATCACTTAAAACTTGGACGGAGTCGACAATTCATATTTCCACGCACACGCACACGCACACGCACACGCACACGCACACGCACACGCACACGCACACGCACACGCACACGCACACGCACACGCACACGTACCATTAAATAAGGTTGCGGTTGAAGCTTTAAAACTCGTGCAAAAACTGAGTGAAATAAAAACTAACACTAGAAAAATGAACGTAATAATAAAAGCTTGCACGCGTACGCATGCACGTACGCACGCATAACGAACACGCACAATGCAAATACAGTGCGATAGGGCTACACATGTTCGATTAGCTGTGACTCGAAGGTCCTAGGAATTGTTTTGTGGGGAAATTTTTACAAAAGATTAGATTTTGGGGTTTTTGTTTTGTTGCGTGGCTAAACCTTGTTGGTTTTATAAGGTTTTATGACCGTAGAAATTAAACATTGGCTGGATGTAATCATGATGAACGGTTTATGACGAATGATGATGGACAATAAGTGAGGTGAACTTTAACAAAGTATTATGGTTTGGTGATAACCGACTTAGCAAGCATGCATGAATTCAGCATTCAGTTTTCACCCACCTTGTGGAACCCCGTCTTTTCATAAATATTTGCGTCCTGCAGATTTTCTTAATTAGGTGTGAAACGTGTCCAGCAACATCACATAATATAATAATATATTATTATAATATATAATAACATAACATAATATAATATATAATTTATAACAAAATGGAACTCAACAACAAAACAATGAACAATGAAGTCAACGTTATGCACTAAGGGCTATGGCGGGTTGCGCTTAGGGTGGAAACGGCAATATTGAAAACTGTTGTTTATTTAGTTTTACAGAATATAGTTTGATAGGTTTTCAGGTGGAGGCTTATACGAAGACAGCTAGTACTTGGCAAACATCTACCTAATGTATGTATCGTTTCGTATGTACATATGTTTGAAGGTCTTTTGAACATAGAACCAAAACAAAAATATAAACTTTGCACAACCTGCATAATATGTCATGGAACACGACATTTTTTTTTTAAATCCTTTTATTTTATGAACATCATTATATCAAGTTTTTTGTTGAAAATTTAAATGTAATTTTTTAAAACGATTAATCAAAACAGCATGTAAATTTCTCTTTTCATTTCCAACAGTTAATTAATGTTCCTGTGTATACTTTGTGCCCACATTTACATGGTATTGATAACCACCAGACAGTACCCCCCCCCCCCCCCTCCTTCTCCCACCCCCTACATTGTTACACACTCTTTGTCAACTTTGTGAATGTGTACTCTATGAAGGTTTTGAAATTCAATTTCATTGAAAATTGGCAGAGATTGATTTTTAACGCTGTTGGAAATGGCAATGTTCCTGTGCCCTCGAGCTTTCGTGATATCGTTCCACGTTCAGACTAGAAACTAAACCCTAAACGGAAACTATAGGTCTTGTAGATGTAACTTTATTAAAATTATCGCTCTGGAAATGGTTATTGATGTGACAAAGATTGCGTTTCTGTTGGACAAACGAGGTGCATAAATAGTTTAGTTTACGGATAATCATTTTTGAAAACAAAGCAGTTATTGATGTCCATAAATGAAATACAATCTCCAATATAATTGACGGATGATTTTGCATTTTGAAAATAGTTAAACAGTTATATTCCATAAAAGATTTGAATACAATACCTAGGATTTAATAAACCATTGTTTGTAATCATTAAAGTAGTAACAGAGTGGATTTAACATGTGCCAGTGATAATAATAATAATATCTGTTCGTTGGAATCTATGGTTTAGGGGTAGCCGTAGATGTACCCCTCAGAGGCCTCATTCCAGTAAATTTGCAAATTTTACCCCCGTGTTAGTCAATAGCCAATCAGGAGTAAGCAATTAAGACGCCAATCGAAGGAAGACGTTGAAAAAACGAGACAAAATCAGAACAACAAACAAAAACAATTCAATAATCTTAGAACGTCGACAAAATACTTAAATAAAGGAGCTATATAATGTATTGTAAATACACAAAATTGTTTATTAACTTCAATAAACACCTAAAATAACGTATAAATGAAATAGGACATCCCCAATATCAGTGAAACTATACACAGGCAACTGAAAAAATGGCGGCCTTTCAAAGTATTATTGAGATAACTCTTCTTAACCCTACTGTCGGACACGGTCATATTAATTTTGACTCCGTATTATGCAGACAAAGATTTGGTAGGAGTTAACTCCGGGGTCATTTTAACATGGGGTTAGTGAGAGTTAAGGGGAGTTAAAAAAATGTACAGGAATAAGGCCCCAGCACTCTAGTACATTAAAGTATTTGGATTGGGACATTTGGTAAGGGATATCCAAATGCTGTTGGTATGAGCAAGGTCCGTAAATCCCCTGGTGGAACGGTTTACAGATTCGTGATCGTCGCGTCGTGTTTTATCGAAATCGATTTTAAAACGGAAAAGTGTCTCGATCGGCCAAAAATGTATCAATGGAATTAATGGTGGTCTCAAACGGACCTCGTTGAACTCAACTTTGTGGTTTACCGAACCTCTACCAGGGGATTGACGGACCTTGGCATGAGATGCCAGCATCCATCATGTGACTGAGTAAACTTCAGGATTGCTGATGTCCGGAATCAAACTGACAACCTTCCGAATCAGATTCCAGCTTTACGGGTTATGATCAGATGTGTGAATGTTCTGTTAGAAGAAATGTGCTTTGATCTTTCCACACTCTTTTTCTTTAATCTAAACAGCGACAGAGACAAGAGGGGAGGGGGAGGGGGAGGAGGGAGATGTCAACGGAAATGTAAAAACTTTGCTTTCTCATTTCTACCTTAGTTTATTCAGACCTGACGGTGTAAAAGAGGGTTTTATGTCTGTTGAATGGTATTTTTATATTTAGTGTTTTTCTTGGGTGTCACTTGTCTGTGGTCCAGACCAAATATATGCATGAACATGTTGTACAAGTCTAGACGCCACCTGTACAATAACGAAATAGTTGCAATTTGAAGGCTGACATTTTGGTGGCGAATATATATTCATGTGTGAGTCATTTAGCAGATGCATTCAATACATTACCGATAGAGATGGCTCAGCGGTAAGACGCGAGACTCTAATTCGGGAGGTCGCCGGTTCGATTCCGGCCACCGGCAATCCGGACTGAAGGTGTTTCCGAGGTTTTCCTCAGTCGTAAAAGCGAATGCTGGGATTGAGTCATACTATCAGCCCTCGGACAATCCTTCCCAACTATCCAAACACCCTAATAACCTAGTTAGTCACCTGAAGAGGGGCACATCAGGTAAGGCTGGTGTGCACCCTAGAACGGGTATTCCTACAAAAATTATTTTTATTATATCAATACATTTCTCAATTCTAAGATCGAATCGTGAATAGTAGGTAACTAACATTGGATACAAAGTGACTCAATGCCAGCAAAATGACAGTGCACCCTCAATTTTACAACGATTTCAACAAAGTGTGAAACTACAGAAAGGGGTCTTTCCCAAAGGGACCCATGAACATTGTAGAACTTTCTTATATTTAGGTTACATTGTGACCTTTCAAATGGTCGTTTGAATTCTCAAACGTAAACTGAAATGATTCGCAAACTATTGAAACTCAAAACAATGAGTTAGTACTTATACTCATTTTAGAAATGAGGCTTGGTAAGAATGGTGAGAAACGCTGCCCTCAAGTAACGACTGCGAACTAGGCAGATTGACGCCTAGGAAGAGCGTGTGTACCTACGAGTCAGCACGAAAGACCGTGTGTACCAGCCACTCACTCGGCCAGAACCGACCACCCCCATGTCAAATACTTCAATTACGAGATATCCTATCACAAAGACTACTAACCCCCCCTGTCTGTCTGTCTGTCTGTCTGTCTGTCTGTCTGTCTGTCTGTCTGTCTGTCTGTCTGTCTGTCTGTCTGTCTGTCTGTCTGTCTGTCTGTCTGTCTGTCTGTCTGTCTGTCTGTCTGTCTGTCTGTCTGTCTGTCTGTCTGTCTGTCTGTCTGTCTGTCTGTCTGTCTGTCTGTCTGTCTGTCTGTCTGTCTGTCTGTCTGTCTGTCTGTCTGTCTGTCTGTCTGTCTGTCTGTCTGTCTGTCTGTCTGTCTGTCTGTCTGTCTGTCTGTCTGTCTGTCTGTCTGTCTGTCTGTCTGTCTGTCTGTCTGTCTGTCTGTCTGTCTGTCTGTCTGTCTGTCTGTCTGTCTGTCTGTCTGTCTGTCTGTCTGTCTGTCTGTCTGTCTGTCTGTCTGTCTGTCTGTCTGTCTGTCTGTCTGTCTGTCTGTCTGTCTGTCTGTCTGTCTGTCTGTCTGTCTGTATGTCTGTCTGTTTATACTAAACCGGGTATTCACTAACCAAATTACTCGAAAATGAAAATAAATCTGCTTTCGTGTTACTGAAACGGATGTTTTATTTCATGAATAGATTTCTTTTGTCTTCTTGATTTATAGAAATGTCTTAATTAAAATGGGAAAAGTAGCGCTTTGAATGGGGCAAGAATGTCAGAGAATTCTCAATAAACTTCTTTGTGACTAAATGCTTTGTGTGTCCTTGGTAATGCGACTGCGCAGCTCGTTTGAAGGCCGTCTAGTGGGGGCGAGTTGTTTAGTCAGGTGAAAAACTAAAAAACTACCATTTGTATATGTCCACCCTCAAATATGGAAAACATGACTAAAAGATACCATACTTTCAAAGCAGGCGGTTAAAAAATTAAAGAAAACGCGATTTTTTGGCTTGTTGCTACCAAGTAGCACCGAGCAACTCTTCTCATGGTAATTCCCATATAAAAAAATGTTGGCTCGAGATAGTAAAACCACCGCTAAAATAGGGCACTTATCAAAAATCGATCAGGAGGTTTAATGTAGGGATGACATCGGGTAATAAAATTCGGAACCGGTTCCAGCTCTCATATTACCCGGGTACCCGGATCCTGAAAACGTATTTTTCGATGTGTAGGCTTGATTTGAAGGTCGTCGCTAGGCCTTGTGAAGGGCGCGGGGCGCGAAGACGAGGGACGAATGACATGCATGCCACCTGCTCGAATAGCCCCTTGGAATACGCCTGCAGTAATCACGTCGAGTAAAAAAAAACATTTCGCAGTACACAACTGTAGCACGTACATAAAACATGCTTTTTCAGAAAAAATAAATTGTAATAGAACAAGTGTTAGCCAGAATGTTTACCAGAATATTAAACAATTAACTAACAGTAACGAATGCAAGTCGGTTCACGCCTGTTCTGTTCCCCGCCGGGTCACGTGTTGTGGAAGGGTAAGCTCGCGCCGTACCTGCTGGCTCCATCGAAATCAACCGCAGCAATACTGGCGCATAAATATAGCCCAGAAACGGACTAATAAATTACCCGGACCCGAAAAACGGCTCCGGGTAATACTTTGGAGCCGGGTACCCGGGTTACCCGGGTACCCGATGTCATCCCTAGTTTAATGTGCATCGTTTCTCTACCGATAACATACCTCTTAGAGCGATCGTGTACTTCTACAAAATGCCCTGCAATTAATTTTTTTGTAACTTGATGTGTAGAAAGGTTGCAATCTGTATTGAGCGGCACTGTCCGCAGTCGCCGAGTGTTGTGGCTGGATTCGTATTACACAATGAGTACTCTGTCCATCGGGAAGGATGGACGGCTCAGAGCCGATACAGCTGTACTACGCTTTAGAAGAAAAATGCAGCAGAGCTGGCGAAGGTAATCTAGTAGAATACCTAAATGTTCACTATTTTTTTTCTTGCATTGAAGCAACCTATATTAATTTTATTTTACACATAACTGAATTTCATGCACTTATGACTCATTGGTGTTTTTTTTGTTTTTCCCCTGACTATTTCTTTAATGTGATGGCGTAGAGAACACAAGGCCGGACTCACTTTGAAAGCAATGCAGTTTTCAGTAGCATTCTTTCAGTGTTTGGTACAGTACAGCGACTAGAGGTTTCCTCGGACTTAGGCAGCGGGCTTGGGACCCAGTGAATATTACAACTGTCGACATGCAGGTCCTGGACTAGTGAATTACGCTTGGTAAACCTCTAGGAATATCATCTGGACGTGAACGCCCAATCGTCGAATTATGTAAATCAAGGGTAGTTACGATATCTTCCTGATCAACACCTGTTCGGTCTACTTCGGTCTACTTCGCTCTACTTCGTGAATCGTTGGTTGCGTCAACCTGTTAACGACGAATTGTTTGTTTTGTTACAGTGTTATCGCCTACAAAAACTTTTATATACTGGGGTCCTGGTTGTAAAGGATATTAAAAATATGCTTGGCATATTATTGTTCTCTTCGCTAAATGCGTTCTAGGCGCAGGTTTATTTCCAAATAGTAAAGGCCTGAGCAATAGCTTATGATTTTATTAGTAGGTAGCCACGCAATGTTTTCTATAAACAGAATACAAAATACAAAAATTCCCTCTCTTTTCAAGTACAACATTTCACAATCTTCTTTTGAATTTTTTACGATGTGCGTTTACATTACTCATAGGAGGATTCCTGTCATTAAAACAACATTGTATTCCATTTTCACATCCTTTCAGTTAGTCTTTTTTTTTTTATTTATAAAGAGCAGTTTTTAAAAAGAATTCCGTTATTTCTGACACATTATTTGAAACGAATCATTCGACCGTTTTCTGCTTTGTTCACATTTTCATTCCCGCGACTTTTCCAACTGTACGTTTACGTTTCTTTACAAATCCACATTTTATATTCTCCACTCTATTCCATTCCCGTCTAAATGTAACACGTACACAATTAGGTAGTTCTTATCGAGCTGGAAATGGAATAAAATAAAGTCAAACTCACATAATTATGAAATTCAGTCTGAAGTGAATATATACGTTAGTTAGAGAGATACGTAGACGGGAGGGAATATTATTCGCTATCAGTTTTGTGATCCGTTATCGTTCAGTCGTTTCCACTCCAACTAACTTCTGCTCATGACCTTATTGCTAATTGCCGAGCAAACTTCGCGGGTAATACATACGTGAAAGGACCAGTTCGGTTCGTTATCGCACGTTTACGAATGGCCAACTAGGATCTAAATTTCAAAACCAGTGGTGCATGAAAAGGATTGTGGTGTGAGATGTTTGTCAGTGGCGTACACATTGTGTTTCAAAGTTTCTGAAGTGTGCGTGTGTGTGTGTGTGTGTGAATTTGTTTATGATGAAAGTTAAGAGTTTACTGGATACACATATGTTTTGGAAACGTAATTGCTGTTAAAAATGTTTCCGGCCGTGGTTTGAAATCAGAACCACCATACCCTACCTACGGGTATTGATGGCAAGAAAGGGATGTTATTACGTTTAAATGTTTAAACGCGTAGGTAGAGTTGGAACGTTTATAGTTTTAAACGCAAGAATAAAAGTAGAGTCGAGTTTTCTTTGTTGCTAGCAAAAATTCAGAAATCAATTATGGTTTAAATCCAATTTCCCAAGTCGGCTGAAACTCAAAGCACTTCCGTCACCATTCCCAGTTTGCAGTCGCCGCCTTTCTTTGCTTGTCACTTCCTAGGCCAGGCTGACACAAGTACATCTGTTCTATCAATATGCAACACTTAACAACTCAGGGGCATCTTTTGCTTGTCTTACAACTCACACATGCAGGAAAACGCACACTAACAATTATCAAAAACAAACATTTTTGTGTAGGGAGGGGGGGTATACGTTTAAACGTTTGGAATTTTTAACGCGTCTTTGATCGCTTTGTTTATCATCACGGTCTTGCTTATTGTTTTCATTTTTAATTCTTCTCTTTCTTCTTATTCGACTCATGCCGGCTTCTTCGACATACCCCCACTCCCCTATCTAACGTCCTCTAAACCTTCCTAACACCCTCATACGTATTATGTTGCCCCTTATGACAACTCCGGCGATGTCTGATGGATCTGTTTCGGCCGACATCATTGATCAGCTGTCAAGTAGGGTACGTCGTAAAACAACAAAAATAAAACCCCATTACATTATATTACATTTGTTTTGGTGACTTTTGTGCATCGAACAGTGGACTATATATATATATATATACTGAGGAAGTCATTTGGTGTCCTAGATTTAAATTATTCCGTTTTTATGATTGATGTAGACATTTCTGTATCTCTCGATCTATCCAATCTTCCCATAATAACTTCCTCGTTGTGTGTTTTTCTACCAACCCCAGTTATAACCATTAAAATGAATTCTGATTTAAAGTTTGGTCGTAGTTCCTGGCGGAGATGTACTACTTTATTTTCTGTATAGAGAAAATTGTAAAAATATAAATCATTAATGAGATATTTATATATACGTTTGTTTCGATTACTTACTTACTTACTTACTTACTTACTTACTTACTTACTTACTTACTTACTTACTTACTTACTTACTTACTTACTTACTTACTTACTTACTTACTTACTTACTTACTAACTTACTTACTTACTTACTTACTTACTTACTTACTAACTTACTTACTTTAACTTTACTTACTTACTTACTAGATGCAATAGTTCAACATTGAACTTTGCTGGAACGCTCACCCGGGCTGGGCCCTCTAGAGCAGATGAAAGAGTACAGAGGTAAAGCGCGTAAGCCCGAGGGCTGGGGGTAACAATACAAATTGAGTGGGGGTATGAATGGGGGTAGAACCTGCTACAACGGAATCAGTGTGAAAAAGCGAGAGAAAACTGAAATGGTGCTCTGTAGGAGCGAGGGGGAGCCGTCTTAGACTAGGGCTGAACCATCCAGGACCCAGACTGGGAGGATCACGGCACCAGCTTTTTCTTTGTATTCCGGGGAAGACATTTTGAGGGAGCTTTGGGAGCCCTCAAAACACGAGCAGATGGATTTCTTTTGTACAAGTTCATATGAAGACAGTGATATCAATTTACAAAATTGTGTTGCACTGCTGTATGTTAGTACATTTAATTTGTACAATGTATTGTGTTTTATATTATATGCTTGAATTGTAAGTTCCAGGCTGTATTAAATATTTATATGTCTGGTATACGTTGGGTTTACTAAATTGTGTAGATGTATTAGATTGTGAATACGGTGTACATAGACATCGTGCTTCTACTGCTAATGTATGAAGAAATATGAAACATAGGTCAATAGAATCCTGACCTAGAACAGAGATATGGTTAAATTCTCTTCAAGACATTGACAAGAGAAGAATATATCTGCTGGAAGGATTTCTGACGCTTTTATATTATGTTTCTAATCCTTTAAGACTGTTGCACGGTAAACCAATACTATACAAACCGCTAAGTTTCGTAGAGGAGGCCACCATATTGTATATGTTATGAGGAAATACTATATTGAATATTATACAATACATATTGAACTACACAAAAAGTGAGAAGCGAGTTCCATTTGGGTTAGTAGATAGTACCATTGATAGTACTAAAATGTATTTGAAAAACAATTAAATATTTTAATTATCAGGGTTCATTTTCAAATCTACTTTTTAATTAAGTAAATTTAAAATTATCAAAACCATACCGAGTACAATATGACTAGTTTTTTCAAACATTATTCAGTTCTTTTGAACACTGGAGCATAATTTTCAGTCTTTTGATGTGAACATTATTACTATTTGATTAAAATGAAAACGGTAAATTCCCATGGTTTTATTTATTATTTGTTTGATAAATATTTGTTTTCATATATACAATAATGAATAGGGGTTGGCAGAAGAGAGCACAGCTCCAAGCACATGGAGTGACTGCCGACCCATACTAAAAGTAATTAAAAACTAAATAGCGATGAAAATGTAAAATTATATAATACAACTAGGAAAAGATAATGGCGATAGTCTTTCCACTTTTGGTTTGTTGGATCAACATAACCAACCGAATGTTGTCTATGGATTTGGATCCACGTTGAGACAACAACATGATTGCCTGGGGCAACAACATGATTGTCTGGGGAAACAATGTGATTGTCTGGGGCAACATTATTGTCATGGACAATAACATGATTGTCTGGGGGAAAACATGGTTGCCTGGGGCAACATTATTGTCTAGGGCAACAACATAGTTGTCTGGGGCATCAAGATGATTGTCTGGGGCAACAACATAATTGTCTGGGGCATCAAGATGATTGTCTGGGGCAACAACATAGTTGTCTGGGGCAACAACATAATTGTCTGGGGCAACAAGATGATTGTCTCAGGAAAAACATGGTTGCCTGGGGCAACAATATCTGGGGCAACAACATGGTTGCCTGGAGCACCAACATGATTGTCTGGGGCAACAACATAATTGTCTGGGGCAACAACATGATTGTCTGGGGCAACAACATGTTTGTCTGGGGAAACAACGTGGTTGTCTAGGGCAACAACATAATTGTCTGGGGCAACAACATGATTGTCTGGGGCAACATTATTGTCTAGGACAACAACATATAATTGTCTAGGACAACAACATAATTGTCTGGGGCAACAACATGGTTGCCTGGGGCAACATTATTGTCTAGGACAGCAACATACTTGTCTGGGGCAACAACATGATCGTCTGGGGCAACAACATGATTGCCTGAAGCAACAATATGGTTGGCTCGCTCGCGAGGTAATGTGACTTACTCTAACGGGCTGGGATGGAGCCATGAAGGGGTTAACGTTGTTGATTAGAAAATAGAGGCGATGCAGGTAAGAGCAATATTAGTAGTTGGAAACACTATCATCTGGTGACCTCGTTCGGAACTACTTCTATACTGGACGTGAATGGGCTCAGCGTAACGTGTATCGCGCGAGTAATGTGCAACTCGTGTGTCTAGCTCCAACACATACGCTTCTGCTATTAAAACAAACCTGGAGTTGTAGAATAAAATTATTTATAATATAATATAATGCATCATGTTTTTGTATTCCTTTGTGGTATTTATTACATTAATATTGCAGTACACTGAATCCATATAAAATGCTTGATGGCCTTTTTAATTTTAATTTACGTTCTCGGGATTATATCCAAATTTAAAAAAAAAATAACTTAACCGAAACATGATATTTAATATGTTTAAATATTATCATGCTGTGTTTCGTTTTTTTTTTTGCTTTGTAAAAGTTGAGTGTGATCCCGAGAAACGTCAATTAAATTTTAAACAAAATAATTGAATTAATTGATTATTCTTAAATTATCATTATAATACACGGATTAAACCATTAAAATGGTAAGTAATAAATCTTGAGTCCGTGAATGCCTTCACAATACGCACATAAATCTTTATTGGTCTCTAGCCAAAGCTGTTGCCTATATTGACATATAGTAGCCGTCATTTCTGTGGAGCGCTTTCTCGAGCTCTATTCACGAAGGGTTACATGCCCGTTTAACTTAGCACAATGAGCTTCTCCGCGGGCGGGCGCACTGTCAAAGATGCTACTATTGTCACCAAAAGGGGCAAAAACACAAATTTACAAAACAAATTCTTGACCGGTGTCAAAGCAATCGTCTGCCTTATTGTAGCTGTGACGAGTACATGACAGCGAGCTCTATTCAATAAGAACCGAAAGGAACCGCTAGCGCTCTACGAAAATGACGGCTACTATAATAACAATACAAACCAACGGTTTAGTCGCGGTCGCTTAGCCGGTTCACATACGAACACCGAAGTTATATTGTGGGACCCATTCCTCCTCATTTGAAACAGGTTATTACATAAAATGTTAAAAGTTTTTGGAAAAGTTTACACTGCCTGCGAAGATAATTTACTAAAAATACTTTATAGCCTAATAAAAGTATATATTTTAATAATATTAAACAGTAATAATCAGCAGCACGAGTTTCTTCTGAAATTGTGCTTGCCGCAAAGTTTATTAAAGTAATATTGGCGTACAAGAAGGCGGAGAAAACTTAAGATGCTTGGTGTTTTACGTCTTTATGATGATAGTACTTTATTAGAGTTGCTATGAACAGGTTGCCACTAACAAACAAACAGAATAAAAAATTTTTACATTTAATTATGAATTATATATATTTATAACACCAAAAATTAAATTTTAACATTAAAATGTAGGAAAATATCAATAATGCTTTTGATGAGATGAGGGGTAATAGATGTTGATGTAGGATAATTACAAAAAATCATGCCTTATACAGGATTCAAATCCCCATCCCTCAGTGGCATACGCTTAGGACCTGAGCCCCAATCCACTTCATGAGCCACCGCACGGATGGCAAACAATTACGGAACTAAGGACTAAGCAATTAAGACTAAAGATTAAGACTAAGGGACTTCACTAAGTCCACAATCTAGCTGGTCAATAATTACGACGTACTGTTCCGTCTGTGAGGTCATTTCGTCATTCCGTCATTTCGGTTTTGTGTTTTTTTCTAAAACCGAAAACAATGGTGATACAAATTGCTCGAAACCATAAGAATCTTTGTTTTTTGTTCGTATCCTAAAAAAAGAACACTTTGTATTGTTCGATCGTATTGTTGGACACATTTAGTGAAACGGAGGGATCGTATTTTTGGACTTTTAGTGAGACAGAGGCATCGTATTGTTGGACACATTTTAGTGAGACCGAGGTATCGTATTGTTAGAGAGTTTAGTGAGACGGAAGGATCGTAGTTTTGGGCACATTTTGTGAGACGGAGGGATCGTATTTTTGGACACATTTGAAGATACGGAGGGATCGTATTTTTGGACATATTTGAAGAGACGGATCGTATTTCTGTACACATTTAAAGAGACGGAGGGATCGTATTTCTGGACACATTTAGTGAGACTGAGGTATCGTATTGTTAGAGAGTTTAGTGAGACTGAGGGATCGTATTGTTGGACACATTTAATGAGACGGAGGATCGTATTTTTGGACACATTTAGTGAGACGGGGGGATCGTATTGTTGGACACATTAATGAGACGAGGGATCGTATTTTTGGACACATTTAATGAGACGGAGGATCGTATTTTTGGACACATTTAGTGAGACGGGGGGATCGTATTGTTGGACACATTAATGAGACGGGGGATCGTATTTTTGGACACATTTAGTGAGACGAGGGGATCGTATTGTTGGACACATTAATGAGACGGGGGATCGTATTTTTGGACACATTTAGTGAGACGAGGGATCGTATTTTTGGACACATTTTGAGAAAGGGAATAATATTACAGTATATGTTGAATGACAATTGGGAAGTAAAGATTGTAGAGTCCAACCAAGAGTGAAATACATGCATTAGATAACCCAGGATGTTAGTTGCAATGGATATGTAAACATGAATTACGACTGGCAGAGAAGAGGAAGGAATGGAAACCAGCTTTGAACTAATCCACGAATTGATAACATATTGTAAACAATGTCCTGTTTTCCAATGTGTATTTAATTGAATTATTCCCAGCCAATCCTCACCAGGATTCGAATCCGTGTCCTCTTTTTGTGTAATCCAAAACACACCCGCAAGGCCATTGCGTGCCATAAATCTAGATGAACCGTGATTTATGCCGCTCCAAACTAATCTTCAGCTGTTGGTCTGCCTAAACCAAAACATTGTTAAGGATTAAAAGTTATTCTGTCAATAATTGAAAAAACTGTTTTATGGTGCTATAAATCACAGCGCTGCATTGTTTGTCTTTTCCCTATGTGTGAAAAATCGTGATACAAAACTGTATCCACGCAAAAACCCAACTCAAAATTCAGTTTTGTACAGCGCATAACATTAAAATATATTAATTTCCATTTGAACTCCGATTCAATAGTTTAACACGCTTTTAATTCCATGCAAATTTCCAATTCCCTTTTAGTCGCGAATATGGGGGTAGGTTTATTCATATACACGTTGTGCAATGCAACGGGGGGACAAGGGAGTTCACATTTTATGGATACCAACGGCTTTTGTGATGCTAAATGGAAAGTGTTTCCCGCTAAATTGCATAGACACCCGGGTTGTTTAGCGAGCCGCTATGGGGAATACTTCAAAAGCATTTCACTAGATTTGAGCCACGTTATAATGGATTAAACCATACTTCAATAAGTCATTAATACCCTGTCAGTAGCTATCGTGTTGCTGTTTTAAAATCACAATATGCTAATAGAGTTTTTGTATTGTGTCAACAGCGAGAACGCGGGTTTTCATAATAATCTATTGCGTCAAATGTGTTCGGTAATGTGTCAGTTTCGTGTCTGTCAGAACAACATTCTACGCGGATGAACCGACTATGATGAAATTATTTCAACATACATTATACACGGGTAAAATAAATGATGTGTGGAGTTTTTTATAAAAGCTTTTGCGATCGATATACGAGTTGCGCTCTTCTATATTATGGTTGGGTATCGAAACGGTGACCTCTCGAAATAGAGTTTATCGTGTTACCGCTGAGCCACGTAATCGGTCACAATCCATATATATTGGTGTTAAGTGGGAAAGAAAGATAGGAAATTCAACCTATCTGACTGGTCAAAGTTACACCGTCCTTTCGGATGGGACGTAAAGCCGATGGTCCCCTTGGTACTTTTCGACAGGAGTAGACTACGTGCCGGTACCAGGCTTCCCCTTCTCCCTTCGTCATTATCATTCATCAATCATCCCTCATCAGGCTAAAGAGGGCATTGTGCCCTACACTGGCCTTGATTAAAATAAAATTAAAAAAAGATAGGAAATTCGGCAGCCATGTGGTTTGAGATGACATACTTACAGTCTCTGGTAGTAACGTAACGCAAGTAACGCGTTAAGGCCCGTCTACATTCACTTAGCGTACGTAACTTCCAAAAATTACCGGGTTGGCCATATTGAATTTACATGTTACCATTCACATTGAAATTAGGAAAATTAACGTACGTTTCACGACGCGAAAAGTTGATTCAACTCCAACTTTTTTCCAATTTCTAGAATTTTGGTTAATTGGCGCATGCGCAATAGAGAGCAAACATACCAACAGCTTACATTGTTTCTTTATCGAAGTGTCAAACCAAACCACATTACAACATTTCTATACATTTCTATTTTGAAAACAAATCTTCAAAACAAACAAGAAACATACAAAACTCTCACAACTTGGTTGCCCATAATTAAACGTTTTAACTGGTGAGCAGTTACTATCGCCATACCTCGTTTTCTTCATAATGTTGCAATTTTATTATTTTGACAGCTCCTTGTTTGTCTATCAGTTCGATTCATTTGTTACATTGTTGTAGTTCGGCTGTGAAGTCAGTTGCAAGTTCCCTATTGGTGGGAAATTCGTGAGCTCTGATTGGTTTACGTTTACTTAAGAAAATTATCAACATTCGATGGGAACGGCTTACGTAATTTCTATAATTTTCTATAATTTTCACGCGTACGCAAAGTGGATGTACACGAGCCTTAACTGTAACGAAATTACTTTTTCAGTAACGCAAATGGTAACGCCGTTATCATTATTTATTACTAACGGGTACAGTAATTTTATTACATTTTCACGTGACTTTTATTTTAGTAACGCGTTACTTTTCGTTAGGAAACAGTACCATCACTGCCAATGTGCAGGCTTGTTGCCTACGTTTCTTTAGTTCGCGTCAACTGAACAAACCTTGTAAAATCGTGATCCGGTGTTTATTTAATCATTTATCGTTCATCCTTTGACATCTTGTCTGATACATCCACAAGCACAGATGGAATTGAGAAAGCTAGGTCTAGCCGTCCTACTGATCCTATCCTACGTTGATAAATAAAACACTTTGGTAACCACGTTTCAGCATGCATCTGCATTCACAAATAATTTGATATACCAAATTTGACATTATCCTATCCATAATATTGATAAGATCACAAAAGTATTATTACAAAAGTAACGTTATTACTTTTCGGGGGGGGGGAATAAAGTAATGCCATTTCATTAAGAATGAAGTAGTAGGTAAAGTAAGTTCATTACTTTTCATGAAAGGTTATGAGTAAAGTAAATTTTCATTACTTTTCCCAAGTAATTTACGCAAAGCTATAGAATACACAATTACAATTACAATTAAGACGGAACGTTTCGGCTTGCGCAGCCTTGTCCACCCGTCATGTGAAGAAGCTCACGGACGGGTTATTTGTCATTGTAATTGTCTATGTTTCTTTCCCCCTCAGCACTAGATAAGTACTCTCAACCACGAAACCACAAATATTGTTAGGCCCGGTTTCACCAAACTGTTAGTACCTAAGTTATATTAGCCGTTAAACTGAGAATTGGTCTGAACAAACATGGCAACTGTTCGAAGACACAATATGCATTTCGTATTTAACAGGGAAAGATACCTCTACGTCAAAAACCGCACAAAAGTTTCATTTTTAAATTATATCTCAAGAATGGATTTCGAAATCGAAAATCTGAATCAACAGCGCACTGTGGTTTGGCAAGCCCTACATACTGAATGCTCTAAATTGTGTCTTACATTATAATCAGTTTGGTATTAATTTCTAATAAATTTTAATTAATTATTATCGATTTAATTATCAAAATAATTCTGCTAAAAATTATTAATATTTCATTCAGTCTGTAGGGCTTAACAAAACACAGTGCGCTGCTGACTCAGATTTTCGATTTTGTGTTGCAATCTTGAAATATAATTAAAAAATGAAAATTGTTTGCGGTTTTTGAAGTAGAGGTACCCTTCGATCTTAATATTTGTTGAAATCGTTATTACCAATAAGAGACTAACAAAGATTTTGAATTTTGAACTTAAATCCACTGTACACAGTTACAATTAGAACTATATTATTAGCATCTTCGGTCTGAGCCACAATATTTCTAAAAATAAACATCAAATAGACGTTAAACTGCTAAACGGTTGTAAAAAAATGCTTTATACCACACATTTGCCGATTCTAGAATAAAAAAACACTTATCAGTGGTAGATATCATGTTATGACAAGTTGTTATTGTAAAATATATAACATGTTATCATTGCTTTTTTTTAAGCAAGAGAAATTAATTTCAATACAAAAAATTGCAAATAGTTCCGTACAAATTCCTTTGGTCTTTTCTTAATCAGTTGCGAAGACAGTTGTCAAAACTTGGTACTAAAAAATTATGTTTGCCTAAAATATGTAAATTCGAAACAATTCCTCGGTTCTAGATTTTGAAAATAAACTACGATATTCATTCCAAAGTACTTTCAAACTTATTAACAGTCGTTAAAACCAACTTTCTTATGATCATCAAAAGTTGGAGAAACAATTATGGAAATTGAGAGCGATTCGTTTATTCGTTGTCGAATGAATAGCCATTTTGTAATTGCATTACTAAACAAAACGCAATCGTCTTTTCTACTTTCAAAGAAGTTAAAGATATTCCTTTTGAGCTATTTGCCTTTAATTTGTACACTTTTTACGAAGAGAAACAGAATGTCAAACGATAATTGGTTTAAACATGCTCAACGATCTCGAAGATGAAAAGAGAGCTTGTAATAATGTGGCCAATATACCTCGATACCTACAGCGTTTTATTTTATTTTTTGTTTCAATTTCGGAACGTACGTTCATCAATAAGATATATAGCATCATTGATCATTCATTAGAGATAAGTTAAAAAGTGTTTTGTATATAGATGCTACAAAGTGCTATTTATAAAGGAAACTAAGTTTTTTCTGTATCTATTTCATTGCAGTTAACATAGTATATTTATGATAAATGCAATTTAATTGATTTTAATTTTTGTAATATAACAAAATTCAAAAACAATAATGAGAAAAAACTTTATTCGC
Organism: Isoperla grammatica; assembly: GCA_945910005.1. NCBI lineage: Eukaryota > Metazoa > Arthropoda > Insecta > Plecoptera > Perlodidae > Isoperla > Isoperla grammatica. The sequence continues at coordinate 33,452,652 of OX246743.1, forward strand.
AAGTTTTTCAGTATTAGAAAAAAGTAGATTCTACATAATGCTATAAAATGACAATTGAATTTACTCGTATCTCTAGTGATAATTAACGGGTCTGCGATATCACACTGTCACTTACGTCAGACTAATAAGCAATTTGTAAATAACTAGATTATTTCGCTCACGTTCGTTCATTACAAAGCAAACTTCATTTAGGTGTTGTTTCTTTCTGTTCAGGCTTTTTTTTAATTATTTTATTTCTTTTTTGTTATTTATTTCTTCCCTAATTTATAAAATTGATACGCGAAATAAAAAATGTCAGAATGCAAGAGGGTCTACATGATTTCGCAACTTTCACTCTTATATATTTGCAAATAAGTGTTATTGTTGTATTCAAGGCAGTCATTGAGAAAAATGACGGTATAACAGAAGCCGTGATATCTTAAAAAAAAAAGAAATTCCACATGAAATACAGCTACATGTTTAAACAGTAATGCGCAAGTATTCAAATGTGTTTCCTAATATTTCAATGAACAAACATTTTTCTCACTGTGTTTCCTAATATTTCAATGAACAAACATTTTTCTCACAAGAATGACGTCGGATATAAAAATTCTTGTGCACTTTCAGATGTGAACCATGATACAAAAACTACAAAATAATTCCCGTATGTAGTACACATTTTTTTTTAAAGTTATATTCTTTACTAATTTTTTACAAATTTTTTACAAATTTTTTACAAATTTTGTTTTTGTTTTTAATTTTTTACAAAATACAAACAAATTTTAAAAGTATATATTTCAAATTTCTACTTAAAAATATATAAACTTTTTACCTTGAAATATCCCAAAGCCGCAAACTCACCAACCACTTGTTAAAAATCCTCCAACAATAAGAACCACACAAATATTTCGAGAGCACAGTCTTCTAAGAGATCGCGCTGTGCCGCGTAACTTACTCGATAGACACGGAGCGAGCGAGTCTCGTTTGAATGTACCGCTTAGTACGGGATACGGCGAGACACTGACGAGAGTAACGCCAACCCTTGCTTATACGATCCACTGCACGCATGCGCACAACAAGTCGGCACTCTCACCACCATAGCGCATTATACATATTGTATCGTTTAGGAACTAGACCTATTACTATACCCTGCACGTACCAACCTTTTTCTTTTTACATTGAAATTGTTCGGCTAGGTTTTTAAATAATTTCTTTTTCTCTTCTGAGTCTTTTTCGTTGAAAGGTAGAATGACAAAACATGGTGTACGGGTATAGACTCTGGGGAGGGGTGGTTTTGATTAAATAAATATTGTAAAAAAAGAGCTTTTTTGGCCTCTGTTGTGGTTGTATAGAATCGACGACAATGTTTCGGATTGACATCGACGCAAATGGCCTTGTTTTGGAAGTCAAACTCTTTTAGTGGAGGCTTTTGTTGTGAGTTGTTTGGGTTTTGATGTGAAAAGAGAGAATTGCTAGCTAGAGCAAAGAGGTTTGTGGGATAGGAAGTTAGTTTCTATTAGTTTTCAAATTGTAATTATTATTTTTAAATATTTTTATTCTAGACCAAAAGATCCATTAAACAAACACAATTTAAATCACATGAAACACAAAAACAACTAAAAAAAACAACGAACCACACAAAAAAAACAAATCAATAAATACTCATTGGACTTATGGTTTTCGCTCCATTTTTTCAACAATGGAGATGTTACCCAGAATGTTAGAGTTCACTATTCACATCTAAATATCTTTTATGTACTCATTTTCTTTCGTTCAGTAAGTAAATATAATAAGGAAATGCAACATGAACGGAGTGGTACTAATATATGTATGTATACATGAGAAACAAAATGTTTTATAACAGAGCGACTGGATTGGGTCCAGAAAGCTGCTACGATTATGCTTTATCATTATAGTATATAATAATTGATACAAAACTTTTTTATTTTGGTCCATTGCAGTTTGTGGTTACAACTCTGACTCATAAGTAAATAACATATATTATGAAGGGATGGTGATATTGAAATGAATGTTGGCCTTGCACTCTTATACCACTTCAGTACCCGCAGCAGTGAATTGTTATTTGTTACCGATACGTAGATCCAGCGGATCGGGGTTCAATCCCCAGTCGGAGACAATTGCTCTTCTTCATTCACAGCCCATGAAGCTGGATTTAGCTCTAAAACTTGGATTAAAATGCATATTTAATTCGTACCAAGACATTTTCGAGAGAAGAGGGTGGGGGGTGGATTCCTGTACGCTTGAGTAAGACGTACCCCATCCGCTAAAAGCCCCTTTCAAACATGGTTCTGTGTATATCATTATGTTTTCGCGCGGAGAATGTTCTGCTTCTCATATTCTAAGTTTGTTATTATCTTCTTTTTCTTATTCCTTTTCTTCCATCTCGTGCTTCAACTTGTTTATTTTTTCAACGTGCGTTTTTCTCATTTTTTCAAAGTGCATTATTTTGTTATTCTTTCATATCAGTTCACCATTTTAGACATAAAACAGTATATAAAAACGTTGTTTATGTAAGTTTCAAAGTAATGGGCTTTTGCTGCCAGCACAGATTAGTTTGTAAACATAAAACAAAATATAGTGAATATTTTATTTGGACATTTAAAAAGTTTGATGTGAATAAAGGGGTCGTCGGGAAATGGCCATTTTGTTGCGTTTCTCTGGTTTTTATTTCCTCGGAGGGCTGTGGGGGGGGGGGGGGGGGCGACCCAGTAGAAACAGTTCGGCCACACCTTTGCTTTGTAGGTGTTTTATTTCCGATCTTATGTGTTACTACTCTCGTACACAAGACGAGGGGCGACCGGGCGATTTGAGGGTCGCGAACGTACACTCAGGACGTGCGGTAGGTTAAATCCACAGTCGTGCTAAGTGTAGAGGATAAGATTCTAGACAAAGTTATCCTCGGCATAAGCAACATTCGAAGCTTCTGATTGGTGGAAACAAGTTACCTCAAGGATAAATAGTTATACCGAGATTTAAATATCGTGAGTAAATAATTCTTTATCTAAATAAATTACGGAGCATTCCAATTCTAAGTTGGAAAAACTTTTGGATAGTACTTTAACTTAATGCAGGCCCATACCACACGTTGAACAGCGATGGCGACAAATTTGTACTGGAAATTAGCAATGGTAACTGAGGTTTCGGGCAGCTCCTAACAAAACATTATTGATTGTCACAATAATGTTGGGCACTTGGTTTGCAGATTTTATTTTACAATTTAACATTTTAGTACTTTTTGCCAATGCTTGTATTGTTTGTTTCTTAATGCTTACTATTTCCATTTTGTTTACTTGATGGTAGAGTTTTTATTTTAAAAGTAATTATTACAATATTAGTGACTTGATATGTTCGTATAGATTTTCTCAAGATTTCCTCAAAACTTAAAAAAAAAATAGTAATTATTAAACAACATTGAAACATTTTTAGGGAAAATATGTATATGGCAAGCAAAATAAAGTGAAATGTACACTCACTGGCATATAAGTAAACAAAGGTTGCACACAACACGAGTTTAACAAAACATCTAGCCAACGTTACTCTAGTAAATCCTAACAAATTAATACTTTTTTTTTTTTTACAAATTCACAAATTGTCAATTAGTCCAAAGCAAATAAATCCCCGTTTTGACCGCGTGATATATAACCAGGTAGCAATCCATAGTCGTTAAACTGATCATTGCTCGCTGGGGGATCAGGACTGGTGATTCAGGCGCTGAGCTTGACAACTCATCGCAATTAGTGAACACTCATTATACACAGAGCAGAGCGTTGAGCTAACATGGCATACACTTGCTAGTTGCTGCCCTCTGTATGTATGTCAGCCATCGTGGGGGACACACGCACACGCACACGCACACGCACACGCACACGCACACGCACACGCACACGCACACGCACACGCACACGCACACGCACACGCACACGCACACGCACACGCACACGCACACGCACACGCACACGCACACGCACACGCACACGCACACGCACACGCACACGCACACGCACACGCACACGCACACGCACACGCACACGCACACACACACGCACACGCACACGCACACGCACACGCACACGCACACGCACACGCACACGCACACGCACACGCACACGCACACGCACACGCACACGCACACGCACACGCACACGCACACGCACACGCACACGCACACGCACACGCACACGCACACGCACACGCACACGCACACGCACACGCACACGCACACGCACACGCACACGCACACGCACACGCACACGCACACGCACACGCACACGCACACGCACACGCACACGCACACGCACACGCACACGCACACGCACACGCACACGCACACGCACACGCACACGCACACGCACACGCACACGCACACGCACACGCACACGCACACGCACACGCACACGCACACGCACACGCACACGCACACGCACACGCACACGCACACGCACACGCACACGCACACGCACACGCACACGCACACGCACACGCACACGCACACGCACACGCACACTGGCAAGATGACTGAGATAATAGGTCCGTTTACATGAAGGAATGCCTGGCTGAATTCGAAGTTTTGTTATATTACTTATAATGTAATGTTGAACAAATAAGTTCGAACTCAGCCGGAATGCATTTGAAAATGTAGAATCGAAAGTTTTATGTGATGTTATGTCTTTGAGAGCTGCGTTCAAACTCAATTCCAGCCACTCGTTTATCTATTCATATTATCATTTCGTCTCAATCTGGTGTAGTCAATAGTATTTCTGATCTTGTTAAGTGATAAATATGTGAAATTAATTCAGTAAATGGTAATAATGCCAGGAGGGACGTGAATCGTGATGAAAGAATTATTGTTGATTCAAGAAGGTACAAAGTACATATTGATGAATAGTATCATTGACAACGTTCTCGCAGAAATGATCTTTATTGTCCTCGTTTTCTATTCCTACGTCTGGCTATTCTGACCGGAAGCGTCTGCGAAGTTTTTCTCGGCCCTGGGGCGAACGCTGGGATTAAGTGTTGCAAACATCCCTTCAACATTCATTCTCAACTATTCCATTCCCTAATAGGTTGTATAGATGGGGATATTAGTTCAAGGTGGCATTTCCTCTCTGGAGTGTATAGAGAGACTTTTTTATGATTTTGTTATACGGTGTACTCGACAACTATACTTGGTTCCAGCCTAATTAACACCCTGCAAATCACTAACCTGAAAAGGCTACTATAGTTGTCCCAAGACTACCTTACATATGCTTTCGTCACAGGCGACTGGTTCGTAGCCAATCAGCGATCGGTATTTGCGCACGCTTGTCTCGGGCGGTTCGCTGGTTGGCTACGACTGCCCCGGATGTGACGAAAGCAGGTGTAAAGTAATCTTGGGTCCACTATAGGCCAGGTATTACAACGCCCGGCTAAATATTCAGACCACCGCTAACTTGTTTTCTCCATGGCAACCGCCAATCAGAAGCGTGGTTTCAAAGGAGAAAAACAAGTTAGCGGTGGTATAAAACATTTAGCCGGGCGTTGTAATACCGGGCCTTAGTCGTTGCCATCTTTGTTGAAAGTTGTACACGTTAATCATGTCTAAAATCTCCAGCGACAGTCGATTCAGCGACACACAGTTACAAAAAGACGAGGCCCTCCCTATATACAGGGTAAGCGGTATCCGTGTGGTCAAGTTAGGTCCGTGGGGTTTGTAGCTGTCGGTACCGGCCGAGAAAATGAATGCTATCTTGAACAATGTGGATGATTGACATCGATTATCTACCAATAAAATCGCCTCCTTTGAGGTTAGTGCTTGGCAGGGTGTTAGTTAGGTTGTACCTATAGATGTTTCAAACGAATAAGATCCATCACTCATCACATATTAGCCGATCACATACGAATACCGAAGTTAAGCAACCTCGGGCTAGGTCAGGAGGTGGATGGGTGACCACTCTCCTCTTAAACACTATATACCGTTGGTTAGAGCGGATTGGAGGGTTCGAAAGCTTGTGTAACAGCTTCGTTCTTCTCGTCAAATGCTCGGCAGTCCAGGTTAGTGGAGGAATCTATATGACAGGTCAAAGTTACATCGTCCTTTCGGATGGGACGTAAAGCCGATGATCCCCTTGGTACTTTTCGACGGGAGTAGGCTACGTGCCGGTACCAGGCTTCCCCTCCTCCTTTCGTCATTATCATTCATCAGTTATCTTTCATCAGGCTAAAGAGTGCATTGTGCCCTACACTGGCGTTAATTACAATAAAATAAATAAATATCACATATGAGTTATTTGATTGAGTAAAATAAAGTTCAACTGACCTTAATTCTAAAAGAAAATAAATACAGTCCCGTCAAATTAAATCTAATTCTCTTTATCCGGTCCCTATGAACTTTTTAGTATTTACCGTCGCCAGATTCAGTGCACAGTGACATCATTATAATCCCAAAGCGTCATAACTCATAAGAATACGAGATAGATTTTATATATTTTCCCTTCAAGATACTTCTGCAAATCTTGTTTAGTTTTTGTCCTCGCCGAATAAAGTTTTAAACTTTAATAACATGCCTAGATAATAAAACCATTATTTTCACAAGATTTGATGTTGGTAAGATGTTACGGAAACTTAAATCCTATCTAGAAAGTTGACGGCGATCTCGGTTATTCGTTTAAGAGAAGGAATAGAAGGTCAGAAGGAAGGAAGGAATGACTTTCTGATCAAATGAACACGTCATTCGTGGCATGTTAGAGACTTGTATGACGAATAGTGCGGTAAAGTACGTAAACATAACATAGTGAAATGTTTTGGGGCTCAATGTTACTGGCGCCTTTTTAGATGTAGGCCTATCCTTTACCACAAATGAATTAGTTTCTTATTTTTTAAATCTACTTTGTTCTTAGTGTCTTCTTCAAGACAATCTATTAAGTTCAAAGATCGACTCAAGTGGTGTGCTAAGTTTGGAGTTTTGTATTTCACTTCGTTTTCTCTTGTTTCTCTTCGGTCCATATTTGTAAGTGAATAATACAAAGAATAATAGTAGAAATATCAAGATAGTGTTACCACGTGACCAAGCTATGGCTTTCTGTAAGTAATGTAAAAATTTGAAAATAACTAGAAACAAAATTACAAAACTAAAGCTGATGTATGTAATGCTAGATGGTATATTGATAGCATTTATTTTATTCATTCACATATAGCATTTCTATTGTGAAGGAAACCTTGATATGAACAGTCATACAAAAAAGAGAACACATGGAATCCAAAAGCCAATTTAAAAGTCTTGTCGAATAATGCAATCTTATCTAATTTTCATTTACGAACAAAACTATGTGAAGACTCGCTTTATATTCCGTTGATGTTCAATTTCTAAGCCATTAAATTATTTTGTCGTCTTCGTCTTCGTCTTCGTCTTTTGTCTTCGCCTTACCTTACCTTACCCTATCTCATCTCATCTTATCTTATCTTATCTTATCTTATCTTATCTTATCTTATCTTATCTTAGCTTATCTTCGTGGTTTCCTTTAAGTCTGGTGGTTCATGTTACTCCAATTAAATTGACGACATCCCAAGTCATTACATTGCTCCAACATTGCTGTATATTTAGCTTCTATGTAAAGCTTTATCTTCTTCTATTTCTTCTTCTTCTTCTTCTTACTGACAATCCCTTAATCGAGTTGTTCCGTTATTTTCGTTTTCTAGGTTAGTGGGTCTGTGTCAGTCAAATCAAGTCAAGAGATCTATGCAAACGGAATAGGTCTATTCTGGTTTTGTAAGTGCACTATACTTACCGTAAAAGTATTCATTTATTTAACAACAACATACTTACTTGAATTGAAAACTGTAAATACAATATCTTCAAATATAAGAGAAGCTGGAAATCTTCTTGGTGGTAGCTCGACATTGAATTCGCTAGAAAAGTATTATTGAAGAATTAATGGATCGAACATTTTAGTAAGAATAAACAAATTATTTCGGTAATTGAAGGCAAATGTATTGGATAACTCTCACGTTACGATTCTTTTCTTTCTCTCCTTCAATGCTACTATTGCATCTCCTAATCAGATTATATTATCTTCTTTTCTTTTTTTTAGCATACATTACTTTAGTAGTATATATAATTACTCTTAATTTTAATTTTAGGTCTATATTATAAACATAATTCACCTATAAACATACCAACTACCCCAACGATGCTTACTACACAGCCGAGTCCAAGGTGACAACTTAATTTTCTACTTCGCTAATTCCTTCCATCTAATGTAAACGTGTCCATTGGGAATAGTTTAAAACCTTCCGTTGGTTACCTGTAACGGTGGGTGTGGCCAAACCGCTTGTCATTTACGAATGTGTGAAAGAACGCCAGGTATCTGTTGATTTTCTTTCAATTGGCGCGGTTGAAAGGGGCAGTAGACAATGACCTGATATCGGCATGCGAATACTTTCGTTGGGACTAGTATATAACACAAATTTTATATAACAAACACAATTAATCAATAAGCATACCGACTATGTAACTACAAAATCTACAAAGAGTGTATTATACTAGATTAGTCCTAACGAAAGTATTCGCATACCGATCTCAGGTCATTAGCGGCCTTTACACATACACTCTTGCGCGCACACTTGCGTGTCGCGTTCTTGTGCAGCGGAAAGACAGCGCGCAAAACCGTGGGTTGGAGCGCCGCGCAAGAGTGTGGTGTCTAAAACTGCATCTCACTCTTGCGCGCACGCTCCGCAGGGAAACGAAAGCGCGCGTTCAAGAGTGTGCGTGTAAATGCCAATCCCTTCGTCTTTACCACACTTTTGCTTGGCGTGTGGAGTGTTCGGAGTTTTCAGATGATTCACGACGTTCTTTCCCTTGCAAGCTTGCTTTTACACGGACAGTTTTACCTGCACTCTTGCGCGCGCGCAACCCTCAGATGATTCGCGACGTTCTTTCCCTTGCAAGGCATTTGCTTTTACACGGACAGTTTTACGTGCAGGAAAGAACGCGCGACAACGAATCCCGCGCGCGAGAGTGTACGTGTAAAGGCCGCTATTGTCTACCTTCCAACCGCGCCAATTGAAAGAAAATCAACAGATACCTGGCGTTCTTTCATACATTCGTAAATGCACGGTTCGGCTTAGTCGAGAGCACAGACGGTTTGGCCACACCCACCGTTACCAACGGAAGGTTTTAACTATCCCCAATGAACCTGTTAACATTAGATGATAGGAATTAGCGAAGTAGATAATTATGTTGTCACCTTGTACTCGGCTGTGTCGTAAGCATCAGAATCCTTTCGTTGGGGCAACTTTACACTCAAGATTGTATAATGAACATTCATAACAGAAATCAACAAAAAGCATAATATATTAAATACCAATAACACAAGGCTTAATGTGTAATATTACGGAATCAATTCAATTCAACTAATGCGTTGTCTCCACCCAAGTAAAGTAAGTTCTCCGTTCTTTGTTGTGATGTTCAAACTGGTCCAACACGCGATATCTGTCGCCCACAGTCGTGCACGATGTGTGCAGGGGAGGGGGGGACGCTCCCCTACACCGAGGGGGGGGGGAAGAGTTCACGCATGTGAGGGGGTTGTTTGTGCGCTCCCAGCACGCGTGCTAGATTAGCCATTCAGCCGTCTTCAACCCCTGCTGAGAAGTCACGAGAATCAGCCCTGCTGCCCCCGTAATGAGGATCCGTGTTGTCGTCTGGGGTCGGAGTCGGAACTATTTCACCCTCGAAATAACTCGATATAATATTAATCGATCGTAAGGGATATTGTGTGACATTTGTATTCCGCACATAGGATCGTACTAAAAACGTCCCCTTTGTAAAGAATATCCTAGCAATTGTTTTTTCTAATAGAAAGGGCGTTTTGTGAGTGTGTGTATCCGTGTAATAGGCTTTGTCGAATGCTCATAAATGATCAGATTGAGCAATTTTGTCACACACGTAATAGATGTTTTCAAGGTCATTTTCGTATAGTATCATGGTATCACTTATATCATGGTACTCGCTTAAATGTCATACTTAAATGTCATAATCCGAATATGTCGAGATTACAGTTATTTTTTAGACAAATTAAAAAATAAAAAATAAATAAATCTTTACCTAAAAATAGTCAATCTTAAGGAAGCAAATGTTATAAAAGAGGAAGTATTATTATTAGTAGTAATTAGTATTATATAGTGTAAGATGTTTAGTTAGAGTGTAACTTAATAGGGATTGTGTATTGTGATTCTACAAAGAATAATTATTAATATTAAATAAACTAGAAATGTGATTAAACCCAAAGGTGTGATGGTGACATTATTCATACAATCTTAGACAAATGAATCGTTCACGCAAAAATATTCTAATTTTAGAAACGAAACCTATAACGAAGAATGTTAAATTAGTATCCTTGAGCCTTGACGAATAGAAAATGGCCCCTCCTTGCGTGCACTAACCACCACGTGACAACTCCCAGTCTATTCCCGACTCTTGTCTTAAAGACATAACTAAGTTCAAGAAAGCACTTCACTCGTCAAAGCGGAAAAATGAACGAAATTGGAAGACAAAAGCTACGATTTTTGAGTTAGGAATAGTTATTCAACAATTATAATATAATTCTATTAGTATTTAAATGCTTCAGTAAAGAATTTCAAGAAACGAAGTATTTATTTTGTTTGCTTTTATTTATTTAACAAATGCCTTCTTAAGAACAATTATAAAAAGGGCGTTGTAAATGTATATTTTAATCATTATTAAGGTCAACCATTTAGTCTCCGCTGATTTTAGAAGAAACAATACATTCATGATGCTAGACTTCATTGGAGTTCGTTTCAACGTAATGAAAACAAACATTTAATCTAATTTTAGTGTTGTTAACCTACTTTTAGTTCACTAGAGACTTAAACGTCACATAAGATTGAATTTTAAGAGGAAACTAGCTAATGCATTTTGAGCATAGTTTAGATAGTTATTAGAACTAAGAGGGGGTACCTCAAGTTAAGTCGACCATGCCCTCAAAGAGTACTTAGAATGAACTAAGAGCAAACTCTTGTTTTTACACTTTTTAGTTTTATTTTATAAAATATTTATGTGCTTCTCTCTCTTGCTCGCATTTATTTCACTTATCACGAATTACAGGGATAGAACAGGAGGAAACAGGAATACTTCACGTCCTAATAGTTCAGCTGTAGCTACTCCAACGACACGCTCTATTTCTAAGACCTTAAATTTACGAAACTTTTCACTCACACATTCACTACTAAAAATCAACTTTCTTCACCATGAAACTACACAAGCAATTGAAAAATACTTCTATCCAACGAAGTAAGAAATAATATTGTCTATTTGAAGCCCATCAAAAAAGGGAGAGTAATTACTAATTACTAATCACCGTTTTATAATCCTACATCGCAATAATGCCACAGCACAACAAATAAGTTTAAACATGGCTCAAGTCAGGTTCGCAAAAACTGAATACTATGTGAACATTATTTAATATTTATATATATAACTGGTATTTCAAATATACTTTATAATAATTAAGTACAGGTTTTAAAAAGACAACTTATTAAAAAAACAAAACAAGTTCAGATATTTCGAATCCAACTCGACCGCTTTTTTCAATTTTTGAATGTTGGTAACATTATTGAGATATGATTAAAAAAAAAACGGTAGTTTCGAAATACTACTCCTATTCCAATGTCTTTGGTAATTTCGCATGGTTTTAATATCGGCGGTAGCTGTCTTTCCGTCTTAAATCATTCCATTCTTCCTCTAGTTGCAGCAACTTAACGGACCAGCGCGCGACACAGAACGTCTTGCTGGGACATAGCCAGCTTTTCTGGCAGATCGGCTTATCCCTTGTCCAAGTCCCAGGGGATCATCTCGGGGGAAATCAACAGGCCCAGGAGGGTGTTGGGGGTGGGGTAGAATCCCTCTCCCCTCCCCTCCCCCCCCCCTCCCGCTCCACAAACAGTCGCAGTCAGCCACGTCTATACAAAAGCCGTACACGAACTAATGCCGGCAAATATATTGTTCCAGATCAGATCTAGTGATGCGTCATTCTAAAAATAAACTTGTGTGTTTAGAAAAAAAAAAGATATTTTACGGAACCAGTCAATATTATTATGGATGGTGAAGGAGACATTCCATTCAATTTTATCGCGGGTTTTATTGGTAATATTTTAAGATTTCAAGAAGCTTTCCATATAATCGAAAACGATGAGAAACAGTTCAATGTGGTTTTGTTAGGACAATAGACCATATTTATAATTTTTATTAGTTTGGTTGTTTATTTTCTTTGTTACTATTAAAAATTCTGTATTGGTACTTAATCAAACAAAATTGTCAGTTTTGTTGAAAAAAAAACTATAAAACCAAGTACTACATCAACTTCAGTTCGCGTATACCTACAGAATAACACACACATATGATGACCTTAAATTCTTTTTGGTTAAGCATACTCTCATGTTGTTTAAATAGTAGGCCTGTGCCTGTACACGATTTATGCAGTAATGTAGACATGAAGGAAGAGGAATACTCCTGGTCGCTGGGAGAAAAGTTATTTTTTGCGCCAATAAACCCCTTAGGGCCAGTTTCACCAAACCTGGATACCTCTACGTCAAAAACCGCACAAAATTTTCATTTTAAAATTATATCTTAAGAATTGACTTCAAAATCTAATATCTGAAGCACAGCGCACTGTTGTGTGGTAAGCCCTACATTCTGAACGCTCTAAATTGTGTCTTACATTATAATCAGTACGGTTTTTTTTTCTAATTAATTTGATTACTAATTATCGATTTAATAATCAAAATAACTACGCTTACGGCTATATTTCATTCAGTCTGTATTGCTTACCAAAGCACAGTGCGCTGTTGACCCAGATTCTCGATTTGGTGTTGCAATCTTGAGATATAATTAAAAAATGGAAACGTTCTACGGTTTTTGACGTAGAGGTACCCTTCGCTCTTAATCTAAGATCTAAAATGGCGCCCGGAAGAAGCCACCTTGAATCTTGTATGTAATGTTTGTTGAAACCACGCTAACCAATCCGAGATTAGTAAATCGGCCGATTAAAAAGTTTGGTGAATTGGGACCTTAAAAAAGAGAAATACAACCCATACAACGTGTTCCTACAGAGCTTAGATACGCTGCCTAGCGGGAACTTGTCCCTAGAGCCAAGGAGTACTGACGTAGCGCGCACCGCCTAACTTTGTGTGGATTGGACGATATTGCACTTGTTTGTAAACAAAGACCACCAAGTCCAAAAGTATCCCTTGTGGCCGCCATGTTGGATCGTGACGTCATGGTAATTCGTCCTTGAGAGAGTGGTTACCCTTATGAGTAAGTGAAATCGCTCGTTTAAGGAGGAAGTTGTCAGTCGGATACAAAAATAACTCGTAATTTATATAAACAAATTGCTGATGTTAATATTGTATGCTATGGGACAATGACTCACGGTTAAGGACTAGAGCTAAGGTAAATATGACGACAATAACAGGCTTAGTGTAGCCGAAAGTAAATTTAAATCCTTAATTAGGTGAAATGAGGTGATTGCATGTCATTTCCTTTGACAAAATCCCGGCTTAAGTACCTGTTTTGGTTGTTTTTCGTCGAAGTTTGCGTGCGTTACTCCAAAGATAAAATAATCTGTTGACAAGACTGAATTAAAACGTTTATTTACCCATGTATTTTTAGTGTAAAATAAACTGTTTGCGTTTAACGAAACAAAATTTTAATCTTTGGTATAAGTTACGTTCACGTATTTTATTTAATAAACAAGGTGTTGTTTTATGAGCCGGATATTATGTCATGGCACAGATTTGTGGCCAACTATGCAAAATACGTCACTATAAGTTCCCCCCACCCCCTCTATCGCCCTTTCACTCTCTCTCTCTCTGCATGGAAGATAAGGCTCACAACTAATTCACTCAATTTAGTAATCAATGCACTGAACTCTCCCCTTCCCATCTATGTCCCTCTCTCTCTATATGAAAGATAAGCTACCTTAATCCTACCTTAAAGACCTAATTCAAGGAACCAATATCACACTGTCACTCATGTATACCCTCGCACTCTCCCTTCCTTTTGCTGTCTGTCTGTCTGTCTGTCTGTCTGTCTGTCTGTCTGTCTATGTTTCCCCGTTACTTGTTACCACTCTACAGCGCACATGATACGAATTAATGGATTTACATAAAATGTTTTTGTGAACATTGATACATTGAAAGAACTCCGCAGCTTCGTACTAACTTTTAAAAAATAATGTTTTGTGAGAATGGTTTGATTAGAACTAACCGGATGCTGTAGTTTTTTACCATTGTAGTCAGGCTTCAATCACAATCCTGTCACTCTCAATCAGATGAAGCAATCCGTTTCATTATTGCTTTTGATGTCTATTTATTGGTGTGTTTTCATCACTGCTCTCATCTATCACCCCAGTCAATGGTTATGCAATACTCTGATGATCGCAGCGATAAATCAGAAATATTATTATCATCGGCTGACCTATCTGATTGATTCGCAATTGGTAGTTTGTTGATTGGCTTTTAATGAGTTTTCATTTGTTGGTTCTTTCGAATTTCGCGAGAGCTTCTGCAAACCACACAACACACTTCTTGACGCAAGCCACTCAAGCTTTATACAGCACAGGGTATTAATTTTTGTTGATTGTATGCGTTTATAAAGAAGTTGTCCAAACTTATGGGGGAAAAGGGGGGAGGATTTTCCTCTCCCATCTTCTTTCAATCCAAAATTATACATACGTTCTACATAAACCCAATTTTGTCGCTTATCAGAATGTTTTCTCATCACTAGAAGCAAATACGCTTCTACAAGTCAACTGACCACTTATGCCAAACTCTTTCCTACCCTTCTCCTCTGTCCAAGGCTGCCATATAGAAGTGTGTGTGGCTATAGCATCAATAAAATACTGTAATTTGCACCCGTCACCGAACGTACAATATAACGGTCTCGCTAGCAAACGAATATCACATGAAATATGTATTCTAAGCTATCGTAATGATGTGAGCTGTCTTGTGCTATTGGGCTCATAACCTCAATGGAGTGATTGATTGATAACTGGTAACAAGTAGCACTTTGTTGGCACTTAGTACTAGCAGAGTTGAGGCCAGGTGTCTACTTGTGTCTGGGAACCGTTGGTGATTTTTCATTTGAGAAACTGATATTTCCCTGCAACGATAACCGATCGTTTGGAACCGATCATTTTAAAAAAAGTTTGAAAAATAATTCATACAAGTAGAAATACAGTGATGGAACGAACGAAGGTTTCTAAAAGAGTCTCCAAGTATAATAGTGAGTGGTTGAGTGGCCATGGTGATACGTTCTGATTCGCTGAGTTTTGCTGAGTTCTCTTCTGGTTAAGTTGGTTAACACTTTTATTTAGGGCAAAGTTGAATCCAGCCAAAATCATTATGAGGTTCACAGAACTTCCTAAGATTTAAGATCTAAGCAAACCATAGCAAAGTTAGCTCTTTTACCTAACATTCTTAGCCCAGCCAATGAGAGGCGACGTTCTATAAATCCGACCAATGGTAGCGATCCTTAGTAAAACAGTTTTGAAAATATGTGCTGGGAACAAAATATTAAATATTAAATCTTAGGAAAGTGTGTAAATCGACCTTTATATTCAGAACTTGTTTTATATTGTTGTGTACGATTATTGAGATCATTTTTTAAAGAGCACTCAAAATAGACTAGGTGCATTCTGGTGGCAAGGAAATAAACTTCAATTATGAGTGGTTTAGCTGTCAATTTTCATTGTGGTTTTATTGTTGTTATTCATCAATTGCGATGAAAGGAGGTTGCTTAGCAGCGCTATCTATGTTAGTTTTGAGTCCTCCATACATTATACCATATTATTAGAAGTCAAACCATATGTAGGCTTCCTTACTACGGAATGTGGGAATTTTAACTCGGATATCCCCCAAAAACGTTTACAAAAATGCTTATTGTGCCATATATTGTAAACCACAAAAATAGTGGCCGAGACACGAGAGAGTTTCTCGAATACAAAGTCACAGTAGAACTTCAACCAACTGCCACCTAATACATTTCAACAATGAACTTGACAGTAAAAAAATCGAACAAACATGTGGTGTTGGTTCACAATATGGCCGCTACGCGCATTATGTGCATGAATACCTACCCTATAGGGATACTGGCTAAAAAAGGGGTTTTCCCATGCAAGTGAAAAATTTCAGGAAATTTTAAAACCCTATCTGAGCCAAAATGTACATTTATTTATTTATTTATTTGGTCTTTATTGACAACGGGGCAAGCCCCACAAGTGCAATATAATAGACAAATAGCTCAGAATAGTGAATATATAGTGTATTATGCATCTGTACTTAACATTACCATGCACTATAAAATATATTCCTGATTGAGCACTTTCAATAATGTATTGATTGATTGATTGATTGGACTTTATTAAAGGCGGGCGTAGGGCCAGTGAAGCCTTCTCTTCCATCCAACCTTGTAAGGCATACATAAAAATAACTACTTCATATTGTAATAATTACAAAACTAGGTATACATTAATAAAATTCTTACATCTAAATGTGTTCAACATTCAACCATCCCATTCATACTACAGTTCTATACCTACTTCAATGAGTTGATTTCTATTCAGCCCCGCCCACCTACCGCCGTTTTCATTTCCATTGATATGATAGTATTGGTAAACATACTATGTAAATTGTAAAATTTATTTATTCGCATTTGTTCTCTAAGTAATAACGAAACATTTTTAGTTGGAACAGGCTAAGATTATCATGGTGAACACCCCTTGTTTCTATAGATAGGGCATTCCAGGTACGTATGGCATTTATTGTGATAGCTAGTTTTGTTTGACGATTTGGAAAAGCGAGTTGCATATCTGGATTGGATTCTTCTAGCTTTACATCTCTATAATTGCAAACATGCTATTCGAGACGATGAGGGGTGATAGATGAAGATGAAGGACGATTACAAAAAACCCGTGCCTTATGCGGGGTTCGAACCCACGTTCCTAGGTGCCGTTAATACGCCCCAACCACATGACAGCCTGAACGTTAACCTTCACAACCTCAATGTCCTCAATAAAAAAAAACGCCATCAAACGTCGCCGTGTAACTTCGTCCCGTCCTACATCTTCATCGATGTTGTTATTTTCTCAGCGAGCCTAAAGTGGCCACTTGTTTGAGTTTTGTTTGCTCGCTCGCCGCGTCGCGTAGCGTCGCGGCGCTGGAGGGGATTGAGGGGTGGTGGCAAGGTGGGGAGGCGGGGGGGGGGGGGTTAACGACTGTCATTTATCACTGTTCCTGACGCGGTGAATTGCGCACGTGACCAGCCGGTTGACATTCTGACCCTCGATATGTCCACAACACTCCCCTCAACCCCCCCTTCTCCCCCCCACCAGCGCCCTCTGTGTATGTCGGCGTAGGCAGCCCGCCACACTCAACATTGCGTCATGTCGTTAGTATTTCGTGTTTTACGACGTACTCGACAGCCAGGTAAGATCACGGCGGCGAAATCAGATTTATTGCACACATCGCCGGCCGGGGTCGTCATAAGGGAATCAAAAAGTTTTAGGGGCCGTAAGGTGTTGGTGGGCGTTTGTATCGCAAAGAGGGCCGGCAACTACGAACTACGAACGAGAAGTGAGAAAGGAGGAAGAGGAAGAATGATGAAGCTCATGTGAGATGAAGTTTAAAACCAAAATTATGAATCGGGTAACTTACACATGTATTCACAGGGACACATTCACACTGTCTGTCTGTCTGTCTGTCTGTCTGTCTGTCTGTCTGTCTGTCTGTCTGTCTGTCTGTCTGTCTGTCTGTCTGTCTGTCTGTCTGTCTGTCTGTCTGTCTGTCTGTCTGTCTGTCTGTCTGTCTGTCTGTCTGTCTGTCTGTCTGTCTGTCTGTCTGTCTGTCTGTCTGTCTGTCTGTCTGTCTGTCTGTCTGTCTGTCTGTCTGTCTGTCTATCCGTCCGTCCGTCCGTCCGTCCGTCTGTCTGTCTGTCTGTCTGTCTGTCTGTCTGTCTGTCTGTCTGTCTGTCTGTCTGTCTGTCTGTCTGTCTGTCTGTCTGTCTGTCTGTCTGTCTGTCTGTCTGTCTGTCTGTCTGTCTGTCTGTCTGTCTGTCTGTCTGTCTGTCTGTCTGTCTGTCTGTCTGTCTGTCTGTCTGTCTGTCTGTCTGTCTGTCTGTCTGTCTGTCTGTCTGTCTGTCTGTCTGTCTGTCTGTCTGTCTGTCTGTCTGTCTGTCTGTCTGTCTGTTATGTAAAGCTTCTACAGAGCAACGCTGTATTACAGCTAACCGTTGAGCGCGTTCTCATAACAACGAATTCACTTCCAAACTTCATTTATGACAAATATACATAATTACCCTAACTACTCTTCTCGGGACGTGAGTGTTATATTGTTTCTTAGGAGTAATGTACAGGCTATGCTGTACACCCACTTAGCTTTGCTTCACTCCAAAGAACAAATTAGTTTTCTTAACTTAGATTCAAATTCACAGGAATGTATATTTATAAACCAAGGTACATACATATAATTCGTGAGGATGTCTTAGGCCTAATGAAGCTAACAGAATCTGCATTTTACCTTTATATAGGTAACTTTACACAAAGAAGATTAATAAAAATAATATAAAGCGTGTATATATTTAACGGTAGGGTCGAAGATTTTAAAGGAAAACAATGTAGTTTGAACGATCTTATTTATATTATTATTAAGAATACTATCAAGGAGACAGGTGTTGTCAAAAATTATGACGTCAAAAGGAGCGGGTAGTTTTAACTTTTTCTTAGAAATAAAAAAAATATACCCACGTATTTTTTTTTTGAAAATAATCTTATTTTTTAGGTACATCGAAGAATATTTATTTATGAACAATCTACCCTATTGTCGGCATCGTGAACGTAATCGGGAATGCAATCGTACATTTTTCCCTTACAAATCATTGCGACATTACGACTTAGTTGTGAATAGCGCCACAAGAATAGAAACAATAAGTTAGAAACAAAACAATTTCAGGATTTCCGGATTGCGATTGCCATCCCGATATGCCTTTAGTTTGACTAAGCTTTTTCATCGTGACATTCCTGGTGTACGCGGGGGTGGCGTTCTTGCACATTTGGGTCAACCTTATTTTTAGCTCAACGCCATCCGAAAGTTCTATCCGATTCGATAGGGCTTTTCCAATCATACTCGCCAACTTTCTTAATTATCTTACCTACTTGTCTAAAGTCTGTTTGAGATTGTAACCGGATTGCTTCAATTCGGTCGAAGTAGAGAGCATTTCTGATTTCCATGTAACAAATAGACTAATAGTGCAGATATGTGGTACGTACGGAAGTGTCGGGAGGGATGTTGAACTACCGCGTACAAGACAACAAGATAACAACAAGTTAACAAGAAATAACACGATAACAACAATATAACAAAATATCAACAAAATAACAACGAGATAACAACAAGATAACAAGATAACAAAGATATCATAAAAGCTACAAATTACCACACAGAACATTTATTTCGAAAACAGGCTTAATTTGAAAGAGCTAAAGATATCTGTGTTCTACCACAACAGGGTTCAATTGTTTCTCTATGGCAACGTCAAAATTGGATCACAAATATGGCCGCCACGCGTAAAGATGTGACGTATACGTGCAAGCAACAGGTAACAGTAACAGATGAAAGATATTTTATTGTCCTTAGTTCATAAACCGTGTCAGCAAGTGTTTCTGAATGGGAAGACAAAGAAAACTATTTATTTATTTATTCACTTATTCACTGACGTTTGAATTGATTGTTGAAGCTCGAAGGGATGTTTAGTAAAAATACACATTCGTGTTCAGTAATTTGCGGTAAGAAGAGTTAGTCAATATTATCCGATTTAATTTCAAACATGAACATTCTCTCTGAAAACCGAATACTAAAATTCGATTTTGAGAAAGCCCTGAAGCTATGAAATTCTGGAATGTGTGCGATGCGGGGGGGAAGGGGGGAGGAGCGGTCACTAATCGCGAGGTTATTAACCTCAACACACAAATGTCGTCATCGGTTGGCGAGATATTTAGATAATTACATGAGAAAAATGATCGGTATTCCCAGACATCACCATTTTGAATACAAATAATTTTATCATGGAACACAGCTTTATCCTCTCGCCACATTTTTTTAACACCCGTCCATTTTACGTTTTCTAAAATTGTTAGCCATATTTTTGTAATATAAGAGTTGAAGGAATTTTGATGTGGATTTGTGGGGAGAGGGGGAGATAGGCTGGTTGGGGGATTGTGATACATACATATTCATCATCCACATTCCTGGCGCTGGTATATTGTTTCATCAAAAAATACTGGTCCTTTGTTTTATGACGTTTTAGAAAAATACTTGATTTCCATATATATGGTTGAAAGGAAGTAAACATAATTTCAATAAAAGATTTTAAAAGTGAACTGAATCATGTAAACATTATAACCCTTCTCGGTTTCGTCCCTCTCTCTTCTTAAGTATCATGATACATTGATTGTGACGTAATTAATCCAAGTATATAGAACGTAAAAATTATATTTCCAAGATCGAGAAAGTCAGCATTAATATTTCAACAGACTGTATAATAATGAGGAAATACCGAAACCAAAACGTTATTCCAATTAGTGAAACAAATACAAGTTATCTCCCATTTGTCTCGATCTTGCCGTCATTATCAAAACTGATCACTTTCAACGAGAAAAACTTTGTAGTTCGAATAAATAAAAAGTACATTTATGAACCTGAACCTACAGCTAAAGATATCTAAGAGTAACTCATATTACGTACAAATCTTTTTAATCATCTGCCGGCAGAAATTAGGAACGTATCATTTGTAATTTTATTTGAACATTGACTTTTTAGCATTTTTAATTGGTCAAGCTTACTATAGATGAATTCTTTGATATACTACAGAAATCAGAAATAGTATAATTGAATTATTAGTTGGTTCTTGTGAAAGGGATGAATTTACAAATATATAAAACACAGTGTTATACTTTGTATTTTTCCTTCTTTTAATATCTTATGTATTTTGTCAGAATCTCTTCAGTATGGTTTTATACATGAGTGATTTTATTGTTTTTGTTTTTAATATTGTGTATTAAGGCTGAATTATTACTGAAGTGACGTTTTCCCAAATGCCCGGAAGGGTACAAAATAAGCTTGTCAACTTTTGTAACTTTTAAACATTTTAATGTCATATCGTATAGTTTATTGCGGGAAATAAAACTATCAGTCTATCTATATAACTCGTACTTTAGCATGAGTACGTTGCTTACACCAGTTTTAAAGCTAATGCACCAACTCTGTGTGTTGCTCTATCTAGTGTTAAAGTGTTATATAATGTTTGAATTATCTCCTCGGAAGTGTTAAGGAGATTACGACCATCAAACTCATAAACTAAGATATTCAAATGGCACCACCAAGTAATATTCGCGTAAGTAGGCACTTCCTTATCCATAATTACAATAATTACACCATAGCCGACCCTAATTGTCTTCAGACATGAAGTGCAATACTTCTACCACCCTTTAGAAAGCCATTTACTCCCACCATCTAATTTACCGCCTACATAATGTACGACACACCACTTATATCCAATCGTTTTGATGTATTTACCCATGTATCTTCATGTTTCACTGTTAACGCCATACTATATTAATCCAGCCATGTTTCGCTTAAGTCGACATAATCCAGTTAATGTCTGTATCGAATGTGAATAGTAAACAGAACCTGCAATCATTATAAGCTATAATTAGAACATAGCACTGGATGTGGCTCAACCTGCCATTAGAGTAGAGTCAAATAGAGTGGATTGTATTATTGAAGGCAATTCATGTCCTCGTTGAACTAATGGCGGAAATACATACATGGGTATAAACGCGAATGGGTTTGTAGACTAATGAATGCTCACAAAACGTTTGGTTGGTGTAATCATTCAAATTATGTAATTTCTGACATGTCAAGACCGAATGTATCGTATCGATATTAATTACGCATATACGGTAAATTACACAACTATTATAATTGACAAGTATTTATTTTACACTGATAGTTAATATGATCGGCTTGTACTGGTGTGATTAAAATATCTAAGATGTGTCACGATTTATTTCATTAGTTTAAAATTGTAAATTCAGGCATAGGAGTTACTAAAAAATAGAGCCATGACCGTAAAACTTAATACATAACTGTAATTTTGTGAACAAGGTATTTATAGGTTTATGGATAATTATATCTGGAATAAAAAGTGTATTGATATTTGTACATTTGTAAATAATTGTAATGTGGTGGAGGTGCCGGGTAGATATCTAAAATATTGTATTATCTGTCAATGTTTTTTTGTGAGATATTTGCATTCTCGCTGTCGTTTTGAAATATGAATTCTATATTTTATTAGAGATCGAAACAGTGGAAACTGTGGGAAGATCGAGGGAAATGGAGTATATTAGTTGGAAGAGGAAGAAAAAGATGTGACATGACAGGCCTGGCAAGCCAATGTTAGTAAATTCTATGCCCAAGAATATTGGTGGATAATGCACCCCCTGACCCGATTTATTATGAAAACAGGTGTATGAGATTTATTATTGATACAAATAATTTTTTGTGTGCGTACAGGAAGAAGATTAAAAATATGATTCTTCATTGTTGTGTTTCGTCTTTTGTGTTTTAAAGAGTGATTTATCTTAGTCAAATTTGGAGCTATGGATATGTGAAGACATATTACGTAAACGTGATGTATACATAAGATGCTCGGTGAAAAGAAGTTACGCAATCAAAATAACATCCTTCCACAGACATAACAATAACATCCTTTTACAGAACGTTTTTTTTTAGCAAGTTTCATAAAGACTAATTCAGTTTTGATTAGACATAGGTTTTGGTCATTATGCATCATCTTCGTGTGCCACTCATCATCGTCTCGAATAGCATGATTCATCATCATTGAT
Source organism: Isoperla grammatica (assembly GCA_945910005.1). Lineage (NCBI taxonomy): Eukaryota > Metazoa > Arthropoda > Insecta > Plecoptera > Perlodidae > Isoperla > Isoperla grammatica. The sequence goes on from OX246743.1 coordinate 33,475,601, forward strand.
CGATCCGATGTTACGTCGCCCCTCCCCCTACCTCCCTTGTAAATTTCTGTGTAGGCCACTAAATAAAACACCCGTTTCCATAATTTGTTTGCTAACAAAACCCACTGCTGATAACGACACCGAGAAAACGAATATCCCATTTGTCACAATACGGTTCAATTCTAGCATTGTCCCTCAGACGCGGCACACAAAACACAGAACACGGGATTGAGTAGAGAGCACAATAACTTTCCCTCTTCATTCTTAGCTAGCGCGTGTTTCGTTTCGCTCTCACAAAAGAGTAATGTATTTCGTCCACACTTATCGCCACTACGGGGGATAAAGATGGCGACATTGTTCGTGCGCACCTAGGTGACATTATAATCACAACCACATGATAAATGTCTACACCCTCTCAAAGGAGTTTCCTCGGCCATATATCACACACAGTACAAACCGAACTTCGACTACACAAGATTCTATTTTACATAAACAGGCTCAATAATATACTTTGTTGTTTTCCTTTTCGGTGTCGGAGAAAGTCACGGAAACCCTTTTCGAATGTGTCGTCTTGTATAGTTTATTATTCCTTTGACGCCTGTGCGTGTTAAGTTATTCATAAAGTCCCCGTGGGTGCATCGGGGCGGTCAATACGAGGGGACAACGGAACACTGGTCGGTCGGTTCAACAAAGACACTTGATGCCGTGGGATTCATACACAAAAATACGCCCGTGAAAGAGAAAAATATGTATGAATATAGAATATAACAGGTAAGAGATAAATACGTGCATACATTCATACTGTAGCGTCGTCTATTTTTTCAAATATAACTGATTAAAAAGACTGCGTTAACACATTGACACTCACTTGTTATTCCGACATTACACGACTCAATACTTTCGTCTAACTTATTGAATTCAAGAACAAAAGCGAATCAATAACAGTTTGTTAAAAATTGCAACAATGTAGCTTATATTTATTGATGCTTTTTTGTCCTTGAATTCAATAAGTTTGACGAAAGTATGGAACCGTGTAAAGCCTGTATTACACGGTCAAACTTTTTCATCCAACTTCTTGAATTCAAGAACAAAAGCGCATCAATAAATAATTCCGATTGTTGTATTTGACTACATACTGATTGTTTTTGATGCGCTTTTGTCCTTGAATTCAAGGAGTTGGATGAAAAAGTTTGACCGTGTAATACAGGCTTAATGTGGGTATTATTCTGAACAAACCACTGAGAAAATAATTACAATCTTCATTCTTCTCCCCCGTAGAAAAATAAAACAGGTTCTTCTAGCTACTACTTAGCTCAAACACTTATTATTTATATCAATGCAAATTTTGTATTTTCAACGCCTTCTTCCAACCTTGTCTTGCTGGAAACAAGATTTCGATTATTAAGGTCGGTTTACACATTTAATTTAAGATTTAATCAAATCAAGCCAAAAGCATTATGACGTGTACACACTTTCCTAGGATTTATGCACAGCCTTCTCGAACGTCGGTTCATACCGCGGATTGACCCGTCGAGAAGGCTGTGGATTTAAGACTTAAGGAAACCGTAGCAACGTTATACAAAGTAATTAATCCCTGAAAAATTCAAGTGATTCTCGCTACCCCATAAAAAAATGATGACACAACGAGGAACTCAACTTACCCAAAGAACAGATTGTAAAGCGAGTGATACCAGTAACAAAAGAACGTTTATATTCACTGACCAACACTGGGCCATCTACGCCGACAACGAGACTTCACAGAGATTTAGCTACGGTGCTACTCTAGAGTTATATTTATTCACTCCATTTCATTCGTTCAAAACTTCTAGCATAATTAGCGGCCAGTAAACTTTCACCCGGTTAAAATTAATACAAAATCTGTTAAAATCGTGTCCAAAAGTAGAACCGTACAAATGGGTGTTTTATTCTCGATCGTAATGGTTTTAAATTGAAATAACTGAAAACCAAAGCCGATAATTCTGTGTAATCCTTTGAAATCCCTTTATTAAGCACTGTAGGTTTGTGTTACGCTTGAAGAAACCGGAATAATCGGTGTGGCTGGCTTCAACGAGGCGGTGTTGCCGATGTGTTGGCGGTTGGCGTGCGATGTCACAACACTGTAAATGTGTGGCGATGGCTTCAACGAGGGCGTGTTGGCGGTTGGCGTGCGATGTCACAACAATGTAAATGTGTTGCGATAACTTCAACGAGGGCGGTGTGGCCGATGTGTTGGCGGTTGGCGTGAGATGTCACAACACTGTAAAAGCTTCTAGCAGTAGAAATTGTAATTATTGAAGAAGTCTTTTATTATCCACATGTTAATAACATTTTTCTTGGCATTTTGACGTAAATTTGTCTTTAAATTTAGACTACTTTGTTATTTTGTTGTTTATGTTTATGTACAAGGAATTATTAGTTTATATTGTGTTATCCATTTATTTCGACAGGAATAGGCTACGTGCAAGTGGTACCAGGATTACCTTCCTCCCTTGTTCATCTTCATTCATCAATCATCATTTTGCACTTGTAGAAATTCGGTTCTGAAAATTGAGCAAAATCAATTAAGTATATACTAGGCCAACTACAACTATTACTACAATACTACTACTAAATTATTATCACTACCTTGGGCAAGTACCCTTTCTTAATGGCATTTCATGAGCTCCATGCAATAGGTCACCATAACTTTTGAGAAGTTGACTAGGTTAGTGAATCAATCACTACGACTACGCTATATAGTTTCTAAGGCAGACATCACCTATCTTTCTACCCCATCTCGAACTACAGTATTCATTTAGGTACTTATTCCTCAACACACAATTTAATTATTAATAACTCAATATTTCGCCTGAATGCCGTACACATTAATAAAGTACGCATGCGCAAGTACACGGTCCACTCTCAAGACAAGTCAGCAATCGGCTCGTGCCACTATCAACGACACTGATCTCTGCGCTAATGGGGACCATTGAGCTCACAGGTTATTAGTTGGGGCAAGAGAGACGGTTGTTTTCAATGGTGGGCGTACGTAAGTAATATTATAACTTGGCGATACTCAAAGGCATTTCGGCCTGACACCTAGCAGGCCTAACAAGCTTACGATTTCGCGTAGTTGGCATTCATGCACTGGCTGGCGTCGCCTTAAAGAGAGAGGGGGGGGGGGGGGGGGGGGCAAGAGTCCTTTCAATCAATTATGCAAATGGTGAATATTGTTATGCGAAACAGATAGAAATATATATAATATATTTTGCAGACAAGTTAGAAGGGAGGATACTTTGTATGGAGAGTAATTTTACGATGGTTCTTGTAGATGCGCGTTGTATTGTTAGTACTGTATTGTAGTTGTATTGTGTTGTGATGTGTACATTGCATGGAATACACACATGCAATGAAATATATTGAGCCTTGTTGAATTGTGTGTGCAATTCGATTGAATAGGCCTTATTATTCTATCTCTATTAGTAATAGCGGCATTAGCAGCCAAAGCTGTTGCCAATCATAACAGAATATTACAACAAAATGCATAATAACGAAAAATGAAGCAAATTACAGCGGCATTACAATCAACAAGTAATTATGTTATTTGTACCAAATAAGCTATTTGGAGGATTTCAAAGGATTTGTTTGGTGTTTGCCATGGAGAAAAAAAGCTATTTGACGAATAAGAAGTTATTGGGAAATTGTAAGAATGGGCCTAACATATTATATGAAAACAAAACGGTGCCTAAATATTGAAATAGAAAGTGCTATGAGATTAACCCAACTATTAGTTTTTGCAGCTAAAACAAGAAACATTTGCATTTTGGCAAAACTATAATTTTATTTTATTCTGAGAAATAACAATTTTTAAACATCACGAAAGATCTTCGGGTTTTGGGGCATTCAATATGATGGTTATGAAGACAGAATGTAATAAAACTGACCCCACTGGGAATTGAACCCACGTCTCCCACTTACCGGACAGGCACTCAACACTGAGCTAGAGAGAAAGTCAATTATATGTTCCGCGGTTTTTTACATTCTCTCTAATTAACCTTCATAAAAACCTGATATCGACTTTACTTTTTATTTATTTATTAATTTATGGGTTTCTACAAAGCATTACAATTTTAAGATATTATTTTTTACTATTTACATGTAAAATGTTTTTCGCCCTACTATGACTTAGTAAATATATAACTATTATGTCAAAACTATGCTTATGTGCATATCAAATAATTAATACTTATTTGAATACAGGAACATAATACCTAATACAACAAACAAACATACAAAATATGTTTACAGAATTATTGGATACAAATTGTTACGAATAAAGTAATAAAGGGATATATTTTTATTTTGTGGGACAAAATAAAATAAGACATACCAACAGGAACATGTAAAATGTGTGATGCACATTAAACTTAACTCAAGTAGATATATATGAACTAGAAACTATACTGACATAAACTCAAATGAGTTATAACATTATAGAAACATAGTAAAATGATCACAACAACGATTGTATAATTATTATTAATTACTTACAAGATAGCAATAGGGTATTATTCTATTAATCGTAAAAAAAAAACGTGTTTTACACCTTTTTCTTCGTTCGAAACGGGTTAATACCAGGGGTTAAAGTGGGGCGGTATGAGCCGGTATGCATACCGTTACCAAACTTACTGACAGTATGCCATACCGGCACTAATTTTTATCGATGTTATGCATACTGGCGAATTATGTTGAACGTTTTGGGCTCATCTAATGTTTTTATGAAGTCAATATTTCAGTTTTTGTTTTTCCACCATAAAAGAATTATTTTAGCTCGGGTCCTCAACCCCCAACCCCTGTTCAAAGTTAAACGTGTTCGGGACAAAACACCCTAACAAAATTCCTTGGTGGGCAAAACTGGGGGGACGCACCCCCAGACCCCCTGGCGTACCTCCTTTATCTACATTGCACAGCAGCACAGCAGTGCATACCGTTACTTGGTCCAGTACACTTGAACCACTGCTTAATACTATATTGCACCGTAGCGTCCTTAGTTAACATGTATTTAACGAACTTACACGGCTCGACAATTAAGCGTTAACTAATGCAAGGGGTGCGGGGCGGGTAGGGGGAATGAGGGGGATCCAACCATTCCCGTCCAGACGCCAAAATGTTACGTGCGGCGTTGTCAGATTTACGTGCGTGAACTCTGAACCGAGCCTCGTAAATTAGCTAATTTCAGAGATTAACGCAGCTCAAGATGATTCGGCTGAATCTACTCGGAAACTGTAAATACTAAATTGCAAATGGCCAATCAAGTTACTGTGGTTATTGTTATTTACTAAAACTATTTACAACGGGATTGTCTCTCGCGTATTTGGACGTAAATCAATCCTCTAGCTCAACGTGATTGGACGTGATTGGATATTTGGACGTAAGTCAATCCTCTAGCTCAACGTGATTGGACGTGATTGGATATTGGGACGTAAATCAATCCTCTAGCTCAACGTGATTCGACGTGATTGGATATTTGGACGTTAATCAATCCTCTAGCTCAACGTGATTGGACGTGATTGGATATTTGGACATAAATCAATCCTCTAGCTCAACGTGATTGGACGTTATTGGATATTTGGACGTAAATCAATCCTCTGGCTCAACGTAATTGGACGTTATTGGATATTTGGACGTAAATCAATCCTCTAGCTCAACGTGATTGGACGTGATTGGATATTTGGACGTTAATCAATCCTCTAGCTCAACGTTTTAATACCCCTGTAATGCTTTTAAATGACGAGCTGTACTCCAATATGGATAAAAATAAGAACAGTAAAACACCACCAGAAGTTGGTATTGACAGAACAGGAAGTCGCTTAACGTGATACCAGCTACTTTTAAAAACGAACGAAATGTTTTTAAATGATTAATAGAGAAAAGTTATCGGTTACTTACGACATGATCTGCGGAAAATACCTTTAAATCTAATTTATTGAATTCCTTCAGGACTCCATCTCGGCTAGCTGAGTTGAGTTTCTTTGTTTTTCTAAAACAACGTTTATCTCCTGTTTTTATGCGAAACGGATCTGAACTGAACCTACAAGGGGAACCCTCTTCTGTCTTGACTTCCACTTGTAATTATGAACGAGACATTTTTCACGTCTTTTGCGTTATTTTTCTGTGCCACTTAACCGTCAGGTAATGTTTTTCTCGTTATCTTCTTGTTTAAGTACAGTCGGAGAGAGAATGCGGTAGGTTGTCTGTAAGAACTGGTTTTATAGTTGATTCTAGTGGCGGGCTTTGATATATTCTTACGTGACAGTTAGTAGTAAGTAGTGGATAGATCGCAGTAAATAGTAAGTTGTTGGTAGTTAGTATAGTCGCCGTACAACATCTTTGGTAATGCTTCCGTCACAGGTGGGTGAGCGGCAGCCAACCAGCGGCCGTGACTAATCCAAATACCTGCTCGGGTTGGCCGAGACCGTAAACACGTCATTGATTGATGACGAAAGCATTACCGAAGTTGTTGTAAGAGAACTATTATAGTAAGATGTTAGTATTAAGTAGTTCTCAGTGAATAGTAAATAGTAAGTAGTAGTATTCGTAGATAGTAGTTAGTAGTTCTCAGTGAAAAGTATAGTTAGTAGCGAGTAGGTCGTAGTGAATATGTAGTAAAGCTAACATCATTCTTTGTATTCTATATGAATTTACGTATTATTTGTTGTGTATATCTTTGCATACTCAGAGGTAAAATTCAACCAGTCTTAAAATGCGAGGTCAAGAAGATTTTATTCGACTGATATCATCTGTTCCACGTGTGTAAATGTGTAGCTGAGTGCAAGCCTCACTGAATATATTATTGTTAATGTTATATACGTTGTACGTTTATCTATGTTTATTCTTAGGCACCATTTGTATTCTTTATAATGTTTTTTTAAATATATTATATTCAGTGTAATTAGTTTCAATATTCGTTGTTATACATTTTGCTGTGTCTATAGGCCACAGCTTTGGCTGCAAAGACCGAAGTTTCAACAGCTATTAAGTATTCTCCTTGCTTTAGATTAAATTGAACATTTCGTTGGGTATTATTGTATTACACAATGTCTTATCTAGGTCTTAACGCATTTTGTCTCAGTTGCAAACGTCTGATTGGCTTTAGAGTTACTCCAAAGTTTCGAATATGTTTTGGAGCTATTAATAAACTATTAATACTACTACAAAGTAATCGGCCACGGGTGTTGATAATGAACAGGAATCTGGCTGGTTCTTTATACGTAGTAAAATAAAATAAATACATAAATTCACATTAAGAGTCTACCCACTCAGTAACGAAACTGATTTGCAGTGGAGGACTTTAATTTAAAGCGACAAAACCAACCCTGTAGGCTCCGAACACCATCGACGAGTGAGCGATGACCAATCAAAGATCGATATTTCAAATACGAAACATATGAATCAGTGATTGGACAGTGCGAACACCTGCGGACAAATGTCAGAATCAACAAGGCCAATTCAGAACAACTTTGAATTTATTGTAGTACTTGATTACTTACAATTACTCCATTATTCTTAAACATATTTTTTGTAACCTAACTAACGCCCGTACTTAAAGTGAGATTAAGGGTAGTTGTCAGCAAGAAATCTAGAACAAGAACTAGATAATTATTGCGGAATCTCTCTTACAACCACACAATGCAAATATCTTACAGTTCATTGAGACGAAAACCAATAAATCTAATTTCTCTCCCGATATGTTTTCCAAGTTAATTTTCTCTACGTCGTATAAGCTATTACCAAGAGCTTTGCACAAATATGGTTCGACGCTGGCTTATCGGCAGTCCGCTTTGCCCGTTTTATCAGATATTCTTCTTCGGCGCTGGCAAACATAAATTTTGAATGGTTGAATTAACATCTCTGGAACATAAAGAGAAGCACAATCTCTTTGTAGAGCCCCGAAACTTTGCACGGGATACTCGAAGTAGATTTATCAAAATTAATGCTGGCACATTGGGTACCAGAACCACTTTCACACCTCGAGCTGGCTGTAAGAACATCCTATGTTTACGAGTGTTTAACGTAGTGTTTACGTGTTTATCAACGATGGTAAATTTTTCAAAAATAGAAAATAATACTTTTTATTGTATTAGTATTGTACATCAAAACGTTGAATTGAATTAGGTAAGGGCCGATCTTAAAATCTCCTAATAAAAAACTTATTTGTAGCAAAAGCTATTTGGAGGATTTCAAGGGTTTTTATTGGTGGTTGCCATAGAGAAAACAAGCTATTCGACGAATAAGTAGTTATTGGGACATTGTAAGATTGGACCTAGGTATATTACACTATACTGTGAACATTGATTTGGTTTGATACAAAATTAGGGGTCAGCGGGTAGTTCAATCACAAGGTGCAAAGGTTTGCAATAAAACCAATGATTGTGATAGCCAAAGTTGTATTGCGGTAACAATGCAGACAGTTACGTCTTACCGTTAGTCTACTTGCTGCACCGGTGTCTCACACTAAATGGTAACAATTTTTGTATTTTATTTTAAGAATACGTCCAACTTTTCAGGCAAGACAAGATCCATGGCCCTGGTCTGAAACTTTGGTACAGGTTTTTATACACTTTCTAGTTGGTATGAAATCTCATGTTTCATTGTAAATTAAGTTATAATTTCCATTTGCAGAAGAATTGGTTTGAAATATTCCGTGACTTCGGTGCCGGACATAAACAACCATTGGAATCGTTGCCTTAATTTAAACAACATCCAATCCTACCGGCGAGGTAGAAAACCAACCAGGTAAATATACTGTTCATTTCCTGTGTAATTATTCGTCCTGTGATTGCTTCGTTCGCAGAGATACAGACGCATAAAAAACTATAATTTTGTAAGCGAGTCATACTAAATAACATTGTCTGAATAATCATTACTTTGATAGAAGCATTCACAGATTTTTTTGTGAAACTAGATTTTGAAAAATGGAATCAAAAAACAAATACATAATAACATTTGTACTACAAACTATAGCACAGTGTGTAGCTTGTAACTATTAGATGGATTTAGCAGTCTACTGGACTTTGATTTAGTAATCAATCACCAGTGACAATGCTCACATACATGTATGTATGGTACTAAACCGAGGATTGTAAATATATCTTCTGTATCAATTTACCTCTTATAATTACGCGGAGTAGGTGTGGTGTCAAAATGCCCTCTTTTCTCTAAGCCAACACCGCGTAATGGCCACCGTTATTGTATATAGCGTCTAGACGTCTAAAAGGCGTCGTTTAGGCGTCGCTGTAAACAGATCGGTGCATACTAAACGCATTCTTGGTTGCGCATACATATCGCTATATTTACCCCCCCCTCCCCCCCCTTTCTTTCGTGAACAGGAAATATTGATGAAAAGTGGATATTGCGATAAAGGGACGGTGGTCATATTATAGGCAGTGAATCTATAAACTGGAGAGGATAGTCCTCATATTATAACTGAGAGATATAAAAGTGGTTCTTTAATATTTTGAGAATAGCTACACAGTATTGAAAAGGCTATTCATAAAAACCAGAAACTGTGTAAACGAATCTTTAGATGTTGTAAACTTTGCGGTTGTAATTCGGCAACTAATTATTTCATCAACCAAGAAATGAGAATTTTTCCAAATTTTAGCAAACTTTAGAGCACAAGCACGACCGGAAGATATAAAACGATTTTATTTCTATTGTTACCCCTTTTAAGACTCCCCAATTTGCAACTTTTCTGCGGTATCACCATTGAGTTTTACAGTGCTACTAACAAACTCAATGGTATTACGTCTTGAAAGAAAAAATGGAAATTTTTTGGGTTACCCTAATATTCCTTGATTTTATTTACTTAGATTTCAAGTCTCACGGTATGTAGGGCCTACACCCGTATAGTATGTTAAAGGAATAGTCAGATGAAAAACTAAAGAACTACCATTTGTAGATGTCCACCCTCAAATATGGAAAACATGACTAAACGATATCATACTTTAAAAGCAGGCGGTTAAAAAATTAAAGAAAACGCGATTTTTTGGCTTGGTGCTACCAAGTAGCACCGAGCAACTTTCCTCATGGTAATTCCCATTTACAAAAATTGTTGCCTCGAGATAGTAAAACCACCGCTAAAATAGGGCACTTATCAAAAATCGATCAGGAGGTTTAATGTGCATCGTTTCTCTACCGATAACAGGCTTCTTAGTACGAACGTGTACTTCTACAAAATGCCCTGCAATTAATTTGTTTGTGATTTCATGTGTAGAAAAGTTGCAATCTGTTTTGAGCGGCACTGTCCGCAGTCGCCGAGTGTTTCGCGGAGCGCTGGCGGGACTCGTATTACACAATGAGTGCTCTGTCTATCAGGCAGGCGTTAGCGACCTCGGAACCGATACAGCTGTACTACGCTTTAGAAGAAAAATGCAGCAGATCGGACGGAGTCAATCAATTAGAATAGCTGAATGTTCACTATTTTTTTTCTTGCGTTGAAGCAACCTATATCAATTGTACTTTACACATAACTGATTTTCATGCACTTATGACTCATTGGTAATTTTCTAGTTCTCCATCTGACTATTCCTTTAAACCCCACTCCACTACTCTCCCTACCAACCAGCAAGCATATTAACCACAGTTTTCGTCAAAACACCCTAGCTAGCTAGTATGTTTATCCACCTTTCACTCGTACAAGCCATGCAAACATATACAGACAAAACATATTCGTGTTTATTTTCAACGCGTTCAAATACGCATCGACATCCATCCGCCGTATAACATCCGACCAATCAAACATGCATTAGAAAATATGTATATGTCAATACTATTCAATGGCAGTTGAATTTACAATTCAAATTGGATTGTCGTTACATGTATATACGATGAAAGTGGTCTGGGAACTTCTATGTTGTTTACCTTACTAATGCAAGTGAACAGCGCGGGGAAACTACGTGTCGGGGGAGGGGGTGAGAGGGGGAAGGAGGGGGGGAAGAGGGGAGATAGCCGTAATGCAACCAAGTCTGTCCTGTATTGATAGAAGGAGCCAGTGTAGTCTGTCTGCAGAAAAGTCTGGACTCCATCGAATAAATAAATAACGAACACGTAATTGAATCGGCTCCCTTCCCCGTTCCCCCCCCTTAAAATAACGTTCATCTCTAAATAAACATTTATTAATATTTCAAGACCGAGTTATGACATCAGGCTTTGCGAGGAACGAGGTTTTGTACAAACAACTCGGATGTTAGAGATGTGTGTGTGCGCGTTTATACTTTCCCTTAGACAACGATATCTTTCCGAGACGGCGTCGGCGTAGGTAAGGGATGTTAGGGCGGTTGAAGACTTTTTCGGTTCTTTAAATATCCACGTAAAGTATTTATTTATTTTATTGTAATTAAGTCAAGTGTAGGGCACAATGCCCTCTTTATCCCGATGAGTGATGATTGATGAATGATAATGAGGAAAGGAGGAGGGGAAGCCTAGTACCGGTACGTAGCTTACTCCTGTACAAAAGTTCCAAGAGAACCATCAGCTTTACGTCCCATCCGAAAGGACGATGTAACTTTGACCAGTCATATATTTTCCTCCACTAACTTGGACTGCCGAGCAGTTGACGAGAAGAACGAAGCTGTTACACAAGCTTTCGAGCCCTCCACGTATAGGATAACTTTTTTAATGGGTTTACCAGAAACTGGGTTGAATGAAATTTTTAAAAATAAATTAAACACTTGGACAACCCATATCCTCAAAACTACGTTTTACTTTCAGGTTAGGGAAAACTACTTGCTGTCTGCAAGTCTATAAAATCGGAAGGTTCATATTTTTTAAGTGCTTTAATACATTTTTGTTCATGTGATGAAGTTAACAAAATCACTATATTTTGGTAAATTTTTGGTTTATAATTTTTTTCGTGAGTCGGTACAAATGGTTGTTTTGTGCCGGCGCACGGAGATCTGTCGAGGATCTCACGAACTATCCCGAAGAGGCCCGAGCTGTCGATAAAGAAGGTTTCTACTTCGCTTGATATATATGCTAACGGGTGCATACTAAATGTACGATTTTTTAACACATTTTTTAACTATTTCCTCGTGTATTTTATTTCATTTTTGACAATTATTCTTAATGACCCTATGGCTCGCTCTACAATATTTTGTGAACACCTTTTCAACCTTTCCAAAAATTAACGATGGTGGTACATTTTCATACAATATATACTCGAGATTCGTTCTACTTATGACCGCCTCTATAGTCGTTAACAATTTCCCCTCAAAAACGTAAAATGCTGACTAAAATCTCTGAGCATTTTCTTCTCATTACCGACAATTCGCGAGCGTCGCAAACAATCTCGAATTACATCTTGACTCAATGACAGAACATTCTTTAATCCGCATTAAGCTAACAAGCTAAAACCCAGTGCGCGCTTCAAAAACTTTCATCCCGTAAAGACAGAAACAAGATTTTCTTTAATACAGACGGATTTTTAAGTTGGGTAATTTTAATGCGGGCGCCATACGAGGCCGCCGTAATTATAAAGTACTTAGACTCATTATGATACGTGGAATTGTAATTACATTCATAAAACGCTAATATTGCTCGGGCTTTTCTGTGCATCTCGCTTACAAAGAAGGAGCTTAATTTAGAGAAGCATCCAGTTTTTTCTTTTTCTGTTTTTTAGTTTGGAGTAGTCGCTAGCGACGCTATTTTCTAGTAGGATATATATATAATGCCATTAGGACACTGCACTAGCGTTCCGGTGTCCAATACGTCCTTCGAGATTAAGCATGGATTTCTATTATAAAATTGCAAGCACAGCGTGAACAGAAATATAGAAATTCCAATCAGGTAATTTAATAATATTCAATTTATTAACGATAACAACTTGGATTTTCTCCCTGACTTTGGGAATTCAAGCTCTACCATATTCAAAATTTAAAACTGTAATTCGCGCTTTATTTATAATTTCTATTTATTTATAATTATATTTCATTTTTATCTTTATAATATTGTGTGTACTGCTTCAATTATTGATAATTTTTTATTATTTTGTAATATTTTTTGTATTTTTCTATATTTTTTTCTATATGTTATTTTGTTAGGATGATGGACAGTATTGTATATTGTCAAAATTATAAATACCAAGGGTTGTTACGTCACGTTTACTGCACTTACTTGTCATATTAGTCGACGTTTCTGAGCAACGTATGTGCTCTATCCTCAGGACACTATGACACTGTGCGGGAAGCTGTGAGTGACATAGTCTCATAGTGTCCTGAGGACAGAGCACATACGTTGCTCAGAAACGTCGACTTATATGACAAGGAAGTGCAGTAAACGTGACGTAACAACCCGTAGTATTTATAATTTTAACTATATTAATAGTCACCAAAGTCTAAGTTCAATATTGTATATGTTGTAATATTTTGTATACATTTCTATGTTATTTATGACTTTGTTCGGATGATATACACTGTGTGTATGCGGCATAATGCCCTTTATTATCATCCTCCTAGCTTCCCACAGCTGCAAATAAATAATAATAATATTTATTATTAGTATATAGGTATGATAAATGATCTTATGCATACCATGGTCTTTCACTGTCTGAGCTATTAGGGGCCTTAGGGCAAACTGTCTATAAATAGCTATTGGTACGTAAAGCCGGGGACCCGCGTTCGATTACCGGACGGCGCAAACTATTTTTACAATTGCTGCACATTAAAATATAAAACATTATATTGGAAATTAAATAACACTTTATTCCATTCAATATTTTAACACCTACGTTTAAAAAATGTATTATGTTCTGTGGGTAATATTAATGCAATTACCTCAATGTTAAAGTTATTTTTATTGGGTTTATTAGGAATATCATTATCACAAGCAACATATTGTTTTTATTATGTATTACATTCATTTATTGTATTTTCACCAACATGTACAAATCCTAAAAGTATATGTTTTTACTGCATGCATATAATATAATTTAGTACAACAACACGCAAACGCAATTAGACAATCCGTTATCTGTGCTATTACTAAATTACCCCAATAACTTTGATGTAGTTGTCCCAAGACTACCTTACACATGCTTTCGTCACAGGCGACTGGTTCGTAGCCAATCAGCGATCGGCATTGGTGCAGGTGTGTCTCGGGCGGTTTGCTGGTTGGCTATGACTGCTCCGGATGTGACGAAAGCAGGTGTAAAGTAATCTTGGGTCCACTATACGAATATTTGTCCACTTAATAATATTTCACACTTCCACCACTAAGGAAGCGGTGGTACTTTGATGGCACTGAGATATAGATTTTGACTTTCGAAATCTATTCACTTAATTGCAATCGTAAGGATTATTTTCTAAACCTGAACATCTTCACTAGAAAGAGATGTTTCTCCTCTTTTCATTACATTAATGGAATCGTTGCTTAAAAACAAGATGAACCAGTACATAACGTGGCTAAAATTTACATATACACAAAATAAACTAACGATATACTATAATATTCTGATGTACGTTGGGATACTCTGACGCTTGAATATAAATGAAAAAATGTTTTTCATACACAGGCGATTGACAGAGTAGAGCAATTTCGGGAAACGAAAAACGTCCCTGTGGGTTCAGCATGTAAAATGGTTTGCCATTTCACAGACAGCTCCCTCATTCGTCTGGCAAATCCCTCGGGAAAAGCCAACACATAACCTACGATACGCATCAACTGTGCATGGGTACTTTCACTGTCAAAACAATTGGACCACTTTCAAATATATTTGGAGGTCTATTTATATGTAAGTTTTTAAAATGTTTTTCTTCTAGACAAATTTTTATCATGTGTTTTAGACTACTCGTTGGGGAATTAAAAATTACGCAACTTGTGCAAATTATATATTCGCCTTTCTTAAGACTTACCACAACAGTTTTCAGCCGAATTGGTACCTGTACCACAAACTTTTGGGAGTAAGACTACGAGTGTTTGGGTACTGATTGATAATTAAGAGAAACAAGTTTGTTTTTCCTGTAACTCACAAAACAATTATACCACTATTGAATAATGAGTAACAAGTTCTCTAGTTCCTAATATCTACTCGCAAAAGGTTAATTAGCAATAATTTACGACCGAATATTGTAACTCTGGAAACCTTAAACACTGCGGGCTAAAGCTATATATATATACCAATACAGTTTATGATTACCAATACCATCGTATAAGGCTATAGTGAACTTAACTCATCAGCGAAAGATCGCCGTTACGAATAATATACGCAAGAACGTTAGGATAAGGAATATGTGGATTTTCTTTGAAACAGTGTGCATCATGGAACGGGGGCTATAGATAGGCCAGCTGAGCGCCAACAACAATACTGTTGTGTGCATATTTCAATAATGCAAGGAACAACAGCTAGAAACAAATGCGCGTGTGTTTATGTGAATGTAGCTCTACAATGTATTCCTGCTTATGCTGACAGTACAGGGTTTGACTCTGGGTTCGGGGGGCTGAGGTTTATTTACTTTGGAAATTGACTTAAATCTATGTGTCCGATACTGGCTATTACTTTGGAGCCGTCATATCAACAAGACATATAATATGCTACAATATCTCCCACTAAAAATTAGTTCTAGGTGAATGGATAGACAATACAAAATAAATATATAATTTATTCTATAATTTTATTTATAAGGGGATGTGATTCGATCCGCCGATACTTAGAACTAGGATTCCACGACGCACAATGAATTGTAATTTTTAATTGATATCAATCCAATGCTTAAATAATATATGGGTAAAACTTCACGAAATATTTATATTTCATATCTTAATCACGAACTGTGTTGAATATGTTGGATATTTTACGTGCATTTGTTTTACATTTCGTGCATCACTTTTCTCTTCTTTCCTCCACCTTTCTGCCTCCAATTCCCTCCCCCCCCCCCCCCCATTGTGTTTAGAACTTTGCATATCAACCACGTCAGTTAAAAAGCATTCTTTATGCGTGGTTCTCTGATCAAACTAAAAGAGCAGATCAAATTCATGGTAGAATTATTTTAGATTTAATTCTGACATAGAGAGTTTTTGAAAACTAAAATATCTAGCTCACTTGCTTTTTATGTAGTCCCTAGATGTATTTTGTTTAGGTAAGGCATTTATTTTTGCCGTTCTACAATTTTTCTTGTTTGCGATACAAGATTTACTTTTGCTCTAAAGAAATTGTAGCATTAAATAGATAAATAAATTTGTATTTAATATCTACCCACTGTGCAAGAACTGATTTTTAGTGGGGGACATTTGTATCATGTGTTATGTGCTTCGTTCCTATGGCGGCTCCAGAGTTATATTACTGATGATTGTGATCAAGGTTCCGCTGGCAGTGCGATCAGAGTTCGACGAGCCTCCGCTAGGGGATTTTAAATGACACGGATTACATTTAAAAAAAATGTATATTTATTGTGTAAACCTAGCCATTCAGTTACAAGAAATTACATTTTCAGTAGGGGACATTATTTAGTATATATATATATATATATATATATATATTTTTTAATGGATATGACGTTTACAAAATCACATTTTTTCTTTTAAAAATGAATGGATGACAATGAACGCACATAAATCTAATTGTTCAATATGTATAATACCCTGTTAGAGCGATGATTTTGGATAATACGCTTTCTCTTTTCGAGAAACCAGTATACAGCCTATAAACAAAATCTTTGAGAGTTTAAGTTCGCGAAAGCCACAAAGAATGTCCATCAATCTTCAACGCTGTTATCTGTGTTTCTCTCATAAGGTTTTCTAGTGGCGGTATTTGAAGTATTTAATATCGGGGATAGAGACTGTGGTTAGAAAATGTCCGTAACGATGGTAACCATAAAATGTATTGGTACAACCGATCGTGGAATACAAGTTGTAAACTAATTATTGATAAAGATGGGGTTTTGGTGGTTTTGGGGTTAGTGCTATAATATTTTGGCGAGTAGTAAACTATTTCTAAAGTAATGTATCTTCTAAAATATACCACTTTATTTACGTTGAGATACATTTATTCGTGTATCCTCATAAGGGGCTGGCTTGACGTCTTGACTGGTACACGCAAGAGTTTAAATGTGATCTTTCCAAAATTAGTTTATCAATTCTTAAATAACGTGTGTGTAGGGACCACAAATGTAATACAAATTTACCCCAAACAGGGATCGAGTTCAGAGCCTATACGCCATACATACCTGTGTTTGATTTGAATTACCGGTGCCAGATGACAAATTTGATCCCCAGACAGGACAAGTTTGTATTCAGTTGCATATCTACTACAACACAACCAATAATTTAATAGTACGATAATACTTACTTATTACCAATATTTACTTTCTTAGAAAAAAACTCTTTTATTGGAAGTGAGTTGCATTTATTAGTATGTGTATTATTTGCATTATTATAATCCGGGTTATCCGAGAAAAAGAAAGAAAGTGCGAATATGGAAAGAGGCAGAAAAGTGATTAGGAAGTAATGAGATATCTTTGGACTATAATAATAATAATTTTTCGTAGGAATACCCGTTATAGGGTGCACACCAGCTTCACCTGATGTGCCCCTCTTCAGGTGACTAACTAGGTTATTAGGGTGTTTGGATAGTTGGGAAGGAATGTCCGAGGGCTGATAGTATGACTCAATCCCAGCATTCTCTTTTACGACTGAGGAAAACCTCGGAAAAACCTTCAGTCAGGACTGCCGGTGGCCGGAATCGAACCAGCGACCTCCCGAATTAGTGTCTCGCGTCTTACCGCTGAGCCACCTCTATCGGTTTGGACTATAAGGGCCTGTGCACACATACAGTTTTAGACGTACGGCGCCGCTGCCGTACCGTAATTACGGTTGTGTGGTACATTGTTTCAGATGGGTAGTGCACACATACATTTGGCAACGTGGCGACATTTTGCGGCCGTTGTCCCAAGCATTTCCCCACAATGACTCACGGGCCCGGTACAAGCAGAGTCCGGCCTCTCAGTATACCTTGTAGTCTAGTGAGCGCTGCACACAACCGATATTGGCCGTAAATGCGGTATACAAGGTAAGAAAACACCACACGTTTCCTTCGATATAGTTGTCCCAAGACTACCTTACACATGCTTTCGTCACAGGCGACTGGTTCGTAGCCAATCAGGGATCGGTATTGGCCCGGATGTGTCTCGGGCGGTTCGTTGGTTGGCTACGACTGCCCCGGATGTGACGGAAGCAGGTGTAAAGTAATCTTGAGTCCACTATACCCAACCATCGTTGCCGACCGGATGCGCTTTCACAGTTGTGTGTGTATTGAGTTGCTACGGCCACGCAGTGGAGCCGTACGTTTAAATACCGGAGGTGTGAACCAGGCCTAAAAGTTGGCTAGGCTTGAAATACATATAGGCTTGCGGTATGTCATTCCAAATCGAATATGTTGTTCATAAGTCTATCAAACCATGATCTTACAAAGTAACTACGCATTTATATGTCCTTGATGTAACAAAGGCCATATCCATTTATTCGCTTTTTCCCGAGATTTATTATTTTTTCATAAAAATTAGTAACTGAAACTGAAAATACAAATGACAGGAATGGTGAAGATCAATTTGAAGGTAAATTTGTAGTAAAGTTGAGAGAAATGATTATGAAACCAAATCGAATTATTAAAAATATTACTTTTCGTTGAATATTTGTATACTGTAACATTTCTGCTCATCTTCTGTACAAAGCATCAATTTTGGGCAAACATTCTTTAAAGTGGTGTTCAAAATTGACCCATCGAAACCATAACTTACTGTTAGGAATGTTCTTACTGTTGAAATTATTATTACACGGACGAAAGAAAAATTATTGTATCCAAGCGATATTAAAGTTAAAATACATTATTGTATTTAATAAAGATTAATTGAACTAGAGCCGCGAGCTGGAATACAATACTAGAACTGTAATATAGAGAAGTGGGGCGGAAGGGAAAGAGGGGAGGGGGGTCAAATATTTTTCATAACTAGAACAATACAGAGCACAATCAGTTCAAGCTTTCATATTGCTTTGATTTATGTCTGAAAAGAGAAAAATGAAACCGGGATGTGATTAATTCGTTATAACTCTTTCTATGTTCATGTTTCCATTCTGTTTTTGTGGAATGAAATATCTGGAATTACTTTTATTGGCATTGTGTGTTTTGTTCCTTTTAGTAATTATTCGTCTATCGAACATTTCCTTTGGGGCATTTGAAACAATGGAATTATATATATTGTAAGATCAAGACTCGCTCTCTTGTGGGAACCGAGAACAGTTAAATTAATTCTTACAACGGGTAAATTTAATTGTGTAACTTATAAGAAGAAATAAAAATGAATGGTTTATTGTGTTCGAATAAACTGACATATATTCGAGTCTGTCTAGAATATATCTATTCAATATAACCGAGGAACGCTTTTTCGAGTCTGTACATTCAATGAAATAGAATTTATATTAAATGTTCTACCAACGATATTGGAATAGTACTGGATTGGATGACGCATTCCTGTCACGCAGGCTACATTTTTTTGGATCTAGAAATTAGTAGAATTCGATTTCGTCCGTTTTTTTGTTTTTTGCAAATGTTATTTTAAAATGATATTATTTTGTAATGTTTTAACATTTTGCTTGTATAAACTCGTAGATGTTTTAATTCACAAATTGTTATTTAATCATTATTTTAGATAATACATTATATTTTTAGGTAATTTTGAGAAACGTTCCATGGGATAAAAATGTAAGGGTAAAAACAACAAATTAAAAAATTCCAGCAATTGAAAATTTATATTTTAAAAATTTGTTAGTAAATACTTAATAGTTGTCCTCTACTCCCAAGCATTACTTCGCATTGTTGTTGACCCAACATACTCTTCTCAACCATTGGCTCATGGTGCTCATGGGCATACGAAACGCAATTGTTTATTCCAGCTTTAATTAGAAATATTAATGAAAGTGAATATTATTCACTTGATATTCAAATGCTAACTTTCGTTTAATTATTTACACGACAACGTTAAGCTAAAACCATCCCTCTGTATTCCGTTGAATGTTTTCGCGAACACATAGTCTCAACCGTTGATCATTAGCCATATTGCCTAACTAGCAATAGAATATATTATAAACTTGATATAGATGAAAGACCTCATTTGCAAACAGGCTACCCCATTTTCCTTGATTGTTTCTGTTGTTTTCCGTGGAAGATGACTTTTCCGTGGTCAATGCGGACGTGCCCATATCTACGTGATGTTCCTGCAAAGCGACGCTAGCGCTCGCTGTCTGCGCGGACAAAGCCCGTACTACGGCGGCTCGGTCAACTTATAAATGTTGCACGGCGTTGTCGGTTCTTTTCTCTCATTCGTTTGGCCTGTTTCTGTTTCCATTATTTATTTGATGAAACTATTGTGTTGTGTTGGTTTACTGTGCCCTGGATGTGTGTTGTTGGGTATCGCGACGATAAGTGGGTATTATTGTGACGTCACATCGGCCATATTGGAACACGTCTGGGCCCGGGGTAGAATGTATGTGGCCAAGGATGACTATGCCAGTCGTAAGATGTGACGAAATGAGGTAATATTGGACGCCAAAATCTGTGTAAATATTTGTATCAATAAAATCTATTCCAGAACACACGAAAATTAATGTGATTTTGAATAGAAAATGAAAATGGTATTCAACTTGATGGAATACACTAAAAACGGCTCTCTAGATAGATGTGTATTAAACTTAAGATCCACTAAATAACCACTAGGAGCGCACGAGTTTAAGAAAAATATTTTCTAGTAACTGTAGTGTAACTTTGTAACTTTTCGAACAATTGTTTCTACATAACTTATTGCGTTCAATTTACAGCGAAGCTTAATGTCTCAAATTTCAACTTGATTGGACTCTTATCTCCGTTCGACCGCTATCGAGAGGCAGAAAAAACTAACAACAAACAAACAAACAAACAGAACAAGGGCTATTAGAGTAGCATGAAGACGCTCGCTCGCTCAATCGCTTAGTTATATTATATTATATTATATTATGTTATATTATATTATATTATATTATATTATATTATATTATATTATATTATATTATATTATATTATATTATATTATATTATATTATATTATATTATATTATATTATATTATATTATATTATATTATATTATATTATATTATATTATATTATATTATATTATATTATATTATATTATATTATATTATATTATATTATATTATATTATATTATATTATATTATATTATATTATATTATATTATATTATATTATATTATATTATACTTGCCCGAGTGGGAAATGGTGGTGAACCTAATCCAGCTATCAATTATTTTCCCCCCATTTTAAATTTTATTAGTAGAAAACACCAAAATACATTAAAATTAATTTTTCCCACGTCGTTGTTAATTAAACATGCACGAAGGTAATTATCGGCCGGGGCGCGTGTGCAGATCTGCGTGACACGTGGTTTAACGGGCGGACGGATGGGCGGACGGTTAAGACTGGAGATTTGAACTTCGATTTTTCTCGTGTAGGCTGCGTTGTACGTGAGACACTTACTGTAGGGACCACGTGATTTCTCTAGAGAGTCTCACCAATACGGAGCTTCATCCATTTCGTTTGCTTGCTGCCACATCACAAACCAATTCCTCGGCAAAATGTCTAGAGAGATGGGGTTAGAATAACCTCACACAATTGCCAACTACTATTTTGAGTTATGTTTTCACAATTGCTTTCGATTTTTTCTTCTTCTCGTTTTTGTTGTACGTCTGTTGGTTATACGAGTAATTGTGTGAAAGATATCTAGAGCGTTTTGAAACGACTCGTTTACACAGTATGTTAGAAAATAGAAACTTACTTACACGTTGGTTGTGAATTTTTCTTTATTTCCACTTCAAAATATAAAATATAATATAAAACAAATTGTTTCTATTATTTTTAACGTATTTTTAATCCCTCAAAAGTATGGTAACACTAGTCACGATAGTAACAATGTTAGAAATATATAGACTATAAGAATAACTCAATTATGATTGTATTATAACCTACATATTGTGAAATATATTTCTATGGCTGATTGCAGAATTTATTTTGAAGTTGATTAGGTATTACTTCTATAAAAAGTAAAACTCAATGGCATGAAGGTTACTAAGAAAATGCTCTGTTGACGCGTTGATAAGCGAACGACCACGTCCATTCTGTCGATAAGTTCAAAGTTACCGTCGTTGTTCGGTCAGTGCTCTCCATCCTCCTAGCGGAGATTTGGTGAACTTCAATCATATAGATTTAGAAATGGTTACCAACAGATGTAACCAAATTTCTACCTCTAATACTTATCGGATCGCGTTGAAATTAGTTGAAATTAGTGTATTCGTGACCGGACAAAGCTTGACCATAAAATGGCTATCTCACATATTGCCGTCATTACATTTCAGAAACATATTTTTCAGTAACTGTCGTGTAACTTTGTAACTTTTCAAACGATTTTGCTACAAAACTAATTTTGTTCAATCCACATCGAGGCAATTGTGGATGGTCCAAATTTCAACTTGATCGGAAAAAAACAAAAAACCAATAGAAACAGAACGAGTGGCATAAAAGTAAAATGGAGACACTCGCTAATCAAATCCGTAACGCAATAATAATAATAATAATAATAATAATAATAATAATAATAATAATAATAATAATACAAATTATTATTATTATTATTATTGTAATAATCATCATAATTGTCTGGATTTCTCAAGTTTTCAGTTCATTAGTAGTTAATCTATTAGAAACCTCCCTGAGACAAAGCTATATTACGGGTGCTCCTCGGTAGTTACGCTCGTTCAAAACGTTGGGAAAACATTTCATGTCCTTTTATAAACGTTGTTTGACATTTAACACAGATTCCACAACAGTGGGGTAGACACTTGGGTACCAACCGACACCTATAAAACGTTTCTTTCTTTCTTTCTGGTCGACGCAAACTCTCTATGCTTTATTTAGTGGAGACGAGGCGAAGCTCATGCTTAATGCACATCACAGAAATCTTTAGCTACAGCCAGCCAATAAAAAAAGAAATAACGTATAAACAAATGAACAAAGGTAAACGTGAAATGTCGGTGGTCAATATTTTATTAGGTTCACACGAGTATTGCGCTATTCTGCTTGAAGTATAGTCTAACTCCTAAAAGAGAGAAAATAATTTGGTATAGTTGTAAGTATAGTAATAGGTAGTAAAGTATTCAAAAGTGGTACTTTACCGATCAATCGACAGCAAAGCGCCGTGTGTTCTCGTATATATATGAACGCTATTATAGTTGTGTGGCAAAATCACTAGCAAAGTTGTTACAGCACATGTACTTAGAATATTATATAAAACATAATGGCGGCAAACTGTGAGATATTCATAATTCAGTACATTTTCAGTGTGCGTTGTGCATGGCTCTGTGTTATTGGTCGATGCACATTTATGAACATGTCGAGAGTTTTATAAACTTTAGACAGAGCCATAATCAGCTATGACTTGATGGTATGTGATACGCGTTGACCCGGTGATACTTTCGTCATAGCTAATGTCATAGTAAACGTCATAGCCAACGTCATAGCAAAAGTCATAGCAATCGTCATAGCAAAAGTCAAAGCAAACCTCATAGCAAAGGTCATAACAAACGTCATAGCAAACGGTTTTCAAACGTCATCATATCCAAGTAAAAGCAAACGTCATATCAAAAGTCAGTTATTACGGGGTAACATAACATTTCGCGGCCGCTGTGTAAGGCAAAATATCGTTAGATCATGGCTCTATGTCCTATCTTTGCGAGCTAGTCAACTGGTTAGCCGGGTGACGTCATCACTCGTGCTATATCCTCCACAAAGAAGCACACAACTCCTAAAATAACACTTAATTTTCTCCTGCAATTTTTCTATCAATTAGTGATTATGTTATCAACTTAAAACGAAAAATTATCATTTTATATTACATTGCCTTTCAGATTTTAATTCCGAAAATCCTGTTTCGTAATTCGATTAGGGAAATTAAGAAATGTTTGTACAGTTTTGAGGGGCTAAGGTTTGTATTGACTTTTTGACAGCCACCCATTTTAATCAAAAAGCTTGTTTGCCTCGTTATTGCTATTTGCCAGAACATCAGGTACTAATGAACTAATTAATCTGCTAATTACTTTTTGAAGCATTGTGTCTTGACGGCGCGAGGCGAATGCGAGACATACAAAGCTAACGAGTTATTAATTCAATAAAAATGTCTGAAAGACAACAGTTTTGTGTTGTTTCTCCAACTTTGAAACGAAACACAAAGCTGTGAAATTAGAGAGACAACGGCCCATTAGCCTAGCTCAAGATGAAACGGAAGAGAATTCAAAACCGTGAATTGATAATATATTGTAATAATTTTGATAAGAAGAAATCTTGGAATGAAATATTATGTCTAGTGATGGTGATGGCTCGTTGGTCCAGTGGTTAGCATCCCTTCTTTCAATGCAGAACGTCCCGTGTTCAAATCCCGCTTCAGGCAGAAGTTTTTTAACTTCTAGTATGGATTCAATTCCATTACTTCTTGGCTTAGGAATAAGTAAACGGTGACTTTGGAGACGTCCTAGCAACGAAGCACTCAATAATTTCAAAGTTGTTCTGAATGGGTCTTGTTGATTTTGTTGATTTTGACATTTGACCGCATGTGCTCGCACTGTCCAATCACTGATTCATATGTTTCGTATTTGAAATATCGATCTTTGATTGGTTATCGCTCACTCGTCGATGGTGTTCGAAGCCTACAGGGTTGGTTTAGTCACTTTAAATTAGAGTCCCCCACTGCAAATCAGTTTAATTACTGAGTGGGTAGACTCTAAATGTAAATTTATTTGTTTTATTTATTTAATCACATTTACAAATAATGACGTCACGATGAAAAATGATGATGTTGGTGATGAGATATCACTTGATTTGTATAAGTGATAAATGAGTGATAAATAAGGTGATAAAATGTATCTATGCCTACGCGTAGATAAGTTTTATCACGTCATCATGATGACTTTTCCAGCACTCTGATACTGATACAGAAGTTGCTGGCGTTACGACTCCACTCGCCATCATGAATTTACACCACGTAACAGTGTTTCGAATGATCTAAAACCTCGGTTTAACGCAGTGTAATTTATTTTTCACACAAATAATTTTTATGTATCATTTTTCACCCTCAGTAATTGTGTAAAACAATTTTTTTAATAAACTATTTTTTAACATTTAAAAAAAGAAATCTCTGCACATTAGCATCGTTGCAAAAATATGAGACGTTAAGCCCCAAATATCATTAAAAAAAGAAATCGATTTTCGATCAATACTAATTGAACCTTAATTGAAGGTAACTGCCCATCATATGTTTGAGGTAGACTTTCAATTGTGCTCTTACACCAATTAACGTTGTTATAGTTTAGATATAACTTTTTTAATTTCGATACAAAAGCCATTTGAGAATAAGAAAATTCGATTAAACCTCGGTTTAATTCCAGTACAGTTAATTTTTCGTTCTAATTTGTTATGTATCATTTTTGCATCCTAAGAAATTGAATGAGAATCATTCATCAAATGTCACTTATCTTTTAGGAATAAAAAAAATGTCCTATATTGCAACATGACGCCTACGTGTTATGGCTTATTCATTACAAATCACGTTTTGTGAAGATCCGCCTTTATTGGAGAAATCTGTATTTCTTTATGTCTACTCAAAGTTACACCAGCTTTTCTATTTAGACGTAAAACATGGTGCCGATACCGGATTTCCCATCCTTCTTATTTTTCATTCATCAATATCCGTGTATTAAATTTGCACTAGTTGTACTTCTATCCTGTTACAATTATAGAATAATGTATACTACAGAGTAGATAATTATCCAAGTCAATATTCCACCTAATCAGAATAGGGCCTACTTGGATATTTTCTTCCCCATTCTAAAGCACTAAATTCCCTAGAAACCATTTTCAATTTGTTGTTTCTGCATTTAACACAAACAAACCAAACAGTCGAACTGCGAACGATGGCAAAGCCAATAGCTGAGAAAATAATAATGTATACACTTTGCATACATTTTCCAAACCGCTTGGGACCAGTCGTACGTAAGATATAACAATATTTCCTTTTTGGAACAAAACCATTTTCTCCTTTAATTTATCCAAAAGCCAAGTTAACAATGTGTATTAATTTTCATTTAAAACAAAATACATCCCTCGTTCTGAAAATACCCGAACAAAAACAGCTATACCTACATTTAGAGCCAACAGCAAAACGTTTGCCTAATAATGTATTCAAAGTTTCCCCCGTGCTATATTTTACATGAATTATTAATAGAAAGACTAACAAATGCTCACTGCTCAGGTGGTTTCCCAGAGAAGTTTCTTATTTTTCTTAGATACCAGGTAGAATACTGTTTTTAGATCTTTAAACCTCTGATGTCTAAGCAAAAAGCACTTAAAAGGCTTTCTTGCGATCCTGAAAAGCGCTCTCATTCTACGCTTTTCAAGAAAGCGGCACAAGAAAAGGCTGTGAAAATAACATTCTTGCTCCACATTTCAAAGTAGCTTATCTAATATGAAAGCTGTACAGACGAACATGTATCAATGACACGATTTGATGTTGGACGTATAATAAGTTCTATCACATTGTCGCAATTTAGCTTTTGGGTTTCTTTTGTGTCTGATTCCAGTTCCACAACCACAGTTTCTATCCCCGGTTGATACATTCCTTTGCACTGACGATTATGATATATGTACATGTGTTATAATAAGCCGGTTACATTATAATTACACAAGGCCACGTAAGTAAATCAATGGTAGTTGAAAACACACTCTAACAACTCTTCTGCACTAAGTTTTTAACCAATATGGTTACTGATGGTTCTTTCCCATCAATGTATTAGGCCTATAGGCCTATGTTGCCTATAAATTTGTCAATATATAAAATAAAATAATATAATATAATATAATATAATATAATATAATATAATATAATATAATATAATATAATATAATATAATATAATATAATATAATATAATATAATATAATATAATATAATATAATATAATATAATATAATATAATATAATATAATATAATATAATATAATATAATATAATATAATATAAATATAATATAATATAATATAATATAATATAATATAATATAATATAATATAATATAATATAATATAATATAATATAATATAATATAATATAATAATATAATATAATATAATATAATATAATATAATATAATATAATATAATATAATATAATATAATATAATATAATATAATATAATATAATATAATATAATATAACATAATATATATTAATATAATATAATATAATGATTTCAGAAAAGTAACAGCAATAGTAATGCAATATCGAAGGTAATACGCCACCATTGTTTTTGTTTTCTTACATTCTATACTACATTCATCAGTTCCGTTCTCTATTTTATTTGTAGGAATATTTAAAAAAAAAAAATCTACTGATGGCTTGTGAATTTCTATGCGCACGTTTGTTCTAGCGCTAGTTCTAGAAACCAGACCATGAATGTAGCCCCCCTGTATATTTATGTCTCCTCCCTCCTTCACTCGCCTACAAACAACCCCACCCCCCATACAGAAAAGCCGCCCTACTCCCAACCGTGCCTCAATTTTGCGAATTACATCATAATTGACGTCTTCCCGTTCTCAATAAGTCGACTCCTTTATCAAAGGGTTAATTCCACAGCATAGCAGCAACGACGAAAGCCTTAGAACAGAAGAACTTAATATAATTACTTGAATAACATGAAAGTGTTCGTAAGGCATCGTTTAATATTAGATTAGCGATATTTTTCGTTCTGTCTCTGTAATCACTGTGCGCTCAGTAACACTGATTTCGTGAGCTAATTGAAGACCTGGGATTAACGAAAAGTTTCCTGTGGTTTTGTTCCATACTGACAAAGTTTCTTATGTGGGCTGACAGAGATTACTAATTATCATGGTTTGTTAGTCTGTACTTTGGAATTGTTATACAAGACCTTCTTTGACGCAATTTCTTCGTGTTATCTCTCTCTCTCTCTCTCTCTCTCTCTCTCTCTCTCTCTCTCTCTCTCTCTCTCTCTCTCTCTCTCTCTCTCTCTCTCTCTCTCTCTCTCTCTCTCTCTCTCTCTCTCTCTCTCTCTCCTCGAGTTCCACCAGGGACCAGTGGAACTAGTTTCACCAGCGTAAGAGTATTCTTCCAAGAAACAGACTCTAGTTTCACCAGTAGAACAGTATTCTGCCTATAAACAGACTTTAGTTTCACCAGTAGAACAGTATTCTTCCTAGAAACAGACTTTAGTTTCACCAGTAGAACAGTATTTTTCCTAGAAACAGACTTTAGTTTCACCAGTAGAACAGTATTCTTCCAAGAAGCAGACTCTAGTTTCACCAGTAGAACAGTATTCTTCCAAGAAGCAGACTAGTTTCACCAGTAGAACAGTATTCTTCCAAGAAGCAGACTCTAGTTTCACCAGTGGAAGAGTATTCTTCCAAGAAACAGACTCTAGTTTCACCAGTGGAACAGTATTCTCCCAAGAAGTAGACTCTAGTTTCACCAGTGGAAGAGTATTCCATTCTCCCAAGAAACAGACTCTAGTTTCACCAGTGGAACAGTATTCCATTCTCCCAAGAAGCAGACTCTAGTTTCACCAGTGGAACAGTATTCCAATCTCCCAAGAAGCAGACTCTAGTTTCCCATCCTAAAATCGTTATCCCAGATAAAGACATGAAATCGATTTGCAATATCTGTTAGGATCGCATTATCAGTTTAGAATTAAATCATGCAGAATGAAAGCTAGCAAAACATTGTTCTCAATTGTTTAATGGGACGCAATTTTGGTAATGCCACCTAAATCAATTATTGTTTTTGCTAGTTACCTTCAATATTTGCCGTTACACTACGCATTATAGGCCGATGTTAAATTGTACGAATATAAACTAGAGATATCGTCGTAGTTTGAATGTGGAATGATATCGGGTTGCCTGTTCTGCTTAGTTCATGGAACTACATTTTGGTCTCACAGTTGTAATTTTTGTTACAACTGTTATAGCAACTGCTTTACTGTTTAACTACTGTTTTGTTATCACATGAATATCAATAAATCAATAAATACTGCACTGTCCATAATAATTGCCAAGTTTGTATATTGAAATTGATGCAATGTGATCCAGACAATTTTTTTGGTATCTAAACTTATGAATTTTACTTTATGATTCTTTAACCCCAGCCCTCGGGCTAACGAGTTTTTACCTCTGTACTGTTTCATCTGCTCTAAAGGGCCCAACCCGGGAGAGCGTTGCAGCAAAGTTCAACGCTGAACTATTGTATCTAGTAAGTAAATAAGTGATGATAAATAAATAAAATAAATAAATTCATATTTAGAGTCTACCCACGCAGAAACGAAACAGATTTTCAGTGGGGGACTTTAATTTAAAAGGACTAAACCAACCCTGTAGACTTCGAACACCATCGACGAGTGAGCGATAACCAATCAAAGATCGATATTTCAAATACGAAACATATGAATCAGTGATTGGACAGTGCGAACACCTGCGGACAAATGCCAGAATCAACAAAACCGATTTAGAACAACTTTGAATTTATTGAGTGCTTCGTTGCTAGGACGGCTCCAAAGTCACCGTTTACTTATTCCTAAGCCAAGAAGTAATGGAATTGAATCTTTTGCTTCCTTTTAGGGTAATGAGTAATGTATTGCAATTGTATTTGTATATATTGTAATTAGCTTGCCCTCCCGCCCATTCTTTGTTTCAGAAACCCTAAAGTTTGCCGGGCTTAGGGAAAAGAATGTTTTTGTCTAGATGTGTAAGTCGGACATGTTAGTTAAATAGGGCGTGGGCTTCTTATTACGGGTTCCACGGGGAGTAACAATGGTGTCATGTTCCCTCTCTCATCTTGCAACGGTTATCATATTTCAATTTAATCTTCTTCTAATGATGATTATTTTTGTGGTAAGATTTAATTCTTTTAATACAGGCTGAAAACTTCCTCCCACCAAGATTGAAAACGCCCATCCTCTCACTCTCAGAAGTTTTTAAGTAAATTAAACTAGTTCATATCCTTAAACGCTCCCCCCACCCCCCCTCCCCCCAACACCCTTACTCCTTGAAGTATAATATCGGCCCGATTTATGATCAGTGGTGAAAATATCGCAATTCCATTTAGTTCTTTGGTTAAAAAGTTGACGGAATCTTTCTCGTCTGAGCTGATCTACAAAAGGAATGGAAATAAATTCATTCCTTAAAATGCATTTTCATCTTTGCTGGTCGGAAATTCTGTAAAAAATTGAGATTAAATTGATGATGATAAATCTTAAGAGATATAGAGGTACAGTGATGGACTGTCTGAGAGTACTGACCATAGGAATTGCAGCTGTCATAATGATAAAGTGAAACATCTTGAATAACTATGATCACAAGAATAATCACCTATTTTTTGAGAAGTTCTATTATTACGTTGATAGCCAAAACCTAGACCGCTCACTATCTGACATGGCCAAAATGCATAGGCTAAAAACAGAAACATATGTATTAACTTCCGTATTGTATTAGGTTGTTTCTATTATGAATACATGCATGAATCAATGGTTTTTGTCACAAAAGTGTAAGTGGTGTAACACAATTAATAAGGCGTTGAATTTGTCAATGTGTTATTTTATTCTAACGTTATTCGTGAATAATGAGTGAAATCGCTGAAATCGCGGCTATACTTCAAAATCGCGGGAAAAGAATTGTAATTTCCGGCACCACAAGTGGCTGTCCACATCAGTTGTTCAAAAACGTTTTCTAAGAAAGTCGCGTAAACGGCGCCATATAAACCAAGGTAGTTCATTCTTTCACGATTACCGGATTACGATTACGTTGACGATGCCGACAATTGTGGTTGAGCCTTTAGAACCAAGTAAGATACCTCTTTCACGATTTCCTGATCGCTAGTAACTTTCTACAGCAAAACACACTTTCAAAATTAAAAATTATTGTTTCAAAAACCAAAACAATTATTGAAGTTAAGCAACATCTTTATAAAATAGTGCAGTCATGCTTTACTCAGAGGAATGATAGTATTTTCATTTCCTTGCGACATTTTTGAAGCACGCTTTGGCGCGGAACTGGGCGACAGCTTCAAAGTTTTTTTTCTATTTTTCTAATTTCTAATTTCTTTTTTCCAGTTTCTGAACTTAACCTTAGCCCAAAAGGAATTTTATCTCTAAGTTTTGGTAGTGAAAAAACTTATCTTCCATAAGCCAAACAAGTTGTAAGTGAGCGGGTAATTTTAATAGCGAATGGTCCTCTCTATGTGCTCCATTAGAACATTTTGTCCCTCTGAACAATATGTTGTATTTAATTTTGAAAATAAGACATAATTAACGCACTAAATGACGAGGTAATTATATATGTAATTAGTATAATTACTGTTATTGTAGAGAATTGTTTAAAGCAATCATTGTTTTCTATAACGGAGAGTTTGGAGTATTTTGTTCGTCTTAACGAGAGTTTAATTTCTTTGTCCGTGTTTGTTCATAATATTACTTTTACCTGTCTACGTTTAATTACAAAACACGAGTGTCTTAACTCTAGAAACAACTAATGTTTTGTAGCATTCTTTATGTATGAGAATCTCCGCTCTTGCGTCAGATGAGTTTTATTTCTCTGCAGTTGGACTTATTCTTTCATTCCAAAAGGGAAATCTCGCTACTTTTATTACAAAACAGTCACAAGAGTAATAAAGCAAAAGAGAACTTGCTTTTCGAGGAAGGCAAACTACATTTAACACAGCGGAGTAGGTACACGCGTTTCTGTGTATATATATGTGCGAAGTGTTTTGGAAGGAAAACAAAATATATCTAGATGATAAATTGTGCTTGCTTGGCAACGCACTTCTCAAACTCTCCCTTCTTTCTCACCTCGGTTTTCTAAATGGGTAAAGTTTTTCTTTTCATGAAAAATTGTGATTCTTATACTGAGCCTGCATTTTTACACGTGTTTTGTGGCCGTAAAAATGATTAATTTTCTTGTGGTGGATATTTTGGCTGTTTCTTTACATTGAACCCGTTTACCACAACTGTACTTGTAAGGGTCGAACGAAGCTGAGATTGAACCCGTTTACCACAGCTGTACTTGTAAAGGTCTAAGCTGAGATTGAACCCGTTTACCACAGCTGTACTTGTACAGGTCGAAGCTGAGATTGAACCCGTTTACCACAGCTGTACTTGTACAGGTCGATCGAAGCTGCGATTGTACCCGTTTACCACAGCTGTACTTGTACAGGTCGAAGCTGAGATTGTACCCGTTTACCACAGCTGTACTTGTACAGGTCGAAGCTGAGATTGTACCCGTTTACCACAGCTGTACTTGTACAGGTCGAACAAAGCTGAGATTGAACCCGTTTACCACAGCTGTACTTGTACAGGTCTAAGCTAAGATTGTACCCGTTTACCACAGCTGTACTTGTACAGGTCGAAGCTGCGATTGAACCCGTTTACCACAGCTGTACTTGTACAGGTCGAAGCTAAGATTGTACCCGTTTACCACAGCTGTACTTGTACAGGTCGAAGCTAAGATTGTACCCGTTTACCACAGCTGTACTTGTACAGGTCGAAGCTAAGATTGTACCCGTTTACCACAGCTGTACTTGTACAGGTCGAAGCTGAGATTGTACCCGTTTACCACAGCTGTACTTGTACAGGTCGAAGCTGAGATTGAACCCGTTTACCACAGCTGTACTTGTACAGGTCGAAGCTGAGATTGTACCCGTTTACCACAGCTGTACTTGTAAGGGTTGAACGAAGCTGAGATTGAACCCGTTTACCACAGCTTTACAGGTCAAAGCTGAGATTGTACCCGTTTATTTTTGTATTACGTCCAACAAAATATAAATTTTCTATCGGTCATTGAAATGTTGAGTAAGCTTACATAAAAGAATAAATGTATGTAATATGTAATGTATATAACCATTATGCAATAAGTACACAACAAATAGACACAGAAACTGTTTGACCAGAAATATAATGATACAACAAATACACGAATATAAGACTCTGACCAAGGCAACTTACTGAAAAATTGGTTCATTTTTGGAATATACTTTCTATTAATTCCTCAGAGTTATGGGAATTATATTCCGAAACTTCACTACTTTTTATGCAACCTTGGGTATGGCTGTCGTTGTACGATTATTTTATCATAATTAAAATATGTAAAATTGAGAAAGGGGATTTATTGGTACCTGATTCGTAAAGATATCTTTTAATTTTTTGTACATGTATTATACATTTTTTTATAATTTTTTATTTTTGTATATTATTTCTAAACATCCGAACGTTCTTAATGAACAATGTTTTTTGCAAAGAAGTTCGTTCCTCGGGATTCATGATCGTTTATTTCCGTGTTCACGCGAACCAGCGCTCAATCATGGGACGAGATGGGAGCGCACTTCACTTACACAAAGGGGCAGGAACAAACTTGTGAGAAAGGTGAAAAATCCATATTTTCCTTCGTGACAGACTGAGACGGCTTTGTGCTAACGTATGGAACTCTTGTGACGTATGTTTCCGGTTCGATTCCCACCCCTGGTAATCTAGACTGAAAGGTTTTCTATGGTGTGTGTGTATGTATATAATTCTCCGCTCTCTTAAGGGTGAAACCTACCCATATGTAAACAGTACTGTAGGTAGGTACGACTCCTCGCTTGCCTCTTCAAGTAATGAAAATAAACTCACAATTCAAAACGCATGTTAAAGATGAAGGTGTTGTATGCCTGGGGCCAGATTCACAAGAGAAGGTCCTTAGGGCCATATGCAGAGTCAAGTGTCAAGTTAAGTGCAGGATTTGTTACTATGGAATTGTTTTATTACATGCTACTTTCCATAAGAAGAACAAACGCCATAGCAACCTTAAACGACTCTGCAATCCGCAATCATGGCCGCTGTGACGTCACGTGGGAACTGGTTGTTCAGTTTACTTATACCTCTCGACTGACCCTGGGGAATCCCCCACTTCTGTGTGTTAACATTGTTAAAATTTGAAATGCTTTGAAATTATCGAAAAGTACAACTATATACGATATTAATTTTGTGTTACACGCAGAAACTTATTGACCCGGAATAATGTTAAAACCACACACACAATTGTAAAACGATACCAAGGTCACTTACTTTTAAAACCAGTGAATTTTCGGAGTAACCCGTTCCTACTGTTGGCCTCGGTCCGAGGAAGGAGTAGGAACAGGTTACTCCGAAAATTCACCGGTTTTAAAAGTAAGTGACCTTGGTATCGTTTTACAATTGTGTGTGTTATTAATTTTCTAGAGAATGTGACTCTTTCTTATTAATGAATTTTAAAAGGCATAAATCAGGGGTTCAAGACTTAAAATTTTCTTAGTTTGACGCTCCCCTGCTGCTCCCCTCCATTGCTATTTGTCCACCCCGTTACCCCCGTGACAACCCGACAATCATATCATGTTAATTCATTTCATATTATATTATTATTAATCAGTCATATTTGTTATGCTGTGCAGTGGTCACATAACTTAGGAATGGAGCTTCAAACTATGGAAAACTAAGAATATCTGCACTCTAGAAAACAACTTTAACAACGTTTTCACTTGCACCCCCTCCCCCCCCCCCCCCCAGTGTTCATTGCGTCGAATTGTTCGTGAACTTTACCAGCTGAAGTAAAGTCTAACATGAAGGAAGAACTTCATTATGTTAATAGTTTCAAGTAATTGGAATAAAACCTTTGTAGACTGTTTAAAAACAGGCGGACAAGTCAACAAATGAAGGAACTCCGACAGTTCGGTTTTATTTAGTTTAAGGGCGCGGGCGGGGATTCAAGTTGCTTTCTCGTGCGATCCGAGAGGAGAATAAGAAAACTTCCCCTCATAGAAATACTTTAGACTGTCGATCGGCTCGGGGGAAGAATAAACCTGAAATTGAACCCACTACAGAAGATTAACGTGCTGGAAACGAGAAAATAACAATGAGGGATGACGATATTTGACGGCGAAACATCCGGTCTATGTGATATTGTTAAGCCGGTATAGAAGATCCGTAGGATCAACATGAAATGAGGACTAGAAGATACTGTGGAGAAAAGTGAAGGGCATTGTTGTGTATTTTCGATACGACAACCTTGAACTGATAGTGATCGATAATTGTATATAAATATCGATGCAATCATACATTGCGTATATACTTATTGCATTGCATACTTATTGCAAGTGGAAAATAATTGCGGAATAAATTGCTTAGTGTATAATGGTGGTGTTCACTTAGACAATCGGTACTCTAAACCTTACCTGATCAAAATACTAAAACATTTGTATTTACAAAATAATTATACAACACTTTTAAAAATATCTATATATTTTCGATACAAAATACAAAATTTATAATTACAAAATTACTCAAAATAAAATACCTTTGCCTCCATAATTATTATGTCATCGGGAGATGAAAAAATATGATTGATTTGCCATTCAAACAATGAATCAATCAATGAATGAATCAATAAATAAACAAATCAATCAATCAATCAACCAAGGTTGCCACGCAAGACCTACAATCACACATTTTATTCACCATTGTATATTCATTATTTTATTTACAGTAATAAATGTATGGAACATTGAATATGCCAGAGTGTTAGATGATTGCAATAATTATATCATCCACACGAGGACGAGATATAGAATTAAATTAAAGAACCCCAAAGCAGCTCAAAAATGTAAAAAAACAAAAACATTTAAAAACAATCCAAAATCACAAAATTAAGACAAAAAAGAAACTTATAACAATAAATGTTTACATTACTATCTCGAAAGTATAATAAATGTACAAAGTTCTGTAAAAATCCTCTAATCTTGGTTTTCTCCCCGTATCTACGCCACTGGCATCTACCCGTACCTACGCCACTGGCATCACTCCAAACCTACGCCACTGGAATCACCCTGTACCTAAACTACTGGCATCTACCCGTACCTACGCCGCTGGCATTACCCCGTACCTACGCCACTGGAATCACCCCGTGCCTAAGCTACTGGCATCTACCCGCACCTACGCCACTGGTATCACTACTTACCTACGCCACTGGCATCGTCATTAACGCGTCTACTCTTGGAGGGTTTCAACCAAGTAAGGGTTAATTTAATGATAACTCCAGCCACGATATTATGCTGTAATGGGTGGTTGGCCAAGAGGGGTGAACTTTATCGGATAGAAAAACACTTTCCCTGATTTATACACAGTTAGCAGTCGTGTTCATTGAGCATGTTAACGCACGAGTGAACATTCAATACGAAGGATCAGTTACATCTTTAAGAATGAATTAAATATCGGTCGTTTTTATGGTAAAATATCTTCTCCCCCTTCGAGCGGGTTCCCCGTTAAAAAGTATGCGATTCTGATGGTAAAATGATTCTAGACTGGAATGGGGTTTTCTCAATTTATGGAGAGAGTGATGCGGAATGTGATTTTATTCAGGGGGACATTCAGTGGATTAATGTGTGCAATACTTAGATATTATAAACGAATCCATACTTAAAATTAGATAACATGGCAAATGTAAATAATTTTGAGACAAAATTCATAACGAAGAAACTGTGCGACGGTTGAATATATATTCACCATATATTATATTTAGCGCCAAGCTTCATAATATTATTATAAAGTTGGTAGATATTCCGTTGAGACGAAACATGTTTTAAAATTATGTATCAAAACATATTGAGCTTGAATTTCTGGGATTCCATATTAAATGAAAACATGCAGAAAATCTTTTGGAAATAATTGGGTGTTAATATTGTTGATGGTAGAGCAAGGGGTAAGGAGTTGGATCGGAGAGAGGGGGGGGGGGGGGTGGTGGTGGGGTAAATTTCGTAAATGATCAATGCTACATAATAATTTCTGATAAAGTTTTGTTTATTTACAATTTCAACCTACCACCAATTAATTTGTTTAAATATAAATTACTAACAGTCTAAATAAAATACTCAAATTGCCAAATAATAATTCAAAAGTTATTCATAAATAAAATGTATTATTGATAATTTTTTTAATCATCAGATATGTTTGCTGTTGAACTAAGTAAGAATATAATATTTCATATTTATTGTAAAAAATTTCGGAATGGTATAAAGGGGAAGAGGGTGGGCCGGCCGGCCGGGGGGGGGGGGGGGGAGACTCCTTGGACAGAAACCACTATACATTTGGATTGAAACTCAATTTAATTTTACTGAAGGTTACAAAAATATAATATTGCTGTTAAAATTTGAATAATTTTTTCATCTTCATACCTAAGATAGTGCTAAGTGCTAACCAAACTCAATTTACAATTACTTTTATACAGCCATACATTTTCAAAACTTACATATTACACGAGCTCAACCCACAGCTCAAGTTCATTCAAACATACATTATACAAATTAATATTGGGCAATAAATTCAAACAAGGTGTGTATAGAAAAAGTGCTGCACTACGTGGCTGTAACAAACCAAACAATATCATCTAAACTAATTTTACCAATTTATAATATATTTAGTGTGATTTAGTACAGAAAACTAACGCGGTGTTTATGGTTTATTTAATAGATAAGAAAATTAGATGCTACAAAAAACAAATAATGTTCATTGCTATTTAAATAAAACTTCTGAATTTAAAACATGAAAATACTATTTTCAGTTGTTCTAAGCATAACACACGGTTGTTTTCTCCTTGATTAACACCTCAACAAACTTAAACCCATTCAGACATAATTTTTACTTCTTCTGAGAAGTTCAATTCTGCAACCCCATGAAATATGGAATTTTTTTAACAAAACAATTTTGTTTTCAAAATTTACTAAATTTTGGCATTTTTGTTTGTTTGACAAAAATGACTGAATGGGTTAATATCAAGATTTAAATTCTCACGGTACACGCAACACTAATTCAACACTACTGCAACCAAAACATAATTTCAATTCATAAAATATGAAAGTGCAGTGGTTGTAACAGATTCATAACTATCAACCCACAGTGAGAACACTGTTAATGCAACGAGGCTAATCGTGACGATAAAGTATTCATCATACTCGCGCCGATATGTTCAAATTTCTTCAGATCCCTCGGCTGTTGTGGGCATCATGGTAGTGGTTGTGGCCTTACCGCTGTTCGGTCGGCGTTTCTTGTACCTACGACCGTAGCAACCTCTCGAACCGTCGCCTCCCATGTCTTGTTGCCTGCTTGGGGGGCCTCGGGGGCCGTGGGGGCCATGCCCAAAGTGTCTATGACCTGCCGAAACAAAATAGGGTGTCTACTTTATTAATTACTCTATTAAATTAGAAGCTTCGGTAAAAACATTTACAATGTATTACCAATTTTTTTAACACACAATACAATGTATTACCATTAATTGTTAAAGCCACTGTAAAGAGCGAAAGCTCATGCTGGTTAATAAACAGCATACATACATACAAAACTGTTATAAATTTAAAATTTATGAAACATTTGATATTCATTAAAGTTAAGTGGATATTCAGGGCATCATTTGCCGGAAAAAACATCGAATCGTGTCGTTTTGAGTTAACCAATCACACACAGAACTATTTTCAAGTTGCTAATATTATTTCACATATTATGCATATACAAAGGAAATAAGTTACAAATAAAACTTAATTCACTATTAATTTTTTTTAAATATGTTGTGTTTCTTTATTTAAATCGAGGATTTTGTATTTATAAAATGGGTTTTTTGGTTAAGAGACAACAATAAACACATTTGTTAATTACAAACCGCATGGTGACAATGATGACGAGCCTGATACAACTCTCCAAGCATTGATCCAGCATTAATAATTAAAAATGTTTCGTAGGAATACCCGTTCTAGGGTGCACACCAGCTTTACCTGATGTGCCCCTCTTCAGGTGACTAACTAGGTTATAAGGGCGTTTGGATAGCTAGGGAGAAATGTCCAAGGGCTGTTTGGAGGACTCAATCCCAGCATTCGCCTTTACGACTGAGAAAAACATCGGAAAAACCTTCAGTCAGGACTGCCGGTGGCCGGAATCGAACCGGCGACCTCCCGAATTAGAGTCTCGCGTCTTACCGCTGAGCCACCTCTATCGGTTGATACACCATTGAACACACATCCCCTCCACAATAGCAACAAACATGTTCCAGCTCACCGTGTCCTTCGTCATCGCCGTCGTCTCTGCCCCCCGGGCCGCCCCCGCCGCCCCCGCGACGTGGAGGTGGAGGTGGTTGCGAGTCGTCATAGTCCAGGTCGTTATCGTCCTCTCTGTCATTATCAATGTCGGCACCATCCCCAGCCTGCGGTGGAGTCTGACGCTTCTGCCTCAGACCAGTTGGAATGTCATCTTGAGACGTAGGAATGTCGTCTTGGGACTGACGCTTTTGTCTCAGACCAGTAGGAATGTCGTCTTGAGATGTAGGAATGTCGTCTTGGGACTGACGCTTCTGTCTCAGACCAGTAGGAATGTCATCTTGAGACGTAGGAATGTCGTCTTGGGACTGGCGCTTCTGTCTCAGACCAGTAGGAATGTCATCTTGTGATGTAGGAATGTCGTCTTGGGACTGACGCTTCTGTCTCAGACCAGTAGGAATGTCGTCTTGAGATGTAGGAATGTCGTCTTGGGACTGACGCTTCTGTCTCAGACCAGTAGGAATGTCATCTTGAGACGTAGGAATGTCGTCTTGGGACTGACGCTTCTGTCTCAGACCAGTAGGAATGTCATCTTGAGACGTAGGAATGTCGTCTTGGGACTGACGCTTTTGTCTCAGACCAGTAGGAATGTCATCTTGAGACGTAGGAATGTCGTCTTGGGACTGACGCTTCTGTCTCAGACCAGTAGGAATGTCATCTTGGGATGTAGGAATGTCGTCTTGGGACTGACGCTTCTCTCTCAGACCAGTAGGAATGTCATCTTGAGACGTAGGAATGTCGTCTTGGGACTGACGCTTCTGTCTCAGACCAGTAGGAATGTCATCTTGGGATGTAGGAATGTCGTCTTGGGACTGACGCTTCTGTCTCAGACCAGTAGGAATGTCATCTTGAGACGTAGGAATGTCGTCTTGGGACTGACGCTTCTGTCTCAGACCAGTAGGAATGTCATCTTGGGATGTAGGAATGTCGTCTTGGGACTGACGCTTCTGTCTCAGACCAGGAGGAATGTCATCTTGGGATGTAGGAATGTCGTCTTGGGACTGACGCTTCTGTCTCAGACCAGTAGGAATGTCATCTTGAGACGTAGGAATGTCGTCTTGGGACTGACGCTTCTGTCTCAGACCAGTAGGAATGTCATCTTGGGATGTTGGAATGTCGTCTTGGGACTGACGCTTCTGTCTCAGACCAGTAGGAATGTCGTCTTGGGACGTAGGAATATCGTCTTGGGACTGACGCTTCTGTCTCAGACCAGTAGGAATGTCGTCTTGGGACGTAGGAACATCGTCTTCAGACTGACGCTTCTGCCTCAGTGCATCGGTAGGAATGTCGTCTTCAGACTGACGCTTCTGTCTCAGAGTATCAGTAGGAATGTCGTCTTCAGACTGACGCTTCTGTCTCAGAGTATCAGTAGGAACATCGTCTTCAGACTGACGCTTCTGTCTCAGAGTATCAGTTGGAACATCGTCTTCAGACTGACGCTTCTGTCTCAGAGTATCAGTAGGAATGTCGTCTTCAGACTGACGCTTCTGTCTCAGAGTATCAGTAGGAACATCGTCTTCAGACTGACGCTTCTGTCTCAGAGTATCAGTTGGAACATCGTCTTCAGACTGACGCTTCTGTCTCAGAGTATCAGTAGGAATGTCGTCTTCAGACTGACGCTTCTGTCTCAGTGTGTCAGTAGGAACATCGTCTTCAGACTGACGCTTCTGTCTCAGAGTATCAGTAGGAATGTCGTCTTCAGACTGACGCTTCTGTCTCAGAGTATCAGTTGGAACATCGTCTTCAGACTGACGCTTCTGTCTCAGAGCATCAGTAGGAATGTCGTCTTCAGACTGACGCTTCTGTCTCAGAGCATCAGTAGGAACATCGTCTTCAGACTGACGCTTCTGTCTCAGAGCATCCGTAGGAATGTCGTCTTCAGACTGACGCTTCTGTCTCAGAGCATCAGTAGGAATGTCGTCTTCAGACTGACGCTTCTGTCTCAGAGTATCAGTAGGAACATCGTCTTGAGACTGACGCTTCTGTCTCAGAGCATCAGTAGGAACATCGTCTTGAGACTGACGCTTCTGTCTCAGAGCATC
This sequence comes from Isoperla grammatica, assembly GCA_945910005.1. Taxonomy (NCBI): domain Eukaryota; kingdom Metazoa; phylum Arthropoda; class Insecta; order Plecoptera; family Perlodidae; genus Isoperla; species Isoperla grammatica. The sequence goes on from OX246743.1 coordinate 33,516,886, forward strand.
AGTAGGAACATCGTCTTCAGACTGACGCTTCTGTCTCAGAGCATCAGTAGGAATATCGTCTTCAGACTGACGCTTCTGTCTCAGAGTATCAGTAGGAACATCGTCTTCAGACTGACGCTTCTGTCTCAGAGTATCAGTAGGAACATCGTCTTCAGACTGACGCTTCTGTCTCAGAGCATCAGTAGGAACATCGTCTTCAGACTGACGCTTCTGTCTCAGAGTATCAGTAGGAACATCGTCTTCAGACTGACGCTTCTGTCTCAGAGCATCAGTAGGAACATCGTCTTCAGACTGACGCTTCTGTCTCAGAGCATCAGTAGGAATATCGTCTTCAGACTGACGCTTCTGTCTCAGAGTATCAGTAGGAACATCGTCTTCAGACTGACGCTTCTGTCTCAGAGTATCAGTTGGAACATCGTCTTCAGACTGACGCTTCTGTCTCAGAGCATCAGTAGGAATGTCGTCTTCAGACTGACGCTTCTGTCTCAGAGCATCAGTAGGAATGTCGTCTTCAGACTGACGCTTCTGTCTCAGAGTATCAGTAGGAATGTCGTCTTCAGACTGACGCTTCTGTCTCAGAGTATCAGTAGGAACATCGTCTTCAGACTGACGCTTCTGTCTCAGAGTATCAGTAGGAATGTCGTCTTCAGACTGACGCTTCTGTCTCAGAGCATCAGTAGGTACATCGTCTTCAGACTGACGCTTCTGTCTCAGAGTATCAGTAGGAACATCGTCTTCAGACTGACGCTTCTGTCTCAGAGTATCAGTAGGTACATCGTCTTCAGACTGACGCTTCTGTCTCAGAGTATCAGTAGGAATGTCGTCTTCAGACTGACGCTTCTGTCTCAGAGCATCAGTAGGAATATCGTCTTCAGACTGACGCTTCTGTCTCAGAGTATCAGTAGGAACATCGTCTTCAGACTGACGCTTCTGTCTCTGAGTATCAGTAGGAATGTCGTCTTCAGACTGACGCTTCTGTCTCAGAGTATCAGTAGGAATGTCGTCTTCAGACTGACGCTTCTGTCTCAGAGTATCAGTAGGAATGTCGTCTTCAGACTGACGCTTCTGTCTCAGAGTATCAGTAGGAATGTCGTCTTCAGACTGACGCTTCTGTCTCAGAGTATCAGTAGGAATGTCGTCTTCAGACTGACGCTTCTGTCTCAGAGTATCAGTAGGAACATCGTCTTCAGACTGACGCTTCTGCCTCAGAGTATCAGTAGGAATGTCGTCTTCAGACTGACGCTTCTGTCTCAGAGTATCAGTAGGAATGTCGTCTTCAGACTGACGCTTCTGTCTCAGAGTATCAGTAGGAATGTCGTCTTCAGACTGACGCTTCTGTCTCAGAGTATCAGTAGGAATATCGTCTTCAGACTGACGCTTCTGTCTCAGAGTGTCAGTAGGAACATCGTCTTGAGACTGACGCTTCTGTCTCAGAGCATCAGTAGGAACATCGTCTTCAGACTGACGCTTCTGTCTCAGAGTATCAGTAGGAATATCGTCTTCAGACTGACGCTTCTGTCTCAGAGTGTCAGTAGGAACATCGTCTTCTGACTGACGCTTCTGCCTCAGAGTATCAGTAGGAATGTCGTCTTGAGACTGACGCTTCTGTCTCAGAGTATCAGTAGGAACATCGTCTTCAGCCTGACGCTTCTGTCTCAGAGTATCAGTAGGAATGTCGTCTTCAGCCTGACGCTTCTGTCTCAGAGTATCAGTAGGAATGTCGTCTTCAGACTGACGCTTCTGTCTCAGAGTATCAGTAGGAATGTTATGAAGTACCTCGCGTCTTTGTTTTAGACTATTAATAATCTTGTTTCCTTTGAACTGGGAGAGATATGGTGCATGCCGTCTTTCCCGTAATATCTCCTTGGCGAAGATAGACGAAGAATCTGTAGAAAATTATTATTTTTAAAAATATTTTATTATATGAAGAATATTTTGTTAATATGTTTCATCATGTTGATATTTGTTATTTAATCGATCAAATAAATCAAATAATAATTTAATTGCTTTATTTGTAGGTTTGTCACTGAATATTTGTTCAATTCATCATTTTTGCACTAACAACAACAAGTTATCATTTTATAAAATTGTTGTATATTTTAGGTTTGGGTTGTCCGCACTCTTCAATACATATTACTTTGCGAGGTTATATTGTCTGCAATGTACAATATACATTATTCACCACGTGTTCTTGATTTTATATCATATCTTATTTTTAGTTTACATCAACTGTTGGCATTATGTTAATTGGTTAATAGCTATTTTATTGGAGTTTTGAATTTAAATTATAATCAATGCCATGGCACTGGTAATTGTGTATACTTTAATTTTGTATCCATGTTTAAAAAAGTGTTTCGATATTTTTTGAGTTTAGTGCAATTGATTCAGTGCCCTGAAAATCGTCGCCGATTTTCACACCAGATTATGGTTAATATGCTTGCGTAGGAACTTTGTTTTATGAGACAAGTATTCGAATGTTCAAGTTATTGATGGACGAACTAGAACCGATAAGACTTAATAAGTATACTTAGTTTTACAATGATGGTGATTTCTTTAAGATGTGCTTGCTGATGGTCAAATTGTAAACATATAATTTAATTCGAATTTGTCAATGGTGTCAGACCCACGCGTTAGTTATAGGTTGAAAAACACAAACAGTACTGTATATCGTTCAGCTTTTGATCAAACTGCAACAAAGGATTATATAATAATGGAATCAGTTTAAAAAAAACTTAAATTGTGGAACATTTGTTCGATTTTCGTCAATAATACGAAAATTACAAGTTCGGTTTAAAAACGAAAAAAATGCTGTTAATGGGTCAGTTTTCGATGAAATATTTTAAAAAGATCGATACTCAAAGAAAGATTATTTTCGAAGAAAATCTGGTAGTTAACAGAAAACACAAACTTTGGTTGATTTGTTTGAATGTGGTCAGTGGTGAGATAATTTCACGTTAGGTTAGAAAACAAAGAATTGCTGTTAATTGTTTAGTTTTCGAAGACACTTTTGAACGAATTCGTGTAAAAGAAACCAGAATGAGAAACATTAAAAGGTCATATGTACAGACAGTGTCAAGTTAAGTATATAACTGGTTGCTATTTATTTCCCAAAAGAAGAACAAACTCCATAGCAACCATAAATAAATCCTGTACTTTAAGGCGGGTTCACACAAAATGACTAAGACTAACGATTAGGGTTTAAGACTAACGATTTGAGGTTTAACAGGGTTGAAGTATACGATTTATGTTTAAGCGTTAACAAACTTTTATAGTGATTAGTGTTTAAGAACGAGTGATTAAGAAAGTTGATTTTCGATTGTTGGCATTGTTGAAATACATTTGGGGATGGATGTTTCCCAGTACGTTGTTTTCCCAAGGCTTAATCACTCTATTGTTAGTCTAAGGTTGGAATGCATAGTCGGCCCCTACACCTAGGGGCGCCCATTGTTACCAAGGTAACGGTTGTTTCCATGTTATTTCCCATAAACAAAACAAATCCATAGCAACAATGGGTGCCCCTAGGTGTAGGGGCTGACTATGAATTCCAACCTTAGTCCATAGTCATTCTGTCTGAACGCGCCTTAACTCGAGTGTGCATTTTAGTCCACATATATCATTAATAAATTATTTTAAACTTTATAATTATTGTCATAGAGAGTCATATAAATGTACCTATATTTATGTCGACCCTGCATTGTAGTTCCCGACATAATGTGATCATATTCGTCGAGTACGTCGTTAAACAATAAATAATCATAGTTGATAAAATGAATAAAATATCCATCATTCAATTTCATTTTCTTGAATTCTATTACGTATTATTACAAATTTATTTGTAAGTGTTCTTAAAGATTTCGTTTACCCACGTTTTGAGTCTACCATTTCTTACTCGCGCCCCAAAGAACTAAAAGATCCTTAAAACTTTGGAAGCTACGATTTTTCTCAAATGATATGTGACTAAAAGAAAGTAATTTGACTTTTTGTTGGAAGACACTCGAAACCGTTTTGTTTTGTTCTGCGAATGGGAAAAGTATATAATAACTTTTTCAACTTTGACAAAATGTTTCTCGCGTAACTGAGTCTGTTATGCTGGCAATCCAAACCAATGTTGGTGTCAATGAATCGTAAAGGAACCTATCTCACTCAACGTTTTGCTACAAATGTTGATTTTTCACTTTCTTCAGAAGGCGTGAAGTATTGAAACTGATGTGTTTGAGGAGTGGGAGGACTTTTTTCTGTTGTCAAAACATACATTTTTTCTCCATATAGGACTGAAACTATATGTTAAAAATCAATGTTTTTACGAGACGTTTAAAGTTTTGAAGAAACATTTTAAAATAAGTATACACTATTCATTGTGAAAGTAGTAATTTAAATGCAATATCTTGAATGCTGATCAGCTTTTTAGACAGTATCACCAACTCTCAGCCTGTTAAAGAGTACTGATATCCATTCGAAATATTGCATTGTAATTATTACTTTTATATTACAATGAACAGTGTGTGTATAGTCCTATCACTTTTCGTATTAACAATTCACCTGTTCTTTTAAGTTTCATTTTAATAAACATTTAACAATGTTTTTTTTACATTTTTTAGTTGTATAACAAACCTACCAAGTGAATTGAATTTAATCAAGAATGTAATGCGGGAATGTGTGTAAATTTGTGATTGTGTTTTTGTTTTAATTTTAAGGTTGACTTTGGCAGTTTCAGTTTCACTGTCATGTTTTTTTTGTTTTTTTTTGTAATTTTTTTATGTATTTGTGATTTTGTGTATATTTCTTGTGCATGTATGTTGTACATGTCCTTGATTTTTATTTTTATTATACGTTTCTGGTGGGGCTTTGCCCTGTTAACGATATATTATATTTCAAATAAATAAATAAACAAATCATGGTAAATCGTATCGAAAGTAAATAATGCGTACTCACCATAATCTTTAGTGTACATAAGTTGTATCGAACTCCCTATCAGCAGCACAGCTACCAGACAGCGAAGACTGAAGCTACCCATCAACCCCATGCTAAACACTCTTGTATGTTCAGCTGCGTTGCTCTGCTTCACACTATGTCTAATGTCTAATGCTGAGAGACAGGGGATTATATACCCCGATCAAACTAGCAAGTCATCATCATCATCATCATCACTTCCGTCATCACATACAAGCACAACTCCCCTTTCAATCAAACGTATCATTGTTTAGAATACCCTTGAAAACTGAAGATGAATATTCTGATATTTAATATTCACGATGAAAATCAATGATGCATAACTGGATATTGTACCGAGACTCTTCCGGTATTGTTGCACGCGAGGGATACAAAGAGCTCAGAGAAGAAATTTATAGTTTTCCCGTGTTTTATGTGGAAATACATAGGTAACGAGGATGTATGTTGGAAAATAACGACATGTACGTTATATTGTATGAATTTCATCGCATTCACAATTTTTATTCGCTCATTATGAGAGGAAAACCTTGCGTGCTTTCCTTCTATATTGAAATGTGGGATACTTTCAAGAGCATCGAGTTGTTTTTTTGTATGGGGAATGATAGTCGATGTTAAAAGGATGATGGGAATCAAGTGCCTAGCTGTATTGTTATTGATGGGTGTAGAGCGCGTTTCATTTCAATATACCAACATGGTTGATGTGATTTCACTCGTGTTTCAAACTTTTTCTAGAAATAAATATATCTGTTGGAAAAAGAAATTTTCACATACGTATTATTAGCCAAAGCGTCGAGTTTATGTAACAACTATGACGATGAATACTATTGTATCTCGTTAAGGGTTGCTTTAATTGCCACTCAGTCAAATATGTCACCTCTGAACACCTACGGGGGCTGAAATGTCTTTATTTTTAATGATCCAGTATATATTTATATTTTTATCAACCCTCCTTTCTTATCCTACCAAGTCTTTAAATGAAATAATTAATCTGATTTATTTTGATATGAACGAATTGTATAATTAAATTATTATTTCAGATAAATTATTATATTTTATTAATCAGTAATTAATTTGTATTAACCCCGTTTTATGTTCCTATTTAAAAAAAAAGAACTGAGCTTGCTAGTGTAGCGAGCACTAAACGCACTAGACTAGACGAATCATTCCCCTTGGAAGCACATGTGCGTATAGTCAAAGATAGTCATCGGCCCCCCCTCCCCCTCCCCGCCCAACCCAAGCAGCGGTGGCCGAAACCCCGCAGTACCGACCAAGAGGCTGCGTAGTTTAGGAAACAGCTCCCCAAAGAACTTGGAACGGGAGTTATAACTTCATCCGAAAACTTTGGCACGTCTTAGCACGTTCATTCCGAAACTCTTTTCAACACTACTTCCCAAGTTATCAAGATATGCAACACTCACCGCAAGAACGCTGCTAGGGGAATAAAATATACAGCACCGCAAATCTTATGGGGTTTTGAAAAAGAGTCGGAGTGTAAATTAATACGAAAGGAGAATAAAGTTTCATCGATGTGGTATATATACAATAGACGTGCGAGACAATATCATACAAAACACACGATTGGTTAAATAAATAAATAAATAAATAAAAAAATAAATATATAAATAAATATATAAATATACAAATATAAAAATACATAAATATATATAAATATTATAAATATATAAATATATAAATATACAAATATATAGACATATAAATATATAAATATATAAATATATAAATAAATAAATATATAAATATATAAATATATAAGTATATAAATATTTAAATATATAAATATATAAATATATAAATATATAAATATATAAATATATAAATGTATAAATAAATAATAAATACATTCATATGTATTTATAGTCTACCAACTTGGTTACAAGAACCGATTGTTTTCGTAAGGTATGGGTAAATACTTGATTGCGATTTATCACCATTCTTCCCTCTATAACCATGATTAATTAATAACAATAACTTTTTCGTTGGAATACCCGTTATAGGGTGCACACCAGCTTTACCTGATGTGCCCCTCTTCAGGCGACAAACTAGGTTACTAGGGTGTTTGGATAGCTGGCAAGGAACATCCGAGGGATATTAGAAGGACTCAATCACAGCATTCGCCTTTACGACTGAGGAAAACTTCGGAAAAACCTTCAGTCAGGCCTGCCGGTGGCCGGAATCGAACCGGCGACCTTCCGAATTAGAGTCTCGCGTCTTACCGCTGGGCAACCTCTGTATTCTTAATTACATATATACACGCACCCGACAGTATCATTTTTGTGAACTAATCCTTCTACCAATCAGAGAAACTATAGTCAGAGAAATCATTGCTCTTTCCGTTGGTTGTTTTCATTTTTAAATTGCCATTGTAGAGTTCCGATTCAACAGGAAGCAGCTTAAAGGAGGGATGATCCATTAAAGTGAACGAGAGGGCGAAGGATCACGATGGATGCTACGAAAAGCGCAAGAAGAGCATTATAGTGTATTGCTCAACCAAAACATGCTGGTAAAATGACGTCAAGTAAAAATAAGTAGATGGAAAGAGTATTGTACAAGGATGAGTACAAGGAATGAATACTGTATTCATTATTTGTTTATTAAGCGAGCGAAGCGAGCGTTTCCACGAGACTCTTATGGCACTTCGTTCTGTTTTTTTTTTTTTTTTTGTACCGTACTAGACTCTAACGGCACTTCAGTCTGTTTGTTTTTTGTTTTGTTTTTATGTCTGTCAATAGCGGTCGAACGGAAAGTCTGATCAACTTGAAATTTGGACCATCCACAAGCCTCGATGTGGATTGAAGGTGTATAGTTTTGAGGCAAAATCGTTTGAAAAGTTACAAAGTTACACTCATTAACTGTTAGTAACGGTGGCGGACCGCCGCGAAAACACTAGACAGAATGACAACGAAAATTCTTAGCAACGCAAATTGCACTTGCACTGCATTCAACAATATCGGGAAGTGTAATAGCTATGGAAATTAAAAAAAATTTTGAAGTGCACATTCTTGAATTGTTGTTAATTGTTGTTTTTATTAGCTTTGAGATCTTTTCGCCAGAACGTTCGTAGATATGGACGCGCTCGCTTATCAATGCGTCAAACAGAGCGTTTTCCTAGTATATATATATTAACTGAATAAAATAAAAAGTTTGAACTCTATAAGTGTTAAGTACCACAAGGGTCACCATAGTAAATGTCTTGTAAACGAAGTGTTTATTTTTTATTTATTTTTATTGTAGGCCACTGTAGGTCACAATACCCTCTTTAGCCTGATGAGTGATGATTGATGAATGATAATGAGGAAGGGAGGAGGGGAAGCCTAGTACCGGCACGTAGCCTACTCCTGTCGAAAAGTACCAAGAGGACCATCGGCTTGACGTCCCATCCGAAAGGACGGTGTAACTTTCACCAGTCATACAGGTTCCTCCATTAACCTGGACTGCCGAGCTCCGAGCAGTTGACGAGAAGAACGAAGCTGTTACACAAGCTGTCGAACTCTCCAATCTGCTCTAACCAACGGTAACAAGGAATGAATACTGTATTCATTATTTGTTTATTAAGCGAGCGAAGCGAGCGTTTCCACGAGACTCTTATGGCACTTCGTTCTGTTTTTTTTTTTTTTTTTGTACCGTACTAGACTCTAACGGCACTTCAGTCTGTTTGTTTTTTGTTTTGTTTTTATGTCTGTCAATAGCGGTCGAACGGAAAGTCTGATCAACTTGAAATTTGGACCATCCACAAGCCTCGATGTGGATTGAAGGTGTATAGTTTTGAGGCAAAATCGTTTGAAAAGTTACAAAGTTACACTCATTAACTGTTAGTAACGGTGGCGGACCGCCGCGAAAACACTAGACAGAATGACAACGAAAATTCTTAGCAACGCAAATTGCACTTGCACTGCATTCAACAATATCGGGAAGTGTAATAGCTATGGAAATTAAAAAAAATTTTGAAGTGCACATTCTTGAATTGTTGTTAATTGTTGTTTTTATTAGCTTTGAGATCTTTTCGCCAGAACGTTCGTAGATATGGACGCGCTCGCTTATCAATGCGTCAAACAGAGCGTTTTCCTAGTATATATATATATATTAACTGAATAAAATAAAAAGTTTGAACTCTATAAGTGTTAAGTACCACAAGGGTCACCATAGTAAATGTCTTGTAAACGAAGTGTTTATTTTTTATTTATTTTTATTGTAGGCCACTGTAGGTCACAATACCCTCTTTAGCCTGATGAGTGATGATTGATGAATGATAATGAGGAAGGGAGGAGGGGAAGCCTAGTACCGGCACGTAGCCTACTCCTGTCGAAAAGTACCAAGAGGACCATCGGCTTGACGTCCCATCCGAAAGGACGGTGTAACTTTCACCAGTCATACAGGTTCCTCCATTAACCTGGACTGCCGAGCTCCGAGCAGTTGACGAGAAGAACGAAGCTGTTACACAAGCTGTCGAACTCTCCAATCTGCTCTAACCAACGGTAACTAGTGTTTTATAGGAGAGTTGTCACCTATCCACCTCCTGACCTAGCCCGAGGTTGCTTAACTTCGGTGTTCGTATGGGAACCGGCTAGCGATGAATATATTGTCTGCACTGCAGGGATATGAGAATTCATTACCAATATCTCACATCGCAATGTCTGATTGTCATCTTCGCACCGTCTCATCGACGCTCGAATTATAATAATAATAATAATAATAATAACTTAATTGACAAATAATAAGTACAAGGTATTCAAACATAAAGAAAAGATTGATAAAAAGGAATTCCTGGAACAAAAAATGAGAGAAAACTAGTTCGTAACTTCCTACTTAAGTAGATTTAGGGTTAGCACACTTTGTCTAAGTTATAACTTATAATATTAATTAGGGGGAAAAAACAATAAAAAACCCAGACGCTCGAAGTCTAACACAAGCACTGATGAGGAATATCTTTCCGTACAAACTCTTTTGTTACATTACTTTTACATCGATTCAAAGTAGACAGAATCGAGTTGACTAATTGAAAATATACGGGATTGTGTTTTCAGGCTTTTGTCTTTTTCTAGTCTCTCCCTGTCCTGAGCCTCCTATTGACTGTTCACTCCTCTCATGTCAGGACAGCCTCGGATTGCGAGGGTAGCACTAATTAGCGGCATTATCGATCACGGCGTGTTATTCATTGAACGGAAACTACAGAGCTCGGTGTCTGTATTCATTGCGAGGGAAAACATTAGCAGAGCATCCTTCGGTGTACATTCACAGGAAATACTATTTAATAAACTTCTCGTTAGAGAATTTTTTTGTGGAATTTCTGATTGGATGAAGCTCATGGAATGTATCGTGTGTGTATTACAGATGCGATGGATGTGAGAGTCAGGGTCGACTCTGTTTCCATAGCAATCATATAATATAGAGGTGACTCGGATAGTTATAGAACATATTGAAATGTGTAAATACTAAATAAAATTATCGATGTAAGTTTAAATTAACTTAAACTTTAGTTGGCAAACATGATCTTACTCATCTGCAAAGTGAAATTACAAATAAATTACAGTACAAATTAAATAACAAAATCAACTTAAATAAAAAATATAAATAAAAAAATTAACTAAAATTAATTTAAAAACCAACATTAAATTACATGACATTACAAATAAAATTATAAATTGATAGTCCAATCAATAAATTTCGAATATTAAATTAAAACGTAAATAATAATAAATCTAAAATGTACTTACAAGAAACTTAATACATGTGCAAAGTTAAGGCGAGGGATAAAATACCATTACTCAAAACGAATAAAACAACATTTCTTTTCGCAATCATAGATGCGTTATCTTGACCAAAGTCCATGTTTCGTCCAAGATTAGAGTAGAAAAAAGTTACAGGTCCGTATCCCCCCGAACCGATTCTATCGTTCTTCGTGTGAGATGATGTGCTATTGTTGTAGTTAAAAAAAGAAGAGATTTTTTTTCCTCCGTTGCCCCTCTTTCATTTTCTTCTAGTAGTCCTTTAGAAAATCTGGATCAAGTTTTCCTTCCTTTTGTCATAAAAGCATGGAGAGTGCAAGAATCTCTGGACTTGAGCAGAAGAGCAACAAAGCAACTGTATTCGATCTTGATCTCTAGACCGGCGCGCGGGGGAGGGGGGGGGGGGGGGGGTGGATTTGATGGCTTCAGTCAGTTGCATAAGAAGGACGCGCGTAGAAACATCCATTTATTGGTTATACGGACAGTTCGTCGAGACGATCAACTTGGCGATATTTATTTGTGGAGATGAACTGACTTTAGAGTGACGCGTGGTATCGCAATCACTGATTACAACTAACGGGGCGTTAGTTGTAATCAGTGATTGATCAGTAGCTCAGTGATAGATCAGAGATAGATCAGATCAGTCATCAGTAGTTAATGCAATTCAACGATACCAAATAAAAACTATCTATTTGATATATATCTAAATTCTTGACATCCTCAACGCAGTTCAGTGCATAGTTCAGCTTCTACCCTACTCGAAAACTTGTTTGATTTTTATGTCCATGTAGTATTTCTTTACATTATACATTTTGTATGTGTATGCAAAAATTAGTGAACTTTTATTGTCCTATTACTCTTTCTGATACTGTTTCTAAACAGCAACATCACGTGTCTTCTGTAGCTCATCACGTGTTTCATGTAGCTCATCACGTGTCTACTGTAGCTCATCACGTGTCTTTTGTAGCTCAACACGTGTCTTCTGTACTAGCCACGTGTCTCCTGTAGCTCACCACGTGGCTCCTTTAGATCATCACGTGTCTACTGTAGCTCAACACGTGTCTGCTGTAGCTCACCACGTGTCCTTGCAGCTCATCACGTGTCTACTGTAGCTCACCACGTGTCTGCTGTAGCTCATCACGTGTGTGCTGTAGCTCATCACGTGTCTACTGTAGCTCATCACGTGTCTTCTGTAGCTCAACACGTGTGTGTTGTAGCTCACCACGTGGCTCCTGTAGCTCATCACGTGTCTACTGTAGCTCACCCTCGTGTCTTCTGTAGCTCATCACGTGTCTACTGTAGCTCATCACGTGTATTTTGTAGCTCAACACGTGTCTTCTGTAGCTAACCACGTGTCTTCTGTAGCTCACCACGTGTCTCCGGTTGTGCACCACGTGGCTCCTGTAGCTCATCACGTGACTTCTGTAGCTCATCACGTGTCTACTGTAGCTCATCACGTGGCTCCTGTAGCTCATCACGTGTCTCCTGTAGTTCACCACGTGTCTCCTGTAGCTCACCACGTGTCTCCTGTAGCTCATCACGTGTCCTTGCAGCTCATCACTGTCTACTGTAGCTCACCACGTGTCTTCTGTAGCTCACCACGTGTCGTCTGTAGCGCGTTCAATATTTCTCAGCGCGATAGTGACCGAAAGACAAGGCGAGACCTCTGTAAGCAAAACAACATTAATTTTGTGTATTATGAGCTGAATTTAGAATGCTGATATTTCTTTGGTCCTTGCAGAGAAACTCGGTCCTTTGAGTCTACAATCGATGCAGAAGAAGCTACTTGATAAATAATTCATAAAATCGACTATAAGACCGCTAGGAATAAAAGAGAACAGAGGAAGAGAAAGAGAGAGAGAGAGAGAGAAAGAGGAGAGAGAGAGAGAGAGAGAGAGAGAGAAAATTGACTAACAAGAGTAAAAGTGATGACTAAGTGAAGTTAGGAAAAGTTTTCCAACTTTACACGAGAACTCGTTGAAAGTCCTTCGTGACAATTATTACGGTTGTCGTCGCGTCCAGACATTCCTACAGGAAACAACGTTGGAGCTGATGACTTTATAAAGCCACGCATAAATTAACTGAGTTTACGATATGTATTTCTTTCTTGTAACAGCTTAATTGTGAGCACTGCGAAAATAATGTCTACGGTAAAAATGCTGTTTGAATGGGAATGAAATGGAATGAGTAGAATGAGACTTTGAAGGGTGGGTTATCTCATTCTTGTGAAGAATACACTATTCAATGGGAATGGATATTGTTCACTTGCGTGATTTACGTATTTTAGTTGTATCTTGAAAGAACTATACAAGTATAGAAAAAAGTGATTAACGACAAACATTAATTTACGCATGGACTAAACAGTCGATAAAAAAAGTTTTAAATAATTTAAATAAAATGAAATAAATTATATTTATTATTTTAACCTCTCAGGATAAGGATTGATTTTCAGTAATGGACGCTATACAAATTATTATGTGCTTCGTTGTTACATCGGCAGCAAAGTTATTTTCATGTCAAATTGCAAAGTTTAAAAAACGTGCGGTTGTTATTTTGGCAGCCAATTAAGGAATGAACAAATCGATTGGTATTCAGAATGATAAGTGTATTGGTTACAATATTATAATATATACAAATAATTCGGGTTATTCCATTTCGCGTAAATTAAGTCATCCTCTTATTTTCGTCTCTCCTTCAATCATTCAATTAAAACTCACCTTTTTAACTAGACATTTTTCCCAGAGCCACAATCTTAGCAATCTCAAACACAGCACTAATGTTTTAATAGGCTTCAAAACAAGCTAAGAAACTGCTCTTCACATTTATTCAAATGATGCTTAAATTATTCTATAATATTTTCTAGTCAGTCTTTGATGTTGAGTGGCATCGGATCTGAGAGGCTAATTGGAGTCTCCGCGCTTCAGTGTTGTTCAGAGTGTCTCAGATATACCAACCACTGATTCAAGATGCCCTTTCTCCATCCACTGTTATTCAAGAGACAGTATCAGTGGCGTATCCAAGAGGGGGGAGGGAGGGGGGGGGGGGGGACAAAACCCCCCTTTCACAAAGGAAAAGAGGAAATTGCATTGGATTGAAAAAAAAATGAAAATATAAATATACAGTATTTTTGTATTAAATACCAAAGACATTAGTTTTTTTTTTAAATACACACATCGCTCTATAATTCTATTTATGTGTATTAACACTTCAGTTCAATTGTTGTTCTTTGAAGCTTTTTTCGTTTCTGAAGGAGAAAATCGTTGCCAGAAATTGAGTAATTTCAGTTCAATTGGCCGCTGTATAACGCACAGATTTGCACCAAAATGACCTTGACGAGAAACTTTTCAGGGGGGAAAGCCCCCCGGACCCCCCGTTTATTTTTGGTTCCACTCTCTATAATATGAGTTAAACCCCCCCCCTCTTTCCAAAATCCTGGATACGCCACTGGACAGTATAATATGATAACCTGTGAATTACAAGGCTGTATAATATATTTTGGGAAATATGCGTGCTAGTTAACAACTGTAATTACTGTCTAGATAGAAACAAGAGACTTTGGATTTCCAGCATTACCTTGATATTTGATATTTTTCGAGGGAGGTTGCTCTGACGACGGGGGAAAAGAAATACAAGACTGATATAATGGAATAAGGCCAGGGTTATGGGAAGGGATAATTGGTGGGATTCTGAAACATTAAAAGACTGTTCCAAGTTTGTGCACGTATTTATCCGTGAAGTGTTTTGGTCGGGCTGTCGAAGTGAACTTTTTATTGTGAGTTGGGTGTTTTGGTTGTCTCGAGAAATAAAGATACATAATCAAATAATAACTACGATAATAGGGTAAATTGGTTTTACGAACAGTTGGATATTGTATGGTATAATATTTATTTTATTCATTTTAATATTTTTGGTTAGTTTTAGCATTATGAATAAATGCCCTGAACTAAATATGGGGAAATTATATTATTTTCAAAAATATTAAAAGCCAGTCGAATCAGGGAAACATTAATAGTCATTATTGAAATTGTGTTTTGTTGGAACACCTGCTCGGGTTGGCCGAGACCATAAACACGTCATTGATTTATGACGAAAGCATTACCGGTACTGAAGTTGTTGTACGACGACTTTACTTCTCTATCTATACCATTTCAACTATGGAGCGTTTCCTGACCTAAGCGAATAGAGAAATTAATACATAAATGTTATTAATATTTTGCATAAATTAAGATGATTTTCAGAGTATAATTAAAGCTGTGTTTTTTTGGGGGGAGGGGGCAAGACCCCCTAGTAACCCCTGGATACGCCACTGGCCATGGTGACAACGAGTTAGTAGCCTACTAAATATTTCACAATTCAGGCTCTTATTCAGGTAACTCTTAAATGAGTTGTGAAATCGCTGGTTCTGCCTACAACAAATCCATCTGAACAAAATGTTAAAGCGAAAACACACGAAATGAGATGAACGTCAAAACCGCCCCCAACTGTCCAACATCCAACACTCGAAGCAGCTGCGGCTAAATTCTCACTGCTCATTACCATTACATCTCTTTCCGTCATTTCACTCTAAAAATGAAGGCCCAAATATGCAACGTGGCTATTCCACATCAGCGACGCGACGCGTTGCGACGTTGACGCGCGTCGTCTGACGTCAGCGCGCTTGAATTAAATGAAAATGAATCGTTGAGGTTTTCAAACTTGTTCTATTCTGTGAGGAAGAGAACGTTTTCAACTCTTTGAAGCTCGAGAGCGACGGGGGGGGGGGGGCTTTATGTGCATCGTTTTCATTCGGTAAGGAGAATTTGTAAAAAATGACCCGTTTTGTCCCGGGGTAGAATATGCCCAGAGTGCAACTCTGCTAGTCGTAAGAGGCGACGAAAGGAGACCCTGTCCCTTCCCCCCCCCCCCCCCCCAACTGCCCCACTGAAGATGTCTCCCCTCCCCTTGTTCCTGCCATCCCTTACTGGACTCCCATTTTGACGACCCCCGCGATGTGCAATGGACCTGATTCGGACGTGGTAAAAAAAAATTCAAATCCATTTTATTCTCATATCTAAACATAATTATGTATGTACATAAGAATAGTAAGTTTGTACACAACATAAAATGTTAGAATAGTTAAAGGTACTAATCGTATACACTTTTAAATAGGTAATGTATATATGCGATTAACATAGTAGTAGTGTTTCGTTAAGGTTTACATAAAATAGTTAAGTTCATCTTCATGTATCACCCACTCATCGTCTCGATTAGCCAAAGCACAGCCAAAGTTGCAAAAATATGGGACGTAAAACCCAAAAAGCATAATCAGTAAATAAATGGGAGTATTTTGAACAGAATAGTGTTGTGAGGTGTATCCTGATTGATGAATTTTTATTTTGTTCTTAAAGTGAAATAAAACTTTCTGAACAGTATTTATAAAATGCATTTAAAGAAATGCATAGGGGTGAGCGCGTTCAGAAGGCTAACAAGGCAGGTTGCCACAGGCTTGACTACTAACAGGAAGCGTTTGAGTAAAATGTCTGGAAGTATTGTTAGTTATGGTTCTTCAATATGAAAAACGGGGTAATAACTCAAGCAGAACTCTACAAAAGCTCCAGTGAGTTGCAGTAACGTATGTTTTGTCTCGTTCAAGCACTCAAACTAGGTCTATACGTTACGAATAAATGCAAACAGGTTGTTGTAGTATCCAATATCCATCTTATTTTGATTTTGCCACTTGAATCGCCGTCAGCCAATGCGGCCAAGAATTCGCTTTATCTCAAATGCGTTCATGGGAGCTACATACTTTTAAAGCAATGCATTTAATATTTCAAAAGTTCGACTCAAAAGAGCTATGGAATGTATAAATATCAATGTAACCTCTTTATTTTTATTAAAATATTACAACTTACTTTAAGAAAAACTTTTGCGCAAAAATTGAAAATCAAGATCTATGATGAGCAACACATGACGCCATTTTGCTCATCAGGAAACGCGGAGCGTTTTCCTAGTTATAAATTGATATAAAATGATAAAAATGTGTATACAATCTATCTTTGGTGTATACTATTCTCATTTCTTTGTCCACAACAATGACTTCGGGATAATGACCGCCAACAAGGTCGTGACGTCATTTGAATATAAAGAATAACGTGAAAGGTCAACGTGCCTACGTGCCTGAATCCTACAACACACAATATATAAAACTGTGGTCCTAAGCCACATGTCCTTGCAAAGAAGATTAATGCTTCGAACCTGTTATAGATTTTAGAACAAAGGAAACGGATCTCCGAGTTTTGAAGTTCGGCTCCATTTGATTTTTACATATTCATCAAATCCAATCTAGCCGGAACCGTTAAGGGAGACGGATAATGAGCCAAACAAAGGAACGGAATCAGAATGAAAGTAGAGAGTTGAAGAATGGGGTACAGCTACAGAAGATCAAACATTCGGGTAAAGTAATGCTAAAGTCGTTGCGCTCAGGAAGTGAACACGATGATAGAAATTTAGTCAGCCGTTTCGTTTCAAACACACCAGATACAAAAACAAGAAAAGGAATTGCTTTCAAAGCTGTAGCCAGAGATGAGTTGGTTCCAAGAATTGATTCATTTGGCGCGACAGTTGGCCAGGAGATGGCCAGGAAAGGAAATATAATTTGATAATAATTTATTTATATCTACATACGTAAATAAATAAAATAAAATAAATAAATTCACATTTAGAGTCTACCCACTCAGTAACTAAACTGATTTACAGTGGGGGACTTTAATTTAAAGTGACTAAACCAACCCTGTAGGCTTCGAACACCATCGACGAGTGAGCGATAACCAATCAAAGATCGATATTTCAAATACGAAACATATGAATCAGTGATTGGACAGTGCGAACACCTGCGGACAAATGCCAGAATCAACAAGGCCAATTCAGAACAACTTTGAATTTATTGAGTGCTTCGTTGCTAGGACGGCTCCAAAGTCACCGTTTACTTATTCCTAAGCCAAGAAGTAATGGAACTGAATCCACATTAGAAGCTAAAAAAAACTTCTGCCTGAAGCGGGATTTGAACCCGGGACCTTCTGCATTGGAAGCAGGGATGCTAACCACTGGACCAACGAGCCACCTACATACACTTATACGTACATACGTACATACACTCATTGTAATAATACCTGAAGATGAAAAAAAAAAAAAAAAAATCTGAAATCTGAATCTGAAGTTCTACACGTAGGGCTAGAAAACGTTATGACATGAACCTGCATGACATGACATTACATGTGTCACACGCCACAGCGTCGAGGCCTAGGCCTAGGTCTTTTGAGAAATCTAATGCAGTAGAACGGAAACGTCGTAATGCATTGAAAATATTTATATTATCATAACATTTTTCAATTAGCAGTTCATTGTATATGACAGTTTATGAAATAAACAATGAGCAATATCTAGTGGCCTCACACACCGGTACATACATCAAAGAGCGGTAGAAGATAGCAACGTGCCACCCCATTTAAAGCGTCAAACGAAACTTAAAACACCTCTTCACACTCTACCAAAAAAAAAGTCAATTTTCAAACATTCTTCGTGGCAGATCTGGGTGGGTGAACTTTTAAATTGATAACGCTCATTCGAAAAGATGAGGAGTATGATCTTTATGACGCGGAAAGAATTTCAACCTTAGCCCCACGCGTAACTCGCGAAATCGTTTCATCTTCTTACGCTCAATTTACGAACCACCCTCATGACTTATACAAATTTATAAGGGTTTAAAAGAAACTGGGAAGGCTTTATGGCTGATGGAGTCGATTACGTTTTCCATTAGGAAGCTGCGATAGAAACTTTATTATAATAAATTTCCGAAATTCCATTTATCTATGAAAGCCCTTGATCATGAAGTGTCTACTGTGTAATGATTGAACATAACTTGGCAATGATGTAATTATTATACTAAAGGAACTGCTTACCTTTAGGAAGCGAAGTGAATTAATGGGTTAGCTTGCTATTTACAAATAGATACATGTACTGAGGTAGCTATTACCTGTCACTAAGTACAATCACCACGTGTTTAATAATTTTTAATGTAGAATAAAAATACCAATTTTCACATCTGTTACAACTTTGGTTGTTGAGATATATATAATAAAGGTAATCTGAAGAAAAAACCTTCAATCCCTTTTTTCACCCCCTTAGGGACAGAATTTCAAAAAAATCCTTCCTTTTTAGGTGGTTTCATTATAAGAACAACGTACTTTCGAAATTTCACGTTCCTAGGTTGAACGGTTTGAGATGGGTGTCAATGAGTCAGTCAGTCAGCCAGTCAGTCAGTCAGTCAGTCAGTCAGTCAGTCAGTCAGTCAGTCAGTCAGTCAGTCAGTCAGTCAGTCAGTCAGTCAGTCAGTCAGTCAGTCAGTCAGTCAGTCAGTCAGTCAGTCAGTCAGTCAGTCAGTCAGTCAGTCAGTCAGTCAGTCAGTCAGTCAGTCAGTCAGTCAGTCAGTCAGTCAGTCAGTCAGACATTAAATAAATAAATAAATAAATAAATAAATAATAATGTAATGTAATGTAATGTATTGTAATGTAATGTAATGTTATCTTTATTTAAGGTTTGAGTTTTCACTCTTTATAACCTAAATTTACATGTTACATTTTGAAATTCACTTAGTTTCTTAATTATTCTAGTACTAATCTAATGCATATTAACTAACTGTAGTATAACAAGGTGATACATTAAAATACATTTGGCTAAAATAATACAGGGCTACTATAACCACAAATAAAAAAACAATAACAATAATAATAATATTAATAATACGCAGAAGGCATATAAAATAGATTGATAATACTAGGAAGATAAGCTGACTAAAAACATAAAAGAGAAGAAAAACAGTGTTGGCAACATCAGTAGTGAACACTTGAAGCAGTCTAGGTTAAACAAGTTACTTTAGAGTAAATAATTATATGAAAAACGAGAAAACAAACAGTACGGACAGAAAATGAATACTGAATACTGAATACTGTAATGATTGTGATGAGAATAATATCGTAAGACAAGGAACAAGATAAAAATAATACTGATAGTCTAGTCTGATATTGTCTTCTCTTATCCACAGTGTTGTATCGTGTATACTTTCCTTGCATCTCAGGTATGTTTAGTCAGGCTTCGAACTGTGTTCTTTTCTGTGTAAACGACCATAATCAATTCGTATCGTTCTTATACTGCGGTTGACTATCGTTAAAAATCATTGCAAATTGTCTAGAAATTCAATTCATTTTTATTATAGATTAGTTGAGATTTTGTCTGGCTCGGTTTTATCGCATATTCTTTTAGCAGGTTTGGATAATATTTCCGTGGCACCGCTCAGCTTTAGATTGTCTTGTTTTACGTTTCCTCTGTGGCCGCCCTTCTTCTTCCCATCTGTCTTTCCATCTCCTTTCCTCTGCCCTTCCTCTGCCCATCTGTATTGAATCGCCACCGCTAAATACAAATTTGTATTCTTTTCACAACGATTAAACTAGGTATAATGTTTACTAATGAAATTAACTACGCACCTTGTTCAGTGTTCTAGTTTGAGTCACGTCCGCGAGATCGCAGCACTTGAACGGAACAATTAATTTTGATTTTAACTGTTGTATTTTCACTCATTAGGGTAGTCTTCTAGCATATAAACGGCAAGTTGGAACACGCCCTGAATATCATTTACGAGTATAAACTAATATATTTAATAGGTTGTATATTACAGTAGTTGATTTAGGCCTGGGTTTAGACATAACAAATAGAGATAATGAAAAACAATAAGGTCCAGTCTTACAATGTCCTAATAACTAATTATTCGTCGAATAGCTTGTTTTCTCCTTGGCAACCACCGATCAAAACCATTTATATCCTCCAAATAGCTTAATTGCTACAAATAACTTTCTTATTAGGAGATTGTAAGACCGGCCCTAACAGTGTTTTAAAATATGTGGTTAGTAAAGGTTTTTGCTGTATCGATAGTATTGCTTTTGTTTTACCAGTCACTCCAATGTTTTCGGCTACTTTAATATTTTCCCCCTTTTTTTAAAGAACTTTTGTTTCGAAAAAGTAATTGTCATCACTTTCAGAATAAGTCTATCATGTTTAGTGTCAGTAGCATTGAAACGAATGCTGGGCCTCTTAACAAAAACGAAAAGTCTTATAGGCATGGTATTTAGACTAACCACCAAATATTTACCGGTAGTTATAATAGTGCGCCTTAGCTATTTTATTTGTAGTTTTCTAATCATCTTGCAGTACCAATGTGATCTGTTTTTCTCCTGTTGGTTTTGTTATTGTTGAGAGGATACCTTTCAAATATATGTGACGCTAAACGACACCACTTAAATAAACTACTACATGATATCATAGTGGCGGCTCTGGTGCTTATTTCGGACGACAGGCAGAGCTACCGTGGCTTAATCTACCCGACCCGTGGACCGAGATTGAAAGAAGGAAGTTTTAGTAAGTATAGACGATCCACTTTGAAAACTTAATTTTATTGAACAAACCAAATTAAACTTTTCACGAAAATAAAGCAAAATTGATAATCAAGTTTCCATTAGAAGATAGTAGACTGCCGGCATGAATTCTCAAATTAAATCAACTTGGAGCAAAGTAAATTACTGGCCCCCGAGTTGCAAAGTTTCCCGCTCCCCGTGGTCCTACCTTGACCTTCTCGGGGGTGCGCGTCGTCGCCCTTTAGGGGGTCGGATACCCGCAGAGTGATTTATTTCGGCGGGAGTTTGAACTCTATATCAGTGTTGTACCACAAAAGAACACTTTGCGGAGTATCCTGGCCGCCATTAGTGTGACGTCACAGTTATACGACAACCTTGAAGGTCCTGCAGGATGTCGCGATCCTGAAAGATCTGGACCCACTCGTTCAACGTGCCTGTTGGTGAATGATGACGTCATAGATGAGCGAGTCGGAGACAATCAGCGGGTGACTTCTGGTCAATACAACACTCATAGTCATCTTTTTTTATTATTATTGTTTACTTATTTAAGGGTTTCTATAAAGCATTACATTTTATGATATTATTTTTACTATTTACATGTAAAATGCTAGATGCCCTACTATGACTAAATGAAATACATAACTATTATCTAAAAACTATACTAGTGTATCAAATAATACACATAATATGTACTACAACTGTGCACAGATACGTCGATTGAAGTGACTCTGCGGTAAAGGGCGAAACTCGAATTCGGGTGGTTGCATACTCGATACCCGGCAACGGCGATCCTGACTGAAGGATTTCCTCAGTCAAAAGACGAATTTCGGGCATTGAATTTCATATAAATCCCTTGAACATTCCCTCCCAACTATCCTTAAATCTGGTATCTAGGGTAGGCATGGGCAGGTTTCCCTCGAAAAATAAACATTATAATTCTTATGAAGGTACATAAGAGCACTTTTCTGCAAACTCCACTCTCATTATTCCGTACAGTACCAGAAATACCTCAAATAAACGAAGTGTATCATTGCACGCTTTTTATTTTGACGAATCCGCCACAAGTTCAAAAGAATCCCAAGCGAAGCCATATTCTTCACTTTTCTATTTCTACTCTTTCGTTTTTCCGCCCTAGTAAATGTATCATTTCCTCTTCTTGCTTTTACTCCATGATCTCATCTAAGACTCGGCTTCGTGGCTTGTCCATTAGGAAGTATAAAGACCGTATCCGAATCAATGTTAAACTCATCCCGGCACATTTGTTGGCCTTGCGGCTATACGGTACGAGAAATACTAGAAAGTCGAAACGAAAATACTTCCCCTAATATTATGACGTCGAGTCGAGATGCGCGGAGCTAGGAAATAAATTATTTCTTTGATCGTCAAGAAAAATGCAAATTTATATTTCGCTTTGAGTGAATTTTCCGCATGTAGGAAATATCTAATGACGTTATTTTTTAGTGTTCTGAATTTATCGATTCTCCTCTTTACCTTTAGCGGTGCTTGAGTTAGGGATGCATTGGAATAATCTTAAAAGGATGACAGACATGTTCGAACAAGGAATATATTTCGAGGATCGTTATTAATTTACTTTACATCATATAACGTTTCCAGAAAATTTTCGGTCAACATATTCATACAATAAACTTTGAAATGTTCTCATGAAGTATTACAAATTCACCTAATTAATAGTAATATATTTTAGATATAGTCTGGCACTATTTTAAACTAAAAAGATCACAAATCAGTACAATATAATTATTAATTATAAAATTGAAAACTAAATTAAAGACATTTGAACATGTCACTATACAGTTATAAATATAATTGCGTTCAATATGACGAGTAAGCCCCTGTGTGTGTTTAACAATATCCGCGATGAGTGATAAGACAAACTTAATCTCAAGTGACACATACTTTAGTTCTCAAACGCTTTTTTACCCTCCATATAAAAGACTTCACAATATCTTAGAGTAAAAACCTTTCAAAAGATCGGATCACATTTGAAAATTGTTTTATGATTAAAAGGAAAATGTCGTCTATAATTATTATTGCGAGCTTAGAACATCGTTTAAAAGGATGAGTTTTATTTGATCCATTTAGTTGGTACGACGAAGAATAAAGACATACTTCAAAAAGTATTTCACTCAGTGTGATTTCATTTTTCCTTAGATCTTCAAATACAACAAGAATAAAGAAAGCAGTAATTTATTGAATTGACCGTAAATCTAAACAAAGACTCACGTGGAAGTAATATCGTCAAAACCATCCCCACAAATTTTAAAGAAAAACTTATTCATATGCAAAGATTGGTAGTATCGAAAGTACATTTTTGTTATAAGTATTTTGTATTTTACAAAATACATTTATTAATATATTTTTTTTTAGTTTTTTTTTTAAATTTTTTTTTTAAATTTTTTTTTTGTGTGCAAATAAACAAGGTGTTGACGCGCCGTTAAGCATCAAATCTTCAGCAGAAAGCAGTAGCCGTTCAGAAACTTGCTATAGCACAACTTTAGCGACAAGCTAAAGCTATTAGTTTGGCTGTTTACCTAAGTTTCTAACCAATGATATCCTCAATGAATCTGGTGAAATTATCCTCTTCAGCAGACAAACCGTATACTCTTAGAATGATTAACCACGACGCTGTTGTGGGGCGCACCCCCCCCCCCCCCCCCCCTCCCCTGGTTCCTGACTAAATGTCGTGATAAATCCCAAGCCTCCCCCCCCCCCCCCCCTAGCAAATTATATCAGAATGTTTGTCCAGTATTTGGACTTGAGATTTTCTTAGTTTGCCGCTCCCCTGCTGCTCCCCTCCATCGCTATGTGACCACCCCTTACCCCGTGACAACCCGACATTCATTACTCATCTCGTATTGTATTTGTTATGCTGGGCGGTGGTCACATAATTAGGAAGTGGAGCTTCAAATTATGACAAACTAAAGACATATTCTGTACTAAGCGATTCATTGTAGAGGTAGCTCAGCGGTAAGACGCGAGACTATAATTCGGAAGGTTCACCGATTCGATTCTGGCACTGACAATTCTCACTGACGGTATTTTTCGAGGTTTTCCTCAGTCGTAAAGTGAAGATAAATTATTTTAATACTATAATGAAATACCTATAAAGTAAATTTATGTTTTGTTTATGAATTTACAACACAAGATAGTATCACATGATAAGTGCTGGAAATATGGTTTGAGACAACTTCAGCTGACAATGATGATGATGATGATGATATTTGGTGTTTTACGTCCCATATCTTTGCAACGAGGCTAATTGAGACGATGAGTGGGTGATTGTGAGGATGAAAAAATGCCACATGACATCCATGCCCAAGCCAGGATTCGAACCTGGAACGCAGAGACCGCGGTTTACTAGACCAACGCCTAATCAACCTCGGCAACTGCGCCAGCTTCAGCTGAAAAACATATGGTTTTGGATACCGAACTTCATAACTTAAGGCAATGAACTTATCTTAAAATCGAGAGAAAAGTTTCGAAAAACTGAATTATCATCAAATAAAAACCTTCAAACCGTATCAAGCGAACCTCTTTTTTATTAGCTCGAAAAGTTTTTCCTCGTTCCTACGCAAATGATTAAAACCTATTATAGAAGATCGAGTGATAAATCATGTCATATATATATATGCGTTTCACTTTTTCACTGGGAAATTGATTGAAATCATGTCTACCTTGATAGATAGTCCCTGTGAATGATTTGCGTGCAAGCGATCCTCACCGCCACCAAGTGCCACTTAGAGGGCTGCATGGCGGGCCAGAAGACAGGGGTAGGCAAGCTTTGCTCACTATCAAGTTCACCGCCAAACAAGTGTCGCTTTTACCACTGTCATAAACGCCATCATGTCAAAGAATATTAGATGTTTGTAGTTTTTATACATTCAGAAGTTATCACTGATTTTTGCCCCCTTCTTTTGCCCACTTGATCAAACATGGGGGGGCTTCGACCCCCTCACCCCTCGCCCCTGTAGTTACGCCACTGCCTAAGACACCAAATAATCAAACTAAACAAATAAAATAATGAAATAATATCTGAATATTATCCTTCCTATTTTTTTCTTTATCATAATGCTGATATATTATACCGTGGTCACCCCTGCTTACCGTTGAAGTAATTTACAACCAGCTGTTATTTTTCCTTATTTTTACTACAGGAGCGTGAGAACCCTTCCAGCTGATACCCCCCTCCACCGCCCCCCTCCCCTCCGCATTTAACCCTTATTCGCTGCATTTCATTCTATTGCACAGGTAGACTACTATACCAGCGATATTATTAATCACTATGAGTATACATAGGTGTTACGAAAACGAGGCTATTATGCGACGTCAGGTATTATTGAAAATTAATTTTCAAATGTGTTATGAGACGTATTATTTTCAAATTAATCATTCTAATAGGGTATACTCTGGTCTTACTAAGAGTTAATTTTCGCGAATTTCTGACTATTATTTTGATGTGTACGATTATATTTAGTACCCGTCGCGTTGCGTTTCCGTTTGTGTAGGGGATTATATGACGTCACAAAAGCCTCGTAGATCGTGGACCAACAATGCGCTCGGCATTCGGGATGATTCGTCAACTTCCGGTTACGCACAATAGCCGTCGTTGACGTTGATTAAAAACGTTTTATTACAAAGTTAAATATATTATATACATCAGGGGGTTTCTTGTGTATGCATGACGTTTACATGTCTGTGTCGAGTCACGTCAAGCTGGTGAAGGGAGTGATGAATTGTCAAGAAATGCATTTCTTGAGCGGGGTTACCTTATCTCGTCTTGCCTTGCTTGGGATCCAAAACCACTATGCTGTATCCCAATATAAAGAAAACAGTGTTGAATTTGGGGCCTTCCATAAATGATGTCACACAATTTTTTACCAATTTAGACCCCCCCCTCCCCCTATCCCCCCTTTTCAGTTAGTCACAACACGTGTAATACCCCCCCCCCTTTAATGATGTCACAAAAAAATAATATACTGCCTCCCCCCCCCCCCCCCCCCGACATGCAAACATTAAAAAAAAACTGTGACAAAATCAGTCACATCGAGATCAAATACTTGAATTTTCTGTATTTTTTACATTTGTACAGCTGCTGGTTATTACTGGTCATCCGTCCATGGCAAAACTCAGCAGGTGGCGCATTCTAGTGGCTAAAACCCAGTTTTGGAAATGCGTGAAATTGCTCTGATTATTTGAAAAATGTAAAATACTGAAAAAGAATCTGCACTAAAAATGGCGTTATATGCACTGCATGCATGGATTTCACAGAAAGACTGACCCCTCCACCCGGCTCTGTCATATATTGTCACAAGTTGAAGACGACCCCCCCTCCCCCCCCCAAATAGTGTGACATCATTTATGTACGGCCCCTTGCTTGGGATCCAAAACCACTATGCTGGATCCCAATATAAAGAAAAAAGTGTTTAATTTAGGGCGCATCTTCACTGAAAATAAACAGAAACAGTACAATTTATTTTTGTAGTAAGTTTCATAGCTTAGCTTTTAGCTAAGGTTTCATCAGCCAATGGAACAGTTACTGTGGATTTTATTATCAATTTTCAATGTGGATGGACCTTAAACATTAAATAATTAAATATACGATTGATAATGTGTAACAAAATTCATATCTGTGATGATGGTGGTATTTGGGCTTTACGTCTTTTATTTTTGCAACGATGGCTAATCGAGACGATGAGTGGGTGATTGCGAAGATGAAATGAAAAACGTCACTCGCCATAAGGGAGTCGTAAGGGGCTTGGGGGGGGCGTGGGGGTTTGAGGGCATTTGGATCGCGAAGAAGGCCGGCAAATATGTAGAAGGTTATGAAAGTAGAAAAGGAAGTAATGAGTAAGGTTATGAAGGTTCTAAGATAAGAATAGGGAACGTGCAACTGACGTAACAGCCGAACTACAACAATGGAATAAATTAATTGAACTGGTGGACAAACAACAAGCTGTCAAAGTAATATCTTTGCAAATAATGAGTAGAAACAATTAGTTGTAACGATAGTAACTGCTCGCTAATTAAAATTTATGTTCAGTAATGGACAACAACTATCTGAACGTTTGTTTTTTCCAACTTTAGAACTTCTTATATTTTTTTTTGACAGCTTGTTTGTCCATCGGTTCAATTTATTTGTTTCATTGTTGTGTTTTGGTGAAGAAATGCACGAGAGCCCTTTTTGCGGGCACCGGTCACTAGGGAGAGTGACCACCTCAGCCGGTGTATATCTTTGAAAGGGATATAGAGGAAGTATATATATGTAAATAGATAGATTGGTATTTTAACATTTCGGTCATAATCGATTATGGCCCATAAATTTGTTTTCCTCAATGATTCTCTTTGATTGATATTTTTCAATGGTTTGACGGCGTTCTTTATCAATTCGAGGAAACTCCGCTAGGGGGAGAATAGAATAAGAAGACCTTCATTTTGAGGAGCTTGGCTAACGTATTTCCAAACGGGTGTTTAAAATCAAATGTCGATAAGACGAGGTCACTCTTGGGTGACTCGTTAAAGTGGTAACCGGTGGTTAAAGTGGGGCGGTATGAGCCGGTATGTCATACCGGCAATACTTTTTATGGATTTTATGCATATTGTTGTTGTAACTTGTGTTGTGTATATATATTTACTCGTCAAATTGTGCTTCAAATTTTTGTTTTACCACCACAAAAATATTACTTTAGTACTGGTCCTCAACCCCCCGACCCCTCATCCAAAGCCATTTAAAAAAACGTGTTCGGGACAAAAACACCCTTTAAAGAATTCCCTGAGGGGCAAAACTGGGGGGGGGGGGCTTCATTGGATTGGATGAAGTTATTATAATATATTTGAAACTTTCTATAACAATAACATTGTCATTCTTTATATGAACGTACTATGCTTCGATTGTTTATTTACACGAAATTGAACGTGAATTGGACTAACGAATGAATATCACGAACTTTTTTATTTTAAAATTGACAAAATGAAGCTCACCATTACTTATTTTAGTCTTTAAATTACGAACAACTCTGTTTTACCATTTTCTTGTATGTTTGTGAAATTTGGTGTTCTATATCGAACCCCAGCCAAGTCTTTTAAAGGAAAGAATTCTCCAATAAGCAATAAAATACAGGCCATTCACAAGTGCTTATACTTCCAAACGTGAAATATTTAAACAAATTCTGCTTACATCACATGAAAAAGACTTGGCTACGCTGTTGACCCACTAGATAAATCTGTAAATCCAGCACGTGTTCAGAATATAATATTAAAACGGAGTGAATTGATTCGTATTGAGATAGTTTTTATTGCAGTGTTGCAAAATGTTGCAAGAGTAGTGAGTAGAATAGAGATGAGAATATGTTTAAATTTACTCTTGCAAAAAATAAAAAACCATATACACAAATGTATTTATATATTTTTCTGGTGCCAGTTCTTCTTATACTTCTAATAGAGAGGGCCCCAAAGGTTCGAATCCTGGTTAAGGCTGGGATTTTTTAACTTATTGAATTGAATTAAATTTATTCATTTGCTGCAGTGAGTTGTGGATTGGATGTGTGCATCAAAGCACTGAGGAAATACACAAAGGGAAGTCCAGATTAAATCAACTGATGCAAACTGGGTGTGTTGAAAAGAAATACATTTTTTAATTTTTGATCAAATTATAGGTAAGCAATTTATATTTCTCAGTTTGTTTACATGATGATACAGTAATGTCAAAATGAACTGTTATATACACAAGTTTAGACTTCTATAGAATTTTTTTTTTTTTTTACTAGATATATGAATGTGTACATGAAATTTTAATGTGCCCTCATTAGATTTTTAAACAATATTACTATTACTATATGTTTATTTTGTCTTTGATAAATACATACATGTACATATTTAATTGGACATTCAAACTATTTTGTTATTCTAATAACTAATTTACTTAACTTAGGCCCTATACACAAAAGGTTTACAACTTAACAATAACAAACATAAAGTAAATATTTTAATATCACGCTATCAGTGCGTGATATTGAGCCCCCCCCCCCCCCTCCCCCCGCCCCACCACGCTTCCCACTATTTGTACGCCACAGGTAAACAGGTTTCTTTGCGATACATCGCGGTCTTCCGAAAGTATCAAATCACGCGACCATGTCACAGAAATAAAGAAGAAACAATAATTACTATATCGTGTTGTTGAATATATAATCGTTATTATGCTATTCACGTTTTCCACGTCAAAACGTCAAGTCCCTGACAATTCGTTAAATGCAAGTTAAGCAACCTCACCTCATATGACTGAAAAACTTGCGTAGCTGGTGTTGTTTCAGGCCAAGGTCGCCTCAAGGTTACACTTGTTAGGCGTTTACTTCATTAACACGAAACCTGACCCAAGATATTCTTTACTACGGCTCGCCATACCTCGCAGAGTTAGTCTTTGTTCACTATCATGTAAAAATCTATTTCTTCCTATAGGGTAAACAAAGAGAAAAGTGCCAAACGTTCCCTTAAATATAGATAGTTAAGTTGTGGCATAACCTTCCTGCTCCGCTAAAATCCAGTGACAGGAAAACTACATTTAACCCTTTTCTGAAGATTTGGCAACACTTTGGCACCCGCTTCAGGCAGAAGTTTTTTAACTTCTAATATGGATTCAATTCCATTACTTCTTGGCTTAGGAATAAGTAAACGGTGACTTTGGAGCCGTCCGTCCTAGCAACGAAGCACTAAATAAATTCAAAATTGTTCTGAACCGGCCTTGTTGATTCTGGCATTTGTCCGCAGGTGTTCGCACTGTCCAATCACTGATTCATATGTTTCGTATTTGAAATATCGATCTTTGATTGGTTATCGCTCACTCGTCGATGGTGTTCGAAGCCTACAGGGTTGGTTTAGTCGCTTTAAATTAAAGTCCTCCACTGCAAATCAGTTTAGTTACTGAGTGGGTAGACTCTAAATGTGAATTTATTTATTTATTTTATTTTATTTATATAAAGAAGACTTGATAACGGCTCTAGGTTTCATCTAGGACGCCGTGGCATTCATTCAAAAACAGTGAGTGAAGCCCCAGCCGCCAGAGGCTTTCTCGGTGAAGGTGACATTTCTTTTCATTATTTTTAGAGTAAAAAAATAGAACTCAAAACATTTTACTAATTTGTTGATATTACGTTAATAGTCCCTACAACGTTTGAGCTGAATGTTGAATTTATTTTGGCTGAAATGTGTGCGATCGGTGTTCCTAACGCTATCATAACATTAATTGTCATTAAAATATCAGCTTCGATGTAGTTTCGGGGGGGGGGGGGGGGGGGTGAACTCCTGCTAACCTCCCCCCTTCCCCTCCCCCTCTAAAGTTACGCTAGTGGCATTGTCTGAGAACTCAAGAATAAAATATTTAACAATACAATCACCACAAGTTTTGCTCTTTCATAAGGTAATGCTCGTAGTTAATTTGTTATCTGTGTCCAAACTATTCCAATGTCCAAATACCATACATAGTTAGGGTTAATTGGAAAGGGGCACGAATTATCGCTGAGAAGGTTTCCAACGGAAAATTATTATTATGATCATTATTAGAAAATGTGTGTACTTGGCTTTAGTATGAAGAAAATAAATTAAGATTTGTTGAATGATAAACAGTTGCACTGCTTGAACACTTCTTATATTCTGAATAACCGAGAATTATTTGTGCAAGTTCGATTTCAGTTATACGGGGAAATGTGTGAGAGATATAGGCCGGAGAAAAGGATAAATTTAAGATGGCAATAGATAGTAAATTGAAAACGTTTTGTTGTGATAAAATCTTTCAACTGGCAATATTATATATACACAAGTTGTTCTTGCGCCACGCTTCATATTAATCTAACTTTGATGATGATGATGATGATATTTGGGTTTTAACAAATTCATAGGTTGCACGTACGTCACATCTTTGTGCGTGGCGGCCACATTTGTGATGAAACTTTGACGTTGCCATGGAGAAACAATTGAAGGCGGTTGTGGTAGAACACAGAAATTCTTAGTTCTTTAAAATTCAGCGTGTTTTTTTAAATAACATTGGTATGTGTCGTAATTTATAATTTTTTATTACTTATGTTTACTTTTTAAATTCTAAATTAGGCTTATTTATTGAATTTGAATAGTATTTGTCAATTATCTAGGATTGGGCTTTACCAATTGTGTCGCAATCATGGCCGCTGTGACGTCACGTGGGAACTATGAATACTTCAGTTGGTTTTACGTCCCATATTTGTGCAACTTTGTCGAACTTTGAAGGTTCAAGGTGGTGCTGTTTGCTTCGAAGGCCGACTTTTAGCCGTGACAACAGGTATATATGTCTACTTTCACACAAAACTTAAAAAACATCGATCTTGGAAGAAATCCTTAATGCTTAATCAACGGCAAATGTTAACAAACCATCCAGGGACATCTTGGAATACATTTCACTTCCTGGCAACAATTAGAAACATGATCCGTATGCAGATTCAAGTAGTGTCAAGTTAAGTACAGGGTTTGTTGCAATGGAATTATTTTATTGCTATTTTCCATAAAAAGAAAAAACTCCATAGCAACCATAAACAAATCACAAACTTACTTGAATCTGCATTCCTCTGCACTGCCACTTTCGCTCACTCGCTGCGCTGCTGCATTACTGCCCTGGTGTCATGGCCGCTTATTGTTGTGTATTGTTGTTCTTGTAGATTTAAAGGACCGTGATGAGACTCATACAAAGGGTCCTAGATAGTTTTTTAAATGGTCTAGGACAGAAAAGCATCAATCAAATTTGCTATTGTTAGCTGTTTTACGCGCCATTTGGTTGGCGCCGACAACTTGGGCGTCCGCCATTACGACCATACTACTTCCTCAATGCACAGCCTTCTCGACGGGTCAATCCGCGAATTGAACCGACATTCAAGAAAGCTGTGCCTCAATATAACCCTTCAAAATGATGGAAATTACGAATTATATTCGAGAAGGCTGTGTATGGGATGGAGTATGATTGCAATGGCGGCCGAAGTTTAAAGATGGTTGTTGTTGTTGTTGTTGTTGTTGTTGTTGTTGTTGTTGTTGTTGTTGTTGTTGTTGTTGTTGTTGTTGTTGTTGTTGTTGTTGTTGTTGTTGTTTGGCCGTAGTGCTATGGCGCGCTTTGCCTCGAGCGTTGCGTGAACAAGCCGCACCTACAGAGCAGCTACCTGTAACAGTCAGTAGGTAACATTAACTTTGTTGGTCCTCTTTCAACATTCAATGTCCCGCACTAATTTAAAAAGGACGAAAATAAATAGGACAATTACTAATCTATTGGACAATTATCAGGACAAATAATAATGAAAAAAACATTTAAAAGTACAAGATAGTAAACAATAAGAACATTAACAATTTACTGCAATAAAATGTATTTTTATATAATTTCAATAAAAATAATATAGCTTGTATGTTATAGTATTTGAATAAAATTAAGAATATATTTAAATATTTTATTCAAGAAACACTTGTCGTGCGTTATGAAAAAAATTCACAAATTGCAAAACCAACCCCGACTGGGAATCGAACCCACGTCTCCCACTTGTCGGGGGCCGCCTTACCCCTAGACCACCGGGACTGGATTCATCGTCTGGATCCAGACGTCGTCGAAGTATCCAGACGTTGAATTGCCAGTCTCGGTGGTCCAGGGGTCAAGCCGCCCTTCCGGCGAGTGGGAGACCTGGGTTCGATTCAAAATCGGGATTTGTATCAAATTAATTTTTAATACCACGTTATATAAACAACACATCTTTATTTAAAATTCCCAACATTTCAACAGGATTGCACCTTTCATTTTCAAGGGACAACACTATAAAAAATAAAAAAAAAAAAAATAGAAGCATGACAATATATAAAATCAACTTGAAAAAAAAACTGTCTTTTGACGAGTGGTGATAGGCGGAGCTTGCGCCGAGTACTGTGTCACGTGACTAGCAGTTGGGAAAAGTTCCTACTGTCCGGACGGATCCACGCAAAACACATTCACACTTATCTTGTTCTAGCTGGTATAGTATTCATTTCCTGGAAAACGTATTTAGTTCACATACTTGCGGTCAATATAAAGGTTATTTCAAAATTATAGACGATGTAGTTAGCTTGTTATAACAATTCACGCACTGAAGAGGATACAATGAGCAAGGTGTGTTTTGTTTTTTCAACTTCATTTGGCGAAAAACTAATGATCGGATTTGGACGAGAATAAGCAAATAAACTTTCTAGATAGAAAATGCCCAGAACGAAAATTCATAGCATGCACTAATATGCAAGGTGCTTAGTTTCACGGTCAAAACCGCTACTTTTGAGGCCCAACCACTACACCCTGCATATTATTGCATGCTATGAATTTTCGTTCAGAGTTTATTTGTTTATTTTCTCACATTATTGGAAGACATGCTAAAGATACTCTCGTCAAAATCCGATCATTCGTTTTTCGCCAATTGAAGTTGAAAAAACAAAACACGCGTTGCTCATTGTATCCTCTTGATGCGCGAATTGTTATAACAAGTTAACTACTGGGTCTATAATATTGAAATAACCTTTATATTGACCACTGGTATATGAACTAATTACGCTTTCTTATAGGTTATACCTTAAAAGTGAATATTATAACAGCTAGAACGAGATAAGTGTCTTACATTAAGCGCGTGAAAGCGTAACAGTTAGCGGATTTGTCCCAACTATGGGTGCCACGTTCCTTCGTGACGTCAGGGGGCGGGTAAATCACCACTCATCAATTCTGCTCAATGATCAGTTTGTTATTTTACCGTACAAAATTAATTCAATATATACAAATTGTTTACCCCCCCTCCCCAACACACACACACAAGACCAAATACGGCATGCATTAGTTGAACCACAGTTGTCTGTGGTTGAACGAAGCCGTAACGGCACTTGTAGTATTACGGTGTACGCAGTAGGCCTTGATTTAAGTTAGTGCAAACTGCAAACACGCACATGACGTTAATTATTGTTACGTCACTTCCCCAGGTCATCGTCCAGCGTCTCAAGGCCTTACACTTAATACACTTATTACACTTACACTGCACCTAAACGTTTTGTTTTTTAAACCCTAATAAGATCGACTCAAATGAGTAATTATATTTTCTCATGGAATGTATCTCTATTTTAAGTGGTATATATTTAAGTAAGGTCTAGAAAATTAAAACTAAACAACATCTTTTGAACTTGACACAATAATTTCAATGCATTCAGTAAGGACTGGTTTTTCAAGTTTTGATTTGCACTTGTAAAGCCTGTAGCCTGTATTACACGGTCAAACTTTTTCATCCAACTCCTTGAATTCAAGGACAAAAGCGCATCAATAAATAATTCCTATTGTTGTATTTGACTACATACTGACTGTTTTTGATGCGCTTTTGTCCTTGGATTCAAGGAGTTGGATGAAAAAGTTTGACCGTGTAATACAGGCTTAACACGGTCAAATTTTTTCATCCAACTCCTTGAATTCAAAGACAAAAGTGCATCAAAAACAGTTAGTATAAGTAGTCAAATACAATAAAAGGAATTATTTGTTGATGCTTTTTTGTCCTTGAATTCAAGGAGTTGGATGGAAATATTTGACAATTCAATATTAGCTTAACTACTCAGATTTGTGTATTTTTTTTTAGCTATGCCATATATCCATTCTATGTGTAATAGTTTCTTTAACTCACCATCACAAGAAATATGCAAAGCTTTGGATTTGTTCCTCTCTGGCATTTGTCTGTTGTGCGATTAAATTAATTTTATCGAATCGAGGCATCGAATCGATAGAATCGAGGAAGGAACAACGATAATTGCGTTTTATGAGTCTTAAGGCGACAGTCAGGTCAAAATCCAAAAACATACCATACTATTTTGTAGAATGAAGCAATGAAACAATTTTGAACAGTGCGAGTTTTGTGAAATAGTACCACCCAGCATATTTTATGTCAATTCCCATTAGCAAGGCCCTATCCATTCTGTATCTAATAGTTGTTTAAATAAATAATTTAAAAATAGATTCGTATTTATAATCTACCCACTCAGTAACAAGACTGATTTTCAGTGGGGAACTTTCATTTAAAGCGACTAAACCAACCATGTACTTTCCGAACACCATCGACGAGTGAGCGATAACCAATCAAAGATCTATATTTCAAATATGAAACACATGAATCAGTGATTGGACAGTGCGAACACCTGCGGACAAGTTCCAGAATCAACAAGACCGATTCAGAACAATTTTGAATTTATTGAGTGCTTCGTTACTAGCACGGCTCCAAAGTCACCCTTTGCTTATTCCTAAGCAAGAAGTGATGAAAATGAATCCATATTAGAAGTTGAAAATTTTTTGCCTGAAGCGGGATTTGTACATCATACAAAATGTGCGAAGCTTTGGATTTGTTCCTCTCTGGCATTTTGTCTGTAGTGCGAAACGTGTTATGTATTTAAAATAATTTCTCCTTCTTTAGTCTTTACGCAGTCACGTACAACATACCTTCTTCACTTGACAAGTGAAATGACAGGACAGACGGATGATTGTCTGGACTACGGTCACCGCACTCTAAAACTGTGTTGACAAACGAACTTCTTATATTAACAACGGAGAAAGGGAGAAATTTATCTGTGTGTTAATATAGGCTATTTATAACGAAACGTGAGTACAAAAAATAGTTTCTAAAATAATTTGATTATATTCATAGAAACCGTTTTGATAATATCATATATATATTTACCACTTCGCTTTTAAACTTAAATATAAATAGGTTTATAGTACAAAGTCCACACATGGCAAGAAATAGATACATGATCGATGACAAGTGGAAATAATAATAATAATTTATCGTAGGAATACCCGTTATAGGGTGCACACCAGCTTTACCCGATGTGCCTCTCTTCAGGTGACTAACCAGGTTATTAGGGTGTTTGGATAGCTGGGAAGGAATGTCCGAGGGCTATTAGTAGGACTCAATACCAGCATTTGCCTTTACGACTGAGTAAAACCTCGGGGTAAAAACCTTCAGTCAGGACTGCCGGTGGCCGGAATCGAACAAGCGACCTCCCGTGTTAGAGTCTCGCGTCTTGGCGCTGAGCCACCACAAGTGGAAAGAACAAGTAGAAATATATTGTCACAGTTATGTAGTGTCAATAAAGAACAGGGTATATGGTCCCTAGCTCGAGTTACTGGTAAGTAATTGTAATTGCCAAGGGCGAGCGAAATTTTCCGTGAAATACTCTTCATAAATAATAATAATAATAATAATAATAATAATAATAATAATAATAATAATAATAATAATAATAATAATAATAATAATAATAATAATAATAATAATAATAATAATAATAATAATAATCATTTATTGGTCCAGATTGACTCTACAAATCCGCGGGTAAAATGTCCGGAAAATGACTGTAGATATTAGAGATGTTACTTCTAAACTGAAACCATGATATCGTAGAAGGGCGGCGAGCCCAGAACTCGTTTTTTGTTGTCTGTGACCTTAGAGGCCTAACATTTAGCTGTCAGGATCACGAATGTAAATAAGCGAAGGTATTATTTCCGTAAACCTCTGAAACTAATCACAATAGTTCCGAATGTGCTCTGTGTCTGACCTCACGTGAGTTGTTGCATGCGACGAGGATGAAGCACATTGTCTTAGCTGTTCTGTGGTGTGTGTGTTCGATCACTGGATCTTGTAAGAGTGAAAGCAATGTGTTACACGCCACCGATATCGTTGGTGATATTCTTGGAGAGTCGGAGATTTTCCCGCGGTTACCGATCGTAGCTTTGTCGTCAAGTAATGAACAGTGTCGAGATGATAGTCGCCTTCTATTGGACAATCTACAGAACGCGACAACCTGGGCCGTACAAAGTAAGTTATTGTGAATTTTAACGGTTTATTAACAACACTATATGGATACAGCGCTATAAGGATGTTCAGAATGAACTTGCTACACATTTACGAAACTGATGTAGATAAAAACTTGTCTAGATAATTGTACACGAATGTAAAAATGTTGTTTCAGTTTCTAGGAAAACTCTCTGTGTGACGCGTTGGTAAGCGAACGCGTCCATATCTACGAACTTTCTGGCGAAAAGTTCTCAAAGCTAAGAAAAACAACAATTCAAGAATGCGCATTGCAAATTTTTTTCTTATTTCCATAGCAACATTGTTGAATGTTTTGCAACGTGCGTTGCTAAAATTTTTCGTTGTCATTTCGTACAGTGTTTTTGAGACGGTCCGCCACCGTTACTAACACTTATTGACAGCAACAGAAATGTAATTTCTGCCTCTAATACGTATCAGATCGTGATGAAATTAGTATATTCGTGTCCGGACGAAAATTGGCTATAATATAGCCACCTCACATTTGGCGGTTACTGTTGTTCAGATATCCAAGTATCTTTTGTGTAACTTTGCCATTACTTATCGAATAGCCCTAAAATGAACAAATTCGTGACCGCAAAAATCTTTATAAAAATATGGCTATCTCACATTTTGCCATCATTTTTTTTCAGAAAAAAATTTCTGGCAGAAGTTTTTTAACTTCTAATGTGGATTCAATTCCACCACATCTTGGTTTAGGAATAAGTAAACGGTGACTTTGGAGCCGTCCTAGCAACGAAGCACTCAATAAATTCAAAGTTGTTCTGAATCGGCCTTGTTGATTCTGGCATTTGTCCGCAGGTGTTCGCACTGTCCAATCACTGATTCATATGTTTCATATTTGAAATATCGATCTTTGATTGGTTATCGCTTACTCGTCGATGGTGTTCGAAGCCTACATGGTTGGTTTAGTCGCTTTAAATTAAAGTCCTCCACTGCAAATCAGTTTAGTTACTGAGTGGGTAGACTCTAAATGTGAATTTATTTTTTATTTGTTTAGTAACTATGGTGTAACTTTGTAACTTTTCGAACGATTTTTTCACAAAACTACACACCTACAATTCACATCGAGGCTTGTGGATGGTCAAAATTTCAACTTGATCGAACGTTACGTTCAACCGCTATCGACAGACATAAAAAAACAGAACGAGTTCTATGAAAGTCTAATGGAGACGCTCGCTTTGCTTGCTTAAAAAATAATTTGACACAACCGAAGAACAATCAGTTTAAAGCTTTAAACTTATATGAGTGAATCGCTTGAGACCAAATCCATCTTGACAATGATTTTCATGCTTTCCCATTGTCCAAAGTGGAATTACTAGGATGGCTTCGAGAAATCGGCCACGACCGTCAGTGGTGTATCCAGGAATTGGGGAAGGGGAGGTTCAACCCATATTCTAGAGACCGAAACTGAAATATAAGTGGCCCCGTTCGGGGGGCTTGCCTCCCTGAAAAATTCTCTTCAACGTCATTTTGATGCAAATCTGTGCGTTTTACAGCGGCTAACTGAAACAAAATTACTAAGTTTCTTGCGTTTCGAGGAGTGAAAAAACTAATTTCTTTGGTTTCTGTCTTTATTGAAAGATAAACAGTAATTTTCCATTTTTCTTTTGCGAAAGGGGAGGTTTAATCCCCCCCCCCCCCAAACACAAACAAAACAATGCAATAAAAAACTAAACAAAAACACAAAACAACAAAACAAAATAAATACACATCAACAAGAAAAAAACAAACAAACAAAACAAAAAACCACATATCACAATAATATCCAGCACTATTTTCAACCGCGGAATGAAATCTTCATCAGCTAGTTGCTAAATTTGGCCATAGCGCTGTATGTACTAACACACGGTGCCTATATAAACATGTTGTTGATTGTCTAGTGTTGGAGTCATCCGCCAGGAGAGCTGTAGGAGCGCTCAAGGGAAGAATCTACCAGTTGGGAGATTATGACGAGTGTGTGGAGACGGTGACGCCGATACAGGGACGGTATTGTCTTGTTACCGTTACTGTATCTCGTCTTGGCGCCTCACTAGCAGCGGACTCGTCCGATCACTTCTATGATCCGTACACCTCCGCCTGGGACAAGATAAATGTAAGCAAGTAGGCAGTGGTGTGCTTGTGTCTCACAGCCTTATCTTCTTGACCATCCTTGTGTCTCCGACCCTCACAGCCTTATCTTCTCGACCATCCTTGTGTCTCCAACCGTTACAGCCATATCTTCTCGACCATCCTTGTGTCTCCGACCCTCACAGCCTTATCTTCTCGACCATCCTTGTGTCTCCGACCCTCACAGCCTTATCTTCTCGACCATCCTTGTGTCTCCAACCCTCACAGCCTTATCTTCTCGACCATCCTTGTGTCTCCGACCCTCACAGCCTTATCTTCTCGACCATCCTTGTGTCTCCGACCCTCACAGCCTTATCTTCTCGCCCATCCTTGTGTCTCCGACCCTCACAGCTTTATCTTCTCGACCTTCCTTGTATCTTCGACCCTCACAGCCTTATCTTCTCGACCATCCTTGTGTCTCCGACCTTCACAGTCTTATCTTCTCGACCATCCTTGTGTCTCCGACCTTCACAGTCTTATCTTCTCGACCATCCTTGTGTCTCCGACCTTCACAGCCTTATCTTCTCGACCATCCTTGTGTCTCCGACCCTCACAGCCTTATCTTCTAGACCATCCTTGTGTCTCCGACCTTCACAGCCTTATCTTCTCGACCATCCTTGTGTCTCCGACCCCCACAGCCTTATCTTCTAGACCATCCTTGTGTCTCCGACCCTCTCAGCCTTATTTTCTCGACCATTCTTGAGTCTCCGACCCTCACAGCCTCATCTTCTCGACCATCCTTGTGTCTCCGACCCTCACAGCCTTATCTTCTAGACCATCCTTGTGTCTCCGACCTTCACAGCCTTATCTTCTCGACCATCCTTGTGTCTCCGACCCCCACAGCCTTATCTTCTAGACCATCCTTGTGTCTCCGACCCTCTCAGCCTTATCTTCTCGACCATCCTTGTGTCTCCGACCTTCACAGCCTTATCTTCTCGACCATCCTTGTGTCTCCGACCCTCACAGCCTTATCTTCTAGACCATCCTTGTGTCTCCGACCTTCACAGCCTTATCTTCTCGACCATCCTTGTGTCTCCGACCCCCACAGCCTTATCTTCTAGACCATCCTTGTGTCTCCGACCCTCTCAGCCTTATTTTCTCGACCATTCTTGAGTCTCCGACCCTCACAGCCTCATCTTCTCGACCATCCTTGTGTCTCCCCCCTCACAGCCTTATCTTCTCGACCATCCTTGTGTCTCCGACCCTCACAGCCTTATCTTCTCGACCATCCTTGTGTCTCCGACCCTCACAGCCTTATCTTCTCGACCATCCTTGTGTCTCCAACCCTCACTGCCTTATCTTCTCGACCATCCTTGTGCCTCCGACCCTCACAGCCTTATCTTCTCGACCATCCTTGTGTCTCACAGCCTTATCTTCTCGACCATCCTTGTGTCTCCAACCCTCACAGCCTCATCTTCTCGACCATCCTTGTGTCTCCGGCCCTCACAGCCTTATCTTCTCGATCATCCTTGTGTCTCCGACCCTCACAGCCTTATCTTCTCGACCATCCTTGTGTCTCCGACCCTCACAGCCTTATCTTCTCGACCATCCTTGTATCTCCGACGCTCACAGCCTTATCTTCTCGACCATCCTTGTGTCTCCGACGCTCACAGCCTTGTCTTCTCGACCATCCTTGTGTCTCCGACCCTCACAGCCTTATCTTCTCGACCATCCTTGTATCTCCGACGCTCACAGCCTTATCTTCTCGACCATCCTTGTGTCTCCGACCCTCACAGCCTTATCTTCTCGACCATCCTTGTGTCTCCGACCCTCACAGCCTTATCTTCTCGACCATCCTTGTGTCTCCGACCCTCACAGCCTTATCTTCTCGACCATCCTTGTGTCTCCGACCCTCACAGCCTTATCTTCTCGACCATCCTTGTGTCTCCGACCCTCACAGCCTTATCTTCTCGACCATCCTTGTGTCTCCGACCCTCACAGCCTTATCTTCTCGACCATCCTTGTGTCTCCGACCCTCACAGCCTTATCTTCTAGACCATCCTTGTAGGATGTAGTTCACGTCTTAAATGTAGGAGAGGCGTTGGCAGCCTACCCACTTATGCATTGTTTGATCTGTGTTCAGAATGTAGGAGCTCCCTCTAAGATCCCCCGAAATGTCATCTACTGGGCGTTGTGTGTTCCGGCGTCTTGTTCCCCCGAGGACGTCCAAGCTTCTATCGACCTCCATCTGGCGGCGACGTCGAGAAACACGTCCGATGTATCAGTCCGCGTGACGGTTGATGCTGAACTCTGTCGGATAAACGTTGCACCAGCCTTCTCGATCGAAACCACAGCTTTCTGGTAACGTTTCGGATCGTCAGTTTATAAAAAATAATACTCTTTTTTCGATGTATTTATTTATTTTACTATTTATTATTATTATTATTATTATTTTTATTATTATTATTATTATTATTATTATTATTGTTATAATTATTATTATTATTGTTATAATTATTATTATTTTTTTTTTTTTATTCAATTGAAGGCTGGTCCACACAGATGTTTTAAGCATAAGATTTAAGGTTTTAAGACGTTGTTGCCAAGAACAACAATGAAAACAATCTCTTAAAACTAAAACTTTGTGTGAACGCCAGTACGTGTTTCCTATAATCCAACTTTACGACTACGCGTTAAAACTTAAATCTTATGCTTTAAAAATCTGTGTGGACCATCCTTGATTGACAAACTGATTGCTCTGGCGATAAAATTTTGTTTTTTAGAGAGGTTTGTAAGAAAAGATATGGGTCGATAATTTGAAGCTTCTTTCTTATAACCACTCTTAAATACTGGAATTATTATTATTTAGTTTTTTAATTGACTAGGAAACATTCCAGATGTAAAACAGGTAAAATATATGAAAAAGAGGTACCTAATAGGATCTGTTTGTATATATTGTTTAGAGTGGTTGTGCTTATATTGTCTACTGCAGAAGCAACTTCATTTTCAGAATACATGTATTTCGAAATTTCCTGATGGGTAACGGGTGTCAGGTATTACTTTTTTCACGGACTATCTGTTTTGTTAAAATACTTTTAATGTCCGACCACAAGGATTTTGTTTCCTTATGGGCCGTTTACATAAATGACTAGTGATTATTGACTAACCCCCGTGTCTAAGCCACAGACTTCTTTCATTGGCTGGGAGGGAGAATACTGCGCTCTGATTGGCTGTGACTAAGGTTTCTCTTGACTTGACTAAACAAGTCAAGAGAAACCTTAGTCACAGACAATCAGAGCGCAGTATTCTCCCTCCCAGCCAATGAAAGAAGTCTGTGGCTTAGACACGGGGGTTAGTCAATAATCACTAGTCATTTATGTAAACGGCCCATTACGCGGGCTTCCCAAATTAAGTTTTGGTTTGTTTTTCTGTTCACGTTATATATTATACTATTCGTATGCTCATAAACATTATTTTGGGATTTTGTGTTGGATTTATTTTGGGAATAAAATGATTATAAATTGAATTGAATTGAATAGCTTTTAAAATGCAAGAAAATATGAAAAGTAGCCTACCTGTTGTAAGTAGTCGATTCTGAATTTGTTAAGTGACCTGTTCATCTCATGTTACAGCTGCCTCCTGCTTGGCCTGATTCTTCTGGTATCTTCAAGTACGGTCTTAAGCTATTTCTACGTCAAACAAGAGTCTGATATTAAAGGTGGAAACGACAACAAAGGTAAGTCCGGTTTTGGTTGAATTTGTTGACAAAAACGAAGTCAAAATTTCACTTAAAAAAAAGATTTTAGGAAAAGAAAAAAGAAGAACACTTTTGTGTCTAGATTTCTAATGTAATTTACAAGAGACTTTGTTCCTATAATACAAAAATATCTACTTATATTTCGAATACCTTCACGTTATAGAAATATGAAAGTTTCGAACACTTTAAAGTGTTTGTCATTAATTTTCTTGCAGTAGGCATCTTACATAACTTCTTTTACTTTTGTGAAGCTAGCTGAAAAACTATTGCACGCTGGGTAAAAATCAAATTAAAGAATACAGATATTATATTCGTGTTCAATTAGAATATATAAATTTAAATCGTGATCAATATTGTTAGAGTACAGATAATATTGGAATAATGTTCAATATTGACAAACGAGAATATTTTTAAAAACATTGATACTAAATTTAGTGAACATTGAAAACTTCTTACAATGACAACCGTATATATATATATATATATATATATATACGATTTTTTAATTTTTTGAATGAAAAACGTAAATATTTATTTTTGAAAATAAACGTTGTATTGGTTAAGCGTTAAAAATGTTTTCGTATTATATACATATACATATGTTATATTATATCTTTGCTTTATTTCTCTAGATTTCCCTGCTACCGAATATTTCCTTTGCTTTGCATTACAAAGAAACATTTCGGACTTCGTAGCGACGGCATCTACACACGATTCACTGTTGTTTATTGACGGCATCAAGGTAATATCCATGTGCGCCGTTATCGCCGGCCATCGCCTGGGCAGCCTACAAGGCTTCTCCATACAGAACTTCGAGACAATAGAAAGGGTAGGTTATCACTTTTTTCAAAACAAGATAGTCTTTCTATAAAGCTCGGTTTACACACTTAATGAATATTTAAGGTTTAAGGTTTAACAAAATCAAATCAAGCCAAAAGCATTATAGCATTCACACATTTTCCTATGTATTAGATTTAAGGAAACCCTAGCAACGTTAGCCCTTATACCTTAAATTCTTATCCCAGCCAATGAGAGGCGACGTTTTATGAATCCGACCAATGAAAGCGATCCTTATTAAAATAGAAAGGAAAACAAAAGCTTAAACTGAATGTAACTATAAACTTTTAAGATTGAAAGCAACATCATTGAAGCAAAATCTTACTAGTAAATTGATCTTATTCAGTTACCATTTTAAACGGCCAACAATGAGGTATAGCATACTTAGATATAGGAACTTAGTAGATATGGTAACTAGTTATAATGAAGTGAATACATGCAAATATAATGAGGCTCCACCCTCTCTGTTTATCTTCAACAATGTACATCAGTGTTTTCTTACTATGCAGTAACATCACATTATTGTTTATTGATGTTAATTTCTTGACTGTGTTGTATAGGAACTTTATGCTTATTGTTAAATAAAATAATATTAATAATTCAAGTGACTATATACAGATAAATTAAAAATGTATTAATGTTAGGCCCGGATTGACCACTTTTAGTGCCGAGATTAGATAAGCTGCTAACAAACATGGTCCCTGTTAGCTGGAAGACGCCATGTATTTAATTATGTATGTTGAAATCATAGGTTACCAATTCGAGATTAGTTAATCGGCGATCAACTAAGTTTGGTCAATTTGATCGAATTGAATTGAACAGATAAAAACATTCCATTAAAATTCATATCGTCTAAAAGTAATTGTCTTTATCGCGATGTTTGAGTTTATAACTTCAGTTACAAAACTTTGACTTTGAGAACTAGTTTTTGTTAACGGTTAGTTTAAACCATATTTAAGAAAAAATATCATCTAATGCTTGTCTCGATCCTCAGAACGTGAACACTGTGCACAGTACCCTGCTGTACCAGTCAGACCTCGCT
The DNA here is from genome assembly GCA_945910005.1 of Isoperla grammatica. Lineage (NCBI taxonomy): Eukaryota > Metazoa > Arthropoda > Insecta > Plecoptera > Perlodidae > Isoperla > Isoperla grammatica. The sequence goes on from OX246743.1 coordinate 33,561,597, forward strand.
GTGGATACGTTCTTCGTGCTGAGTGGTTTAATAGTCGTGTTCATCCTGATACCACGCAAGACATTCAACAGTGTCAGCATGATCATCCTGAGATACATCAGGTAACTGAACAAGAACTTATCATTTCTACACAAGCTGCGTCCCAGAATTCATCTCACAAGTAATGTCGGATTGCCTGCCTTGACGCCTGGACATAGAAGGGACCATAATGGGATTTGATTGGGTAGTATCCAATTGAATGAACTATTACTTAAAGATTGATTCTTCTGGAACATGTAAGAAGCCAGTCCAGTGTTAATTGGAATAAATTCGAATACAGCGCCATAACGGACGACCTTGGAAATATCAGTTTTTAGTTCCTAGTGAGAAACGTCAAGTTAATCAAAATATATAATTATTCTGTCATAACAAGAAACGAAAGGACGTAGTATTTTTCAAGGACGTTTTTTGTTGATACATTTCACTTCGAAACTGTTTCCGTTTTCTGTCGAGCAGAGTCAAATAGACAAGCACACGCACACGCACACGCACACGCACACGCACACGCACAATTTCTTACACATTGGCCTATCTATATTACATCACATCTCACCAAAATCGAACTCGTTTCTCGCTTTGAATTCTTCATGTTATCGTGGTGAATACACTATTTACATATATGAAAGTTATTAAAAGGTAAAGTATGCTTTTAAAAAGTGGCCACATGTGCCTTCGAAAGACTAAACACAAGACAACGAGTCCATCTGAGCTCTCCATGTCCAATGTACAATGTTGCTTGTTTGTTTACCAGGCTTACACCCCCGTACATGCTGGCCGTATTCTTCTGCTCCACTCTCATGTACAAAATGGGGGATGGCCCGCTCTGGCATTCCGTCATCGGAACTGAACGCGATGCATGCCGGGAAAACTGGTGGACCAACCTTCTCTACATCAGCAACTACGTTCACGAAGACAAGATGGTGAGCAGCCGTCTTATGATTCAGAAAATGGCGCTAGCGTAGTAAATCCTTCTTGCAAGGTCTGCTTCATTCTGCTGAAGTATTTGGGAAGCCCGTGGAGATCTAGATGAGATCTCTAGTCAATGATATTCAACAGCTATAGTAGGCTAGATCACCAGTCCCCGAACCTTTCACTAATGGCGTTTTCCAATGGACGGCACTGAGTGCGCACTGAAACGTCACCTGTGACGACATGCACTGCACTGGGTTTGTTGTCAGTGCGAACCTCATTGGAACACGTTTCAAGTTGAGTGCGTCGGTTTGGGCGGCAAAACCGAAGGTCTTGTTGGAGTGGGGTTGGCGCGAACAAACCCTCAAACTCATTCTTTCAACATGTCTTTGTCACATGTGTGTTTCAGCTGACAGCCTTTCAAGACCTCCGTGGGTAGTGTCAGTAGGGCAGAAAGGCGATAGGTGGAAGTCTTCAATGACGTTTTGACAGGTGGATCTATCAAGACGAAAGTTTTTTCTGAACTGAAATATCATAACATGTATTTTTTATTAATTGGCTAATTATGATATGCCTAGGTCTATTCGGCGTACCTTCAAGCCCCGCGTCTGTGATTAAGTCCCTATAAAAGTCGACCAAATGGCCTACCTAGGCCTAGGTGCATGTTGTGTTATTAGCCCACAGTCCACACACGAAACCAACCACACATATCGGCATATGATTTGGATCATTGAAACCCATAGACCGGGTTGTAGACCCAGTCTAGGCTACCATGTACGCCCAAATGAAAGCAATGTCACAAATGACATTCTAGGTCTAGGCTTTTTAAGGTTATGTAGGCCTATGACTAGACAAGTGCTTACCTCTTCATCAGAGTAGTTATGTACAACGTCTGGAATAAATCCAGAAACTTTTGGTTTGGCTTCCTTATCATTGGCTAGTAACTCTACTATCATGTCATCGTCACTGCTGTCCGAAGATTCTAAAATATCCATTAGCAGAATTAATTTGCGCGCGTCAAGCGTAGCCATTTTGCAATTGCACTTGCTATTTTTTCAGTGCGGGTCAGTGCGCACTCGTGCGGTGCACACTGCCATTGGCATACGAAAAACCGCACTCAGTGCGGTCATTGGAACAGCAAGAACTTTTTCGGTGCGCACTCAGTGCAGTCCAGTGCGGCCATTGGAAAACGCCATAAGTAGCGAGCGTGGCAAATTGAAGCCATTTTGAATTGGGCAGTTTACAATTTGGTTCCTCTTCTACACTAGATAGTTAAATATGTATTTAAATACTGCCTGTCTTTAAATACGTGTGTAGTGGTTCGAGTCTGTATTTAAAAACACCCTCTCATCATCATCTCTCGGGCCCCGATATAAATATATGTTTAACGTTGTTGGCGAGATCTCGCGTGAAAATGGGAGGAGTCAACTTTTACGCGGCAATTGTCCGACCACGCTGACGTTCATGATGTCGTCCAAACGCTCTTCAAATTTTAAAGGCGAAGAAATAACAATTTTGATTTATGTTTGGAGTAGTTTTATGGTTCAGAAAAAAATTGATGGACACATTCGGCACGCCTTGATATGGCAGGCGATGGCATTCACTGAAAGGAATGCGGATCCCTGCTGAAAAATCTGCTTAGATCTTTCTAAATCTACCAAGGGGTTTAACCAGATCCAAGCAGACGCCTTCAAGCCCTTCTTAGAGCTGACTTAACTAATCAGAATAAAGAAGTCACCAAAATTTCAAAAAAGAAGAATATATCAGCATCAATAAGAAACAAGCAGTACACAAGAAATGTCAGTTCTAAGAAGTATTGAAAAGAAGTAGATGCAAGAAGAAATAAGAAGAATCAGTAAGATACTACTATTTAAGTGGACGCTAGTAGAAATAGTAAGTAGTGGATGTAAGAAGACATGAGCAGAATCAACAAGTACCACACTGTTATCAGATCCTAGTAGATAAAGTCGGAAGTGGATGTAAGAAGACATGAGCAGAATCAACAAGTACCACTCTGTAATCAGATCCTAGTAGATACAATCAGAAGTGGATGTAAGAAGACATAAGCAGAATCAACCAGTACCACTGTGTCATCAGAACATAGTAGATACAATCAGAAGTGGATGTAAGAAGCAGAATCAACCAGTACCACTGTGTAATCAGAACATAGTAGATACAATCAGAAGTGGATGTAAGAAGACATGAGCAGAATCAACCAGTACCACTGTGTAATCAGATCCTAGTAGATACAATCAGAAGTGGTTGTAAGAAGACATGAGCAGAATCAACCAGTACCACTGTGTAATCAGAACATAGTAGATACAATCAGAAGTGGATGTAAGACGACATGAGCAGAATCAACCAGTACCACTCTGTAATCAGATCCTAGTAGATACAATCAGAAGTGGATGTAAGAAGACATGAGCAGAATCAACAAGTACCACTATGTAATCAGATCCTAGTAGATATAATAAGAAGTGGATGTAAGAAGACATGAGCAGAATAAACAAATACCACTCTGTAATCAGATCTTAGAAGATACAATAAGAAGTGGATGTAAGAAGATATGAGCAGAATCACCAAGTACCACTCTGTAATCAGATCTTAGTAGATACAATAAGAAGTGGATGTAAGAAGACTTGAGCAGAATCAAGAAGTACCACTGTATTATCAGATCCTAGTAGATACAATAAGAAGTGGATGTAAGAAGACGTGAGCAGAATCAACAAGTACCACTCTGTAATCAGATCATAGTAGATACAATCAGAAGTGGATGTAAGAAGACATGAGCAGAATCAACAAGTACCACTATGTAATCAGATCCTAGTAGATATAATAAGAAGTGAATGTAAGAAGACATGAGCAGAATCAACAAGTACCACTGTGTAATCAGATCCTAGTAGATATAATAAGAAGTGGATGTAAGAAGACATGAGCAGAATCAATAAGTACCACTCTGTAATCAGATCTTAGTAGATACAATAAGAAGTGGATGTAAGAAGACTTGAGCAGAATCAACAAGTACCACTCTGTAATCAGATCCTAGTAGATACAATAAGAAGTTGATGTAAGAAGACTTGAGCAGAATCAACAAATACCACTCTGTAATCAGATCTTAGTAGATATAATAAGAAGTGGATGTAAGAAGACATGAGCAGAATAAACAAATACCACTGTAATCAGATCTTAGAAGACACAATAAGAAGTGGATGTAAGAAGATATGAGCAGAATCACCAAGTACCACTCTGTAATCATGTCTTAGTAGATACAATAAGAAGTGGATGTAAGAAGATATGAGCAGAATCAACAAGTACCACTCTGTAATCAGATCTTAGTAGATACAATAAGAAGTGGATGTAAGAAGACTTGAGCAGAATCAAGAAGTACCACTGTATTATCAGATCCTAGTAGATACAATAAGAAGTGGATGTAAGAAGACTTGAGCAGAATCAACAAGTACCACTATGTAATCAGTTTCTAGTAGATACAATAAGAAGTGGATGTAAGAAGAAATGAGCAGAATGAAGAAGTACCAGTGTGTTATCAGATCCTAGTAGATATAATAAGAAGTGGATGTAAGAAGACATGAGCAGAATCAACAAGTACCACTCTGTAATCAGATCCTAGTAGATATAATAAGAAGTGGATGTAAGAAGACATGAGCAGAATCAACAAGTACCACTCTGTTATCAGATCCTAGTAGATATAATAAGAAGTGGATGTAAGAAGACATGAGCAGAATCAACAAGTACCACTCTGTAATCAGATCCTAGTAGATACAATTAGAAGTGGATGTAAGAAGACATGAGCAGAATCAACAAGTACCACTTTGTAATCAGATCCTAGTTGATATAATAAGAAGTGGATGTAAGAAGACATGAGCAGAATCAAGAAGTACCACTCTGTAATCAGATCCTAGTAGATATAATAAGAAGTGGATGTAAGAAGACATGAGCAGAATCAACAAGAACCACTCTGTAATCAGATCCTAGTTGATATAATAAGAAGGGGATGTAAGAAGAAATGAGCAGAATCAACAAGTACCACTCTGAAATCAGATCCTAGTTGATACAATTATAAGTGGATGTAAGAAGACATGAGCAGAATCAACAAGTACCACTCTGTAATCAGATCCTAGTAGATATTATAAGAAGTTGATGTAAGAAGACTTGAGCAGAATCAACAAATACCACTCTGTAATCAGATCTTAGTAGATATAATAAGAAGTGGATGTAAGAAGACATGAGCAGAATCAACAAGTACCACTCTGTAATCAGATCCTAGTAGATATGATAAGAAGTGGATGTAAGAAGACATGAGCAGAATCAACAAGTACCACTCTGTAATCAGATCTTAGTAGATGTAATAAGAATTGGATGTAAGAAGACATGAGCAGAATCAGCAAGTACCACTCTGTTATCAGATCTTAGTAGATATAATAAGAAGTGGATGTAAGCATCAAGTGCAGAATCAACAAGTACCAGTCTGTAATAATCAGTGCCTAGTAGAAGAGCCCCTTCAATTTCGTGTGACCCCCAGCTTAAATAGTAAGAATAATGGTTCAGGCACGCAATCACATCGTACATCCCGACACTCTTGAAAAATATAAAACTACATACAATTTTTTTATCTCATATCTCCCGCCCGTTATATTTTTTCTTATTTGCAAACTGCGAATGAGAAGTGGGCAGGGTAAAAGGGGGGCGGCGTGGCGCTAGGTAGCGAGACCGTAGCCGGGTGGTGGGGGACGGGCAGTACAATCGCATCACGACTTGTCGAGTTGTGAGGGTGCATTCGAATGAGTGCAAAACTATCCCTAGTTCAAATGACTGACAACAAAAAGGCTTTCTGACTCCAAAGAAAATTGATCTTATGTATTTTACCGGACATCTTGTGAAGATAAGTTTGCACGATTTTCCGCCTTCGGCAAATGACTCTATACCGCCACCCCTTCTCTTTCAAATATCAATACACTTTTATAAGTCTATGGTTAAACTATGAATTCACCCAACAAAGACCCTCAGGATGAAATTCTAGGTGTCCTAATGGAGCAAGCAGGTAACTGTGTATCCGCTGAGTGAGAGTATATTGTTTAATTGCATCTAAAGAATGTATAACGATTAACGATGAAGTTACGTTTATATCTGACATCAAAGTCAGTATCGCGGGCGACAGCACACGAAGAGCCGTAAAGTACGCCGAAAATGTACATGTAAAAAATGTTGGTACGGGTAAGGTTGATACAAATGTTGGTAGTCTAGGTAATTATTTAGAACTTACGAACTTAACTACAACTATTTACAATTATTATTTACATTTGATAACAAGAATAGAATAGTTTAAACTAGAAGAAGAACGAATGAGACTAAACAAGTTCCAACAAGAGCTTGTTATAATAAGAACAGCACAGTTTGAACTAGAAGATGAATACATAAGATGGAACTAGATGCAGTAAGATCATTTTGTATCAAGAATAGATTAGGTATTTAAAACTAGAAGAACGAATGAGACTAAACAAGATCTAACAAGAGCTTGTTATAATAAGAACAGCACAGTTTGAACTAGAAGAAGAATCCATAAGATGGAACTAGATGCAGTATGCAGTAAGATCATTTTGTATCAAGAATAGAATAGGTAGTTAAAACTAGAAGAAGAAGAACGAATGAGACTTAACAAGATCTAACAAGAAATTATTATATAATAAGAACGGCATACTTTGAACTAGAAGAAGAATCCGTGGGATGGAACTAGATGCAGTGAGTTCATTTTATATTTTTTTATCCATGTTACGTTTAAACGAACTACACGTATTTGTATTGGGGTAGTAATGTTTTGTGTATTTGTTTGTCACGGCGATTCTGTGCATCGACCCATACTGTATGGATGGGTAAGGGCGATTCAGTGTCCATGCCAAGGCGATCCTGTGCTACGGCCCATACTGTATGGGCACAGATAACGGATTGTAGGTAAAGGTCTTGACACATAATTTTTGTGTCACTGCGATTCTGGGCTACGGCCCATAGGTACTGTATGGGTCGAGGCCATTCTGGAAGAGACCAACAAAATTACTTTTCTGTCACAAGACCCATTCGGAAACACTTTGACAATTACCGTGGTACATTTTGGTGCTACGGTGATTCTGTGCTACAGCGATTCTGTGTCAAGACCTACACTTCTTGCCCACACCACCCACACTGTTCAAGGACTTTAACAAAACTACTGGTCTGTGTCAAGACCCACCATTAGGAAACACTTTCGTTGAAGAATTCTGTGTCACGACGCTTCTGTGCCAAGGCGATTCTATGCCAATGTCCCGCCCCTATTTGTCGAATGTTAATTATAATAGTATTACCTTCCGTTCACCAATATATCTAATAATCTTTAATATGTGTTTGTATTTTAATAACTATAAGCATAACACACACTAAAATACTTAAGTTTTACGAATACTAAATTTGTTGGTGAAACTTTAGTTGAGACAATATATTATCTAAATCTATTCGAAAAGTGTATCTTCTCTAGAAGCTGGGTTGTTCCAATAAACCTTTGCACGACTGGAAAGCGGAATCATTAGGCTTACCATTTACGTACGGTTCAGCTAGCACAGTTGCAATATGTTTAAACAATGACAAATTTGTAATTACTACACTTAATGTCTAAAACCCCAAAATTATTATAGTTTACCTGCCCCAATGACGGGACAGCTTGACCACAGATAACGGATTGGCTTGACGATGTTTGTTCAACTGCATTGCACTGAACGCCTGTATGTATGAGCCACCCAATGCGTAGCTGTAGCGCGGGTTGCCTAATCTTAGGGCGATAGTCAAGATCGTGCCGATTGTTTCTTGAAGAAATCGGCCTTTTCGCCTCCGGGGGAGTAAATATCAATAAACAATACATAAATCGGGTTGTGTGCATGATTGTAAACTACAGTAAACAGTTTTTGTCGATCACTTATGGAACAAAATGGTATATATGTGTGCGTGAAAGAAAATATAGTGATGCATAATATTATTGAGTGGTGCATTAGAAGCCCAATATTCCGTGAGTATGCTAAAGAATTCGATGAAAAATACATGTTCTAAAAATAGTATTTGAAATATTTGACTTTGAGGAATACTGAGTCCCCCAAATTAGGTAAATTGCTTTATTCTAATGTTATCTCATTTAATGGGAAAGACAAAATTACCTGTTCCATCAGTAGGCCTCCATACATCACAATAAAATAAAATTAAAACCGAAACGGGATGTTTCGCCGCGTGGTGGGTAATGACACAGATAAGGGATTGTAACAAGGTGATCCTTATCTTGACGTTTCGTCCCTTCTGTGAGGGACATCTTATCAACACACGACACGACGCGGCGCAAACTTCCCGTTTCATTTTTATTCCATTAATACCGAGCCGCGAAAGCTTAAAATGTGAATTAATAATAATGATAATGATACTGATAAACGTTTTATACCCTCTTCAGGCGACTGCGTATTGCCGTATTGAAATAGTTTGGAAGGAATGTTCGAGGGCTATTAGTTTGGCTCAATCCCGGCATTCATCCTTCGTCCTTGTGAGTTGTGACTGAGGAAAATATCATAAAAACCTTCAGCCCAGTTGCCGGTAGCAAGTATCGAACCGGTGGCTCTCGAATTAGAAGCTCGTGAGCTCTATCAGTTGCACTATTGTAATAATATAAACCACGATCTCTGCAAATCCTGGCTTGGGCACGGATGTCATGTGTTGTTTTTTCATTCTCATAGTCAACCACTCATCGTCTCGATTAGCCTCGTTGCAAAAATATGGGACGTAAACCCCAAGTATCATCATCGTAATAATAATTATCATAATATGTGTGTGTTATTATGTATGAAGGACACACACTACAACCATGCTGTCGCAAAAGATTACTACCGCCACCGGTATTTACATCGTATTCGTATGACCACCTGCAGATATGGCCATCATCACTCGCATGTGTGAACAAGCAGTGAAAGGGACCCTGTCCGGCCGTTAAAACTTATTTGAAATCTTTACAATGCCACTGCCTACAGGGATGGGCTCGCCGAGTTCCTTCCATTCAAGGCTAACCGCTCACAGACCCGCCGCATTCTTCTTCGGCACTCTGAACGAACAAGTCGCAGGCATTGGACACATAAAGCCGCAGGTGTAGAACTAGAAGACATGAGTTTCAACTTTCAACGCTGATATTCTTAACTTTTGTTTCAGTACCATACCATACGATTGCATTTTGTTGTGTTGCAGATGATCTTGCCTACATGAAGTTGGTCTAGAGCTGATTGTTTCAACGCTCAGTTGTCAAAAATTAGCAATATACACTATTTCTGTTTTAGACCTCGCTCACCACCAATCTGTCATGTTGGAAATCATATTTTCTCGTGACGGCAACCATGTCGAATTACATTATTACTGCGATTCAGCTTACCATATTACCATATTACGCACCTAATACAACTCTCTGTTTTACTTGATATAATATACAAAACTTCTCTGTTTCAGATTGCTGGCGTTATCACTGCATTTTACTTGATATAATATACAAAACTTCTCTATTTCAGATTGCTGACGTTATCACTGCGATTTAACTTGATAGAATATACAAAACTTCTCTGTTTCAGATTGCTGACGTTATCACTGCATTTTACTTGATACAATATACAAAACTTCTCTGTTTCAGATTGCTGACGTTATCACTGCGATTTAACTTGATATAATGTAGAAAACTTCTCTATTTCAGATTGCTGACGTTATCACTGCGATTTAACTTGATATAATATACAAAACTTCTCTGTTTCAGATTGCTGACGTTATCACTGCATTTTACTTGATACAATATACGAAACTTCTCTGTTTCAGATTGCTGACGTTATCACTGCATTTTATTTAATACAATAGGCCTATACAAAACTTCTCTGTTTCAGATTGCTGACGTTATCACTGCATTTTACTTGATACAATATACAAAACTTCTCTGTTTCAGATTGCTGACGTTATCACTGCATTTTACTTGATACAATATACAAAACTTCTCCGTTTCAGATTGCTGACGTTATCACTGCATTTTACTTGATACAATATACAAAACTTCTCCGTTTCAGATTGCTGACGTTATCACTGCGACTTAACTTGATATAATGTAGAAAACTTCTCTTTTTCAGATTGCTGACGTTATCACTGCGATTTAACTTGATATAATGTACAAAACTTCTCTGTTTCAGATTGCTGACATTATCACTGCGATTTAACTTGATATTATGTAAACAACTTTTCTGTTTCAGATTGCTGACGTTAACACTGCGATTTAACTTGATATTATGTACCTAATTAATTTCCACTGTTTTAGATTGCTGACAATATTTAAGACGTTGACACTGAGATTTAGCTTGTTATTATGTACCTAATGAAACTCCGCCGTTTTAGATTGCAGGCGCTTACACTGCGATTTAGCTTGTTTTAATGTACCTAATAGAGCTCCGCTGTTTTAGATTGCTGACGTTAGCACTGCGTTTTAGCTTATTATTTATGCACTAACACCCCACTGTTTTAGATCTCTAAGTGTAGTAGTGTCTTGTTGTTTCTAGTCCGGTATGTTCTTATTGACAATAGTTCATTCGTGTCAAGCTGGGTCTAGTGGAGCCTTGTCTCTCTTTGTATGTGCTCTTATTTAAACTTGCCGATTCTTGTCTAGCTTGGTCTTGTTGTGTCTGATTGTATAACGCTTGTTAGAACGTATCTGTTCTTGCTTTCTCTAGTCTTGTCTGGTGTTTCATTCTTGTCTGTTCTTGTCTCTTTGAAACTTGTCTGATCAATTGGTACAATTTAATAAAAAAAGATGACAAGAATTTTCAACAGGGTAGAACCGCTTCCTCTGAGCTCTGACCAGGTCTGCCTAGAACTGCTTCTTCTAAGCTCTGACTACAGGTCTGCCTAGAACCACTTCCTCTGAGCTCTGACCAAGTCTGCCTAGCACCGCTTCCTCTGAGGTCTGACCAGGTCTGCCTAGAACCACTTCCACTGAGGTCTGACCAAGTCTGCCTAGAACCGCTTCCTCTGAGATCTGACCAGGTCTGCCTAAAACCGCTTCCACTGAGGTCTGACCAGGTCTGCCTAAAACCACTTCCACTGAGGTCTGACTAGGTCTGCCTAAAACCGCTTCCTCTGAGCTCTGACCAAATCTGTCTAGACCCGCTTCCTGTGAGCTCTGACTAGGTCTGCCTAGAACCGCTTCCTCTGAGCTCTGACTAGATCTGCCTAGAACCACTTCCACTGAGGTCTGACCAGGTCTGCCTAGAACCGCTTCCTCTGAGCTCTGACCAGGTCTGCCTAGAACCGCTTCCACTGAGCTCTGACTAGGTCTGCCTAGAACCGCTTCCTCTGAGGTCTGACCAGGTCTGCCTAAAACCGCTTCCACTGAGGTCTGACCAGGTCTGCCTAGAACCGCTTCCTCTGAGGTCTGACCAGGTCTGCCTAAAACCGCTTCCACTGAGGTCTGACCAAGTCTGCCTAGAACCGCTTCCTCTGAGGTCTGACCAGGTCTGCCTAAAACCACTTCCACTGAGGTCTGATTAGGTCTGCCTAGAACCGCTTCCACTCAGCTCTGACTAGGTCTGCCTAGAACCGCTTCCTCTGAGCTCTGACTAGGTCTGCCTAGAACCGCTTCCTCTGAGCTCTGACTAGGTCTGCCTAGAACCGCTTCCACTGAGCTCTGACTAGGTCTGCCTAGAACCGCTTCCACTGAGCTCTGACTAGGTCTGCCTAGAACCGCTTCCTCTGAGCTCTGACTAGGTCTGCCTAGAACCGCTTCCACTGAGCTCTGACTAGGTCTGCCTAGAACCGCTTCCTCTGAGCTCTGACTAGGTCTGCCTAGAACCGCTTCCTCTAAGCTCTGACCAGGTCTGCCTAGAACCGCTTCCACTGAGCTCTGACTAGGTCTGCCTAGAACCGCTTCCTCTGAGCTCTGACTAGGTCTGCCTAGAACCGCTTCCTCTAAGCTCTGACCAGGTCTGCCTAGAACCGCTTCCTCTGAGCTCTGACTAGGTCTGCCTAGAACCGCTTCCTCTAAGCTCTGACCAGGTCTGCCTAGAACCGCTTCTACAAGGGTCTGATTGAGACTAGTAAGAATTGCTTCCACTTATTACTGATCGGGACTGGTAAGCACCACTTCCCCTAAGATCTGATAATGACTGCTAAGAAACATATCTGTTAAGAACTGATTGCAACTGCTAAAAACCATTTCCACTTAGTTCTGATGAAGACTACTGAACTACAGAAGGAATAACTTATTCTGCTAAACCTGCTAAATACCACTTAAAACTTCTTCCACTTACAGGGGCCATAACGGGCTTAATTCTGCTTAGATCTTCTTATAGTGTACTTCCTGAATCTGACTATATCTACTTCCACTAGGACGTTGAAATTGCTAAGCAGAAATAGGCAGATTTTTCAGCAGGGATAGTGAGAACCCCAGAAGCAATCAAAACGAAGGTCAACAATCTGAAATCAAAGTATTATAAAATAAAACGCACAAGCTTCAAGTCTGGTAAGTTCAATTTTGACGTGGCAGCCAGTTAAAAAGTGCAGGAATAGGCATGTTCGTTTCGTTTGTTTACCGTACATAACCTCAAACCATGCCTCAAACCATCCTCCAACTGTCATCTGTCAAATACAAATTTAGTTCCAAAACTGTCCACTACGTCACACAAACTACTAACTACAGAGCAGTGTAGAAGTCGCCATACTTAAATATGACTATTTAAAGACAGCCATTTGTAATTACATTCAAGTGTAGTTACATGCTAATTTTAACCTTTCAGTACTGCTAGCGCTACGAGCGGCAGAAAGTCGAGTTTGAGACTCCCATTCCCGTCTGTAATAATTGCCCAATTCAAGATGGCTTCTAATTGACACGCTTGTGGCTGCTAGGTTGCGCATCTAGCTGTTGAATATCATTGGATCTAGTATACATTGGCTCGTCCAGACGACATATGTAGTTATTATAGGTAAAAATCTTGAAACATTGATAGTGACTTTGTAAGAACTAAAAATTGGAATAACCAAATATCCGAATATTTCAATCGTTTCTGGGAAAATAATGAAGTAAATTGTACAAAATTAAATTAGTAGCTGTGACTGGACATGGCCCACTTAGGTCGAGTTTTGCCTTTGGAGCCCCCGAGAAGGCTGTGAAACAATGGAACGTTTAGAAGCTACGGACTTGGCAGGGCGCCAAGTCCGTAGCTTCTCTTCACTTCTATACTTCTTCTTCTACTTGTGATATAAATGTTGATGTGTGTTGTTTTAACTCAAACTTTTGTAATGGGCAGGGAAAAGTCGATTTTCGTGGCCGTGAGTCGACCTGATAACAGACTCCATAGGGGGTAAGAGGTAAGGGAGGGTAAGGGGCTCTTCATTATTGACAGCCATGATTTGTCATACGTATTTTGTAGGTTTTATGTATAGTAACTTCCAGAAAATCTATCGATTTTCCAAATATTGCTCCTCTTTAATACTTTTCGTACGTGTTTATTTTCATTTTGAAGGTGGAGGGGGGGGGGGGGGGAGGGGGTTGAGAGTGGGACGAAGTCTAGTTTGGTCCCTAATAGCTGCGTGTCATCATGTATGGACAGATCAGTTTTATTCAAACCTAACAATTATGTTTTGTATTATTTAGTATGTCAAAATGATGAGGGTTAACAACTTCAGGGAGATTTAAACATAATAAAATGTGTTAGTTTTTGTATTGCTTATATTATTTACACTCTCTGACAAGTGTTTGTTCATACTTTGTTTCAGTGTATGGTGCACAGCTGGTATCTCCCTTGTGATATGCACTTCTTCATACTAGCGTTACTCGCCATTAAGATGCTCCAGAAGTATCCCAAGGTCGGATGTGTGGTTTTAGGATTTGCAACAACATTGTCCATTGTCATTCCGTTTACCATTACCTACATCGGCCATAAGGCGCCACTTCTATACTTCTTCAGAGAGTAAGTAATTGTCAATGTACAAATGTTTAACTTGTGACGTGTTTAGTTTTAGTTTAGTTTAGTTTAGTTTAGTTTAGAATAATTGAAGTGTTAGTAGTATTTATTGTTTAGAAGGCTCTTCGCGGCACAAGATTGCTTAGGATTTTAAGTGTTTTAGAATAATGTTTGCTAGCGTCGACGCCGTTCTGCGTTTCTTGTCAAGAGACTTTTAATTTTTTTTTCCTTTTTACGTACGTGGTTTTGTGATGACAAGAACAAACAATTAATAATAATAATAATTATAATAATAATAATAATAATAATAATAACAATAATAATAATAATAATAATAATAATAATAATAATAATAATAATAATACTAATAATAATAATAATAATAATAATAATAATAATAATAATAATAATAATAATAATAATAATAATAATAATAATAATAATAATAATAATAATAATAAGGATCAAGTGGTGCGCACCAAGAACTATGAGCGATACATCCTCAAAGCCGACGTCCAAGATCGCTGTCGTCTCTGCAAGAAAGCTGGCGAGACCATCCAGCACATCGCAGGTGGATGCCCGGTGTTAGCTCCCAGAGAGTATTTGGAGCGTCACAACGCAGTTGCGAAAGATGGTCCACCTAGCGCTGGCCAAGGAGTACAGCCTGGTAGAGGTAGAAACACCGTACTACAAGTGCAAGCCCGAGCAAGTCCTGCGTAACCAATGTGCCAAGCTGCTGTGGGACTCACCCATTGTCACGGACAGAGCGGTCGAGGCAAATCGGCCAGACTTGGTTTTGTTTGACAAAAAGGCTAAAACAGCAACCATCATCGACATCGCCGTCCCGCTAGACAACCACGTGATCAACACAGTAGCTGAGAAGAGGCGTAAATACCAACCACTCGCCGTCGAACTCAAGGACATATACAAGCTGCGGTCCGTAGAGATAGTTCCTGTCGTCGTCTCCGTCAACGGTCTGGTCACCGAAGAGTGGTCAGCTGCGAAAGAGAAGCTCCACCTGAAGGACAAGCACGTGCGTGTCATGCAGAAGGCTGCAATCCTCGGCACAACTAATATCGTGCGGAAGGTCCTCAGCCTATGAGCTACATTGTCACCGCCATCTTTCGGCCGCCACGCTAGGGTGCACTCTCGCATCGTCTTGGCTGAAGAGGAGAGAAGAAAGGAAATAATAATAATAATAATAATAATAATAATAATAATAATAATAATAATAATAATAATAATAATAATAATTATAATAATAATAATAATAATAATAATAATAATAATAATAATAATAATAATAATAATAATAATAATAATAATAATAATAATAATAATAATAATTTAAACTATCCAACATTTACATTTACGATTTTATTATCAATGTGCAGATGCAGGAGTTTCTGACTTTCTTGGAAGACTTTTATGAACAACAGATATGGACGTTTTAGCCACTTGTGGTGCTGGAAATAACCATTTTCGCACCGAAAATATCAGCGATTTTCAAGTATAGCCGCGATTTGAGCGATTCTACTCATTATTCACAAATAACATGAAAATAAATTGAAACAATGAAACATTCGCAATTCACTGTTGAACTTCTATAACAGCTACTGTGTTATATAGTTTTCCAAAAGAAAAATAAATCGTTTATTTATGTATGTATTCATAAAAGTAACACCACCTAAAACATGGAAGTTGATACATATGTGTTCCTTTTCTTAGGCTATGCATTTTGCATAGTCACCAACACCGCTATAACAACGATAGTTGTAAACAATATTCATTACCTTTTTGGATTTTAAACACGAAATTTGCCAAACATTTCCACCATCAACTTCGTCCTCTGACAATGTGTTTGTAATGTTCTAACAATGCTTTCAATCTCTGAAGGATAACCTACATTATTCCACTAAAGAGTCGGCCAAATAATGATCCAAATTGTGTTTTTATTTCATAACCGTAATAACATTGTTCGTGTGATGCTTTGTTTCAATAAACCTCCCGGAACCTTAAAAACCACCGTTTCCATACTAAATAGGGGACAGTCATAAATAATAATATATTTACGTAAGAATCCCTGTTATAGGGTGCACACCAGCATTACCTGATGTGTCTCTCTTCAGGTGAATAACTAGGTATATTAGGGTGTTTGGATAGTTGGGACAAAAAGTCCGAGGGCTGTAAGTATGGTTCAGTCGCAGTATTCGCCTTTACGACTGAGAAAAACTTCGGAAAAAACCTTCAGGCAGGTCTACCGGTGGCCGGAATAAAACCGGCGACCTCCCGAATTAAAGTCCCGCGTCAATTACTGCTGAGTCACCTCTATCGTTGGGACAGTGATGTCTTCAACGACTCCAATATGTATTGTTACAGTCTCCCCGTACCCATGATGTGTTCCTAACTATGTACATCAAGTCACACAACCGAGCCAATTACGCCTGAGTCACCTCTATCGTTGGGACAGTGATGTCTTCAACGACTCCAATATGTATTGTTACAGTCTCCCCGTACCCATGATGTGTTCCTAACTATGTACATCAAGTCACACAACCGAGCCAATTACGCCTGAGTCACCTCTATCGTTGGGACAGTGATGTCTTCAACGACTCCAATATGTATTGTTACAGTCTCCCCGTACCCATGATGTGTTCCTAACTATGTACATCAAGTCACACCACCGAGCCAATTACGCCTGAGTCACCTCTATCGTTGGGACAGTGATGTCTTCAACGACTCCAATATGTATTGTTACAGTCTCCCCGTACCCATGATGTGTTCCTAACTATGTACATCAAGTCACACAACCGAGCCAATTACGCCTGAGTCACCTCTATCGTTGGGACAGTGATGTCTTCAACGACTCCAATATGTATTGTTACAGTCTCCCCGTACCCATGATGTGTTCCTAACTATGTACATCAAGTCACACAACCGAGCCAATTACGCCTGAGTCACCTCTATCGTTGGGACAGTGATGTCTTCAACGACTCCAATATGTATTGTTACAGTCTCCCCGTACCCATGATGTGTTCCTAACTATGTACATCAAGTCACACAACCGAGCCAATTACGCCTGAGTCACCTCTATCGTTGGGACAGTGATGTCTTCAACGACTCCAATATGTATTGTTACAGTCTCCCCGTACCCATGATGTGTTCCTAACTATGTACATCAAGTCACACAACCGAGCCAATTACGCCTGAGTCACCTCTATCGTTGGGACAGTGATGTCTTCAACGACTCCAATATGTATTGTTACAGTCTCCCCGTACCCATGATGTCTTCCTAACTATGTACATCAAGTCACACAACAGAGCCAGTGCATATGCGGTGGGCATAGCGACAGGATACTTCCTCAGTACAACCAACGACTCCAATATGTATTGTTACAGTTTCCTGGTGTCCTCGCGTACCCATGATGTCTTCCTTACTATGTACATCAAGTCACACAACCGGGCCAGTGCATATGCGATGGGTATAGCGACAGGATACTTCCTCAGTACAACCAACGACTCGAATATGATTGTATTGTTACAGTTTCCTGGTGTCCTCCCGTACCCATGATGTGTTCCTTACTATGTACATCAAGTCACACAACCGGGCCAGTGCCTATGCGGTGGGCATAGCGACAGGATACTTCCTCAGTACAACCAACGACTCCAAGAATACATTCGAGGTGCAATATAAGGTACATTCCAAAAACACAACTTAGTTCTTAGGTGATAATAAAATCTATCAAACAATCTATAAATTATTCACCAAGTGACAAAAAAAATCAATGATAATTATAAAATGTAAGAACCAGGGTAATGCAAACTAGAAATGTAGAATTATAAAATACGGTTGGAAGTGTTGCTTAGAATTTAAAACACGTTCAATTAAATAGAAAAATCAAGAAGTACTATACAGTAACAAATTTTATCCTGGAAACACGCAGAATCTTAAAGAACGATTTTTTGTGGACTTCACGCTATACTTTAATTGTTTCTCAATGGCAACAGGTGTTACCGTTCTGTTTGAACACTTACAGCGGAGGTCTTCACTGGGTATGCTGCTTGGTTGCTGCATCTGTCTGGCCGCTCTTATACCAGGGAGTATGTTGTACAGTCCCACGTGGAGGTATGACGTAATGGAGGCATCATTGGCCGCTGGCTTGCGACGCTTTACCTGGTCTGTTGGCGTTAGCCTATTCGTGATCGGACTCCACTTCAACAAGAAATGTAAGTAACAAAACAAATGTATTGACTGTTTACCCTCAGTTCGCATTATTGCTGGCGTCTCCAGAAGGCAAACAGCTTTTCAAAGAGCGTCAAATTCCCACTCTTGTAAGCACCGTCATACAGGCAGCTGTTATATTGGTTCGTTTAAACTCTAATCTCTTCCCATTTAACTCATCAGTCCACTCACCAAAAAGTCACAAGGACCAATTTCACCTTCCTAGCCACAACTCATTTCTGTTCTTCAAATGCCCACAAATGCCCACGTTTATGACCAATGCAGATCTTCTCTCCATCAACTTGGTAACTATTCTTCTAGTTACGTTGTGTTTCTTGTTTTCTGCTTCCAGCTACGATTGGGTCTTTCTTATCTTCGCCCCTGATGATCGTACTGGGCAAACTGACGTACAGTACATACCTTGTGCACATGATCATACAGACTATGCATGTGGCTACAGCCAGGACACCGCTACACTTGTCTGTCTTGAGCTATGTAAGTCAACATATACATCCATATAGTTGCCCCTCTACAACTATACTCTAGCTGACGTACAGTACCTACCTTGTGCACATGATCATACAGACTATGCATGTGGCTACAGCCAGGATACCGCAACACTTGTCTGTCTTGAGCTATGTAAGTCAACATATACATCCATATAGTTGCCCCTCTACAACTATACTCTAGCTGACGTACAGTACCTACCTTGTACACATGATCATACAGACTATGCATGTGGCTACAGCCAGGACACCGCTACACTTGTCTGTCTTGAGCTATGTAAGTCAACATATACATCCATATAGTTGCCCCTCTACAACTATACTCTAGCTGACGTACAGTACCTACCTTGTACACATGATGATACAGACTATGCATGTGGCTACAGCCAGGACACCGCTACACTTGTCTGTCTTGAGCTATGTAAGTCAACATATACATCCATATAGTTGCCACTCTACAACTATACTCTAGCTGACGTACAGTACCTACCTTGTGCACATGATGATACAGACTATGCATGTGGCTACAGCCAGGACACCGCTACACTTGTCTGTCTTGAGCTATGTAAGTCAACATATACATCCATATAGTTGCCCCTCTACAACTATACTCTAGCTGACGTACAGTACCTACCTTGTGCACATGATGGTACAGACTATGCATGTGGCTACAGCCAGGACACCGCTACACTGGTCTGTCTTGAGCTATGTAAGTCAACATATACATCCATATAGTTGCCCCTCTACAACTATACTCTAGCTGACGTACAGTACCTACCTTGTACACATGATGATACAGACTATGCATGTGGCTACAGCCAGGACACCGCTACACTTGTCTGTCTTGAGCTATGTAAGTCAACATATACATCCATATAGTTGCCCCTCTACAACTATACTCTAGCTGACGTACAGTACCTACCTTGTGCACATGATGATACAGACTATGCATGTGGCTACAGCCAGGACACCGCTACACTTGTCTGTCTTGAGCTATGTAAGTCAACATATACATCCATATAGTTGCCCCTCTACAACAGCTATACTCTAGCTGACGTACAGTACCTACCTTGTGCACATGATGATACAGACTATGCATGTGGCTACAGCCAGGACACCGCTACACTTGTCTGTCTTGAGCTATGTAAGTCAACATATACATCCATATAGTTGCCCCTCTACAACTATACTCTAGCTGACGTACAGTACCTACCTTGTGCACATGATGATACAGACTATGCATGTGGCTACAGCCAGGACACCGCTACACTTGTCTGTCTTGAGCTATGTAAGTCAACATATACATCCATATAGTTGCCCCTCTACAACTATACTCTAGCTGACGTACAGTACCTACCTTGTTCACATGATGATACAGACTATGCATGTGGCTACAGCCAGGACACCGCTACACTTGTCTGTCTTGAGCTATGTAAGTCAACATATACATCCATATAGTTGCCCCTCTACAACTATACTCTAGCTGACGTACAGTACCTACCTTGTGCACATAATCATACAGACTATGCATGTGGCTACAGCCAGGACACCGCTACACTTGTCTGTCTTGAGCTATGTAAGTCAACATATACATCCATATAGTTGCTCCTCTACAACTATACTCTAGCTGACGTACAGTACCTACCTTGTGCACATGATCATACAGACTATGCATGTGGCTACAGCCAGGACACCGCTACACTTGTCTGTCTTGAGCTATGTAAGTCAACATATACATCCATATAGTTGCTCCTCTACAACTATACTCTAGCTGACGCCTACCTTGTGCACATGATGATACAGACTATGCATGTGGCTACAGCCAGGACACCGCTACACTTGTCTGTCTTGAGCTATGTAAGTCAACATATACATCCATATAGTTGCCCATATACTCTAGCTGACGTACATGCAGTACCTACCTTGTACACATGATCATACAGACCATGCATGTGGCTACAGCCAGGACACCGCTACACTTGTCTGTATTGAGCTATGTAAGTCAACATATACATCCATATAGTTGCCCCTCTACAACTATACTCTAGCTGACGTACAGTACCTACCTTGTACACATGATGATACAGACTATGCATGTGGCTACAGCCAGGACACCGCTACACTTGTCAGTCTTGAGCTATGTAAGTCAACATATACATCCATATAGTTGCCCCTCTACAACTATACTCTAGCTGACGTACAGTACCTACCTTGTACACATGATCATACAGACTATGCATGTGGCTACAGCCAGGACACCGCTACACTTGTCTGTATTGAGCTATGTAAGTCAACATATACATCCATATAGTTGCCCCTCTACAACTATACTCTAGCTGACGTACAGTACCTACCTTGTACACATGATGATACAGACTATGCATGTGGCTACAGCCAGGACACCGCTACACTCAGTGGCGTAACTAAGGGGGGGGGTTTAGGGGGTTAAAACCCCCCCCGAAACTACATCGAGAATGATTGAAAGATAAGATCTTTAAACCACTTCAGTGTTAACAATCGCAACAAATAACATTTTCACAATATTTATACACTTCACTTAGATAAGATATATAATTTCTTTCAATAATTCAATTATATTTATGATTTCATATACAACTAATATACCTTTCGCTCGAACCAGTAAAAGTGAGGGTACCCATAATAAAAAATGCATTAATCTAATATTACAATATCACGTTCTGTGGATTAAAATTTAAGTGTATGTGACGTGACCACAATGTTTCACTTCATGTTGAGATTATATTGAACAACCATAAAACATTAAAAACACAATTTCTATGCAATTCTTATTTAGAACTATAATTATTAATGCCTACTGTAACACTGTAACTTCAATATAATACAAACAAACGAGTAGTCGTTCGAGTAGTATTCTTTGAGTCTAAAAGGCACGAAATAATTACAGAAGTGAAAAAAAATTTCGCCTTCGGCGAAATGGCCTCGGGCGGCTGGGGCTGCGCCCCAGACCCCTTTCAGTCCGCTCATCTCACTTTTCCCTGATTAACCCCCCCCGAAATAATTCCTAGTTACGCCACTGGCTACACTTGTCAGCCTTGAGCTATGTAAGTCAACATATACATCCATATAGTTGCCCCTCTACAACTATACTCTAGCTGACGTACAGTACCTACCTTGTGCACATGATGATACAGACTATACATGTGGCTACAGCCAGGACACCGCTACACTTGTCTGTCTTGAGCTATGTAAGTCAACATATACATCCATATAGTTGCTCCTCTACAACTATACTCTAGCTGACGTACAGTACCTACCTTGTACACATGATGATACAGACTATGCATGTGGCTACAGCCAGGACACCGCTACACTGGTCTGTCTTGAGCTATGTAAGTCAACATATACATCCATATAGTTGCCCCTCTACAACTCTACTCTAGCTGACGTACAGTACCTACCTTGTACACATGATGATACAGACTATGCATGTGGCTACAGCCAGGACACCGCTACACTTGTCAGCCTTGAGCTATGTAAGTCAACATATACATCCATATAGTTGCCCCTCTACAACTATACTCTAGCTGACGTACAGTACCTACCTTGTGCACATGATCATACAGACTATGCATGTGGCTACAGCCAGGACACCGCTACACTTGTCAGCCTTGAGCTATGTAAGTCAACATATACATCCATATAGTTGCCCCTCTACAACTATACTCTAGCTGACGTACAGTACCTACCTTGTACACATGATGATACAGACTATGCATGTGGCTACAGCCAGGACACCGCTACACTTGTCTGTCTTGAGCTATGTAAGTCAACATATACATCCATATAGTTGCCCCTCTACAACTATACTCTAGCTGACGTACAGTACCTACCTTGTACACATGATGATACAGACTATGCATGTGGCTACAGCCAGGACACCGCTTCACTTGTCAGTCTTGAGCTATGTAAGTCAACATGTACATCCATATAGTTGCCCCTGTACAACTATACTCTAGCTGACGTACAGTACCTACCTTGTGCACATGATGATACAGACTATGCATGTGGCTACAGCCAGGACACCGCTACACTTGTCTGTCTTGAGCTATGTAAGTCAACATATACATTATACATCCATATAGTTGCCCCTCTACAACTATACTCTAGCTGACGTACAGTACCTACCTTGTACACATGATGATACAGACTATGCATGTGGCTACAGCCAGGACACCGCTACACTTGTCTGTCTTGAGCTATGTAAGTCAACATATACATCCATATAGTTGCCCCTCTACAACTATACTCTAGCTGACGTACAGTACCTACCTTGTACACATGATGATACAGACTATGCATGTGGCTACAGCCAGGACACCGCTTCACTTGTCAGTCTTGAGCTATGTAAGTCAACATGTACATCCATATAGTTGCCCCTGTACAACTATACTCTAGCTGACGTACAGTACCTACCTTGTGCACATGATGATACAGACTATGCATGTGGCTACAGCCAGGACACCGCTACACTTGTCTGTCTTGAGCTATGTAAGTCAACATATACATTATACATCCATATAGTTGCCCCTCTACAACTATACTCTAGCTGACGTACAGTACCTACCTTGTACACATGATGATACAGACTATGCATGTGGCTACAGCCAGGACACCGCTACACTTGTCTGTCTTGAGCTATGTAAGTCAACATATACATCCATATAGTTGCCCCTCTACAACTATACTCTAGCTGACGTACAGTACCTACCTTGTACACATGATCATACAGACTATGCATGTGGCTACAGCCAGGACACCGCTACACTTGTCTGTCTTGAGCTATGTAAGTCAACACATAATCCCCCAAGAAATGGGGGGAGGGGGGTGGTTAAGATTGATTTTTTATCGCTTAAACCAAAGATCTTACAGGCGTGAAATTGGTATTTAGATACTCATTTTAAAATCAAGTCACATTCTGTTTTGCTGCTCTTTACGTTAAGGTCGGTTTACACACTTATAATTTAAGGATTAACATAATCAAATCAAGCCAAAAGCATTATGGCGTTTACACACTTTTCTGGGATTTAAGATTTAAAAAAACCATAACAACGTTAGCTCTTAAACCAAAAATTCTTAGCCCAACCAATGAGAGGCAACGTTTTATCACTCCGGCCAATGGTAGCGACTCTGAGGTCCAGTCTTACAATGTCCCAATAACTACTTATTCGTCGAATAGCTTGTTTTCTCCATGGCAACGACCAATCAAAACACTTGAAATCCTCCAAATAGCTTAATTGCTACAAATAACTTTCTTATTAGGAGATTGTAAGATCGGCCCTGAGTAAAACAGTTCGGAAAATAAAGCAAATCTCAAATCTTAATTAAGTGTGTTGACCGAACTTTACAACTTCTTTAAAAATAAACAAATGTGTTTGTTTAAACATTGTGTATACTATAATTTGTGCTCTAAAATTGTACAAAATACTGAAACACACTTGTGCGAAGTGACGACCGGCAACTGTGCGTCGTCATTTTACAAAACATATAATTTCTGATGTAAAAAAATAAGTTTGAACATAAAGTTTTCCAGGGTGTTTAACGAGATATTTGTATGTTTCTAGATTCACCTCGTCCTGGGTGACATTGCCCTTTCCCTGGGTGTTGCCCTGGTGCTGTATCTCACCGTAGAAGCCCCGGTTCGACATCTCTGCAGGCTCGTTGTGACTAAACAAAAGTATGTTCAACTGGAAGATAATATAATATAATATAATTCTGAAAAAAAAAAAAAAAATATATTATAATATATAAAGAACACATAGTGTTATATAATATTCACATTTACAGGACAGCAGTAACTGCAACTGCTATTTTATGATATACCTTCTTTTTTATTCTTTGAACAAAATTGCTTCATGACATTGTCTCATGTTGTATTATTGTTTTCAGAACAATTCCAAGCCTTGCACCGCCAACGTTCAACTACATTGTGAGACTTGAAAATGATGACAAAGTTATGTAATTAATTAGCTGTACGAATGTTTGTAAATATAATAATATCAAATCAGTTATTAGTTAATTTCTAATGAATGAATTAACACAAGTTATAATTAAAATGCTATGAAAACAAATTGTACCTGTTAAGATTATACTCTGTTACCAATAACAATATGTATCATGAAATTATAAAATAGATTGATTAATTA
This sequence comes from Isoperla grammatica, assembly GCA_945910005.1. Classification (NCBI taxonomy): domain Eukaryota; kingdom Metazoa; phylum Arthropoda; class Insecta; order Plecoptera; family Perlodidae; genus Isoperla; species Isoperla grammatica. The sequence goes on from OX246743.1 coordinate 33,586,453, forward strand.
AGTCCTGCAGTATATACTTTCTAAATCATGCCTTTACTCCTCAGCTCCAAATGTCACCAATATCTGTATGTCCTCGTCCCCACCTCCCCTCAATATCCTCCCACACATGCACATATTATGTCGTTTCTCAGTATGGACGTTATTATGTTTAAATCAAGTAGCAGGTATTGACACCATCTTAAATAGTCTCTCCAAGAATAGCCAGTAGTAACGAATATCTGCAACTTAATAACTGAATGTGCATCAATTAAAGAATAAAGAATTAATCATAGTCCCCAATATCGTCTCGACAGCCCACAAAATCATACTAGTTATTTATAATTCTTAATTAAATACATGGTTATAGTTTACTTTTAAGTTAATACTTAGTTAAATATAAACATTATTCAGTACTCCACACAGCAGATATTATACCTACTGACTCACAAGACCAACTTCTGTCAGTAGGTATTGATCAACATAAATAAAAAATGTACTGTAATTTATATTGAATAGTAATATGTGTTACTGTATAAAAACAAATTGAATTGAATTGAATTGAATTAATGTTTATGGTTGTTGGTGGAGGTAAGGTAAAAAACGAGTGTATTTGAGCAAGTCTTTGACGACGCGTAGCGTCTCTAATTAAAAGGTTAAGGGAATAATGATAACAGTTTTAGATTGGACTTTCCTAGTCTACACACGAAACATGTTTATGTTTGCATTGCATTAACAATTAGCCGAGGAAACACGTTTAAATGTTTTATGACACAATGAGCTATCTAAATACAACAAGCTATGCCAAACATTGAGAGCAGTGTGTTATATACCAGTCTAAACAGCTTTCATCGTGCGCAATAGCGTACGCAGTACGGCAGTGGCTTCGAATACAGTTCGGGGGTTCGAAACCCATTTCCCCCAAGAAATTTTTCCACTTGATTGACACATTTTTTGTCTTATTAGTCGTTTTAGCTAATAATAAGTTTAGGATGGTGAGATGTGAAGTGGATGATTAAAGATAACTCTTCAACACCAAGATCCCTTCACCAAGTCTGGTAGACATTTTATTTCCCACTCTCGATTAGCATTCGACCTATCGACTCCCATAGATCGAATGCAGTCACAGCCTTCTAGATAGTACAGTACAGTACATCTCCCTTTTTCATTAAAGGAGCAAATGGCTCAAAAGACAGGACACATGTAAACCACTAACATTTCATACACAATTAGCTTTTAAAGATTAACACAGTTTTATAATAATCTAACTCAAAATTTTATTAAGATAAGTTCTTCTGAAACAAGTTATAAATTTAATTTGGACGGCACCTTGATAGTACGGCCGCTCCTAGTAGTCTTATAGTTCTCATCAACAATAGGAGGTTGCAACGTGGAAACTGGGCTCCCATCATCAACATTGCTTCTCTTCTGTGTTGGACTGCGACTAGGGGAATGAGAGTCGAGATTCTTCTTTTCCACGGGTGGACGGGGACTAGGGCGAGGACAATCATTGGTTGACCAAGGCTCCCGGGCGGTATTCCAATTTCTGTTGACGTCATCATCTTCTTCACCCTCATCCTTGAAGTACGGAGCCGGAATAAGATGCCACCGGTTGCGACGGAGAAGACCTCTAGACGTTCTAACATTGTACGAACGTGGCTCATCAGTTTTCCCCGTAACAATGCCATGACAGCGCATGTCGATCACCCAGACCGGTTCACCGACAGTCAGCTCCGACAGTTCCCGAGCGTTGTGTCTGCGGTCGTAATTGTGCTTCTGCCGCATCTTGATCTCATTCTCCTTAACATTCAGGCTCGACAGGTCCGGTTTTTGGCTGAGGAGCCGTGAAGTCATCGGTAGAGTTGTCCGTAAACGACGGTTCATCAGAAGTTCTGATGGGCTGAAACCATTGGCTAATGGTGTGGTACGATACGCCAGTAGAGCGGTATAAACATCTTCAGATTTCTTTAGGATTAGTTTTGCTATTTTTACCGCAGCCTCTGCGAAACCGTTACTCTGGCTATGTTTGGGGCTGCTGGTAACAACGTCAAATCCGTAAAGTTTTGAAAATTGTTTAAATTCTGATTTCTCTAGGGTTCCAAACTGAGGCCCATTGTCGCTGCGTACCACTTCAGGAATACCATGTCTGGAAAACATGGCTTTACAGTGATTAATTATGGCTGCAGATTTCAGACTGGTCAACTCTGCGATCTCAAAGTATCGGGAATAATAGTCAGTGACGACTAGGAACCATTTCTCTTCTAGTTTAAATAGATCCATAGCGACAACTTGCCATGGCCTTTTTGGAAAGTCAGATGGAATGAGTGGTTCGTTGTGGTTTTTTGAGTGTTGGATACATTGTGGACAAGATCGAACAAGGAATTCTATCTGCGTCGAGAGACCAGGCCACCACACTGCTTCTCTTGCTCGCGAGCGACATTTTACGATTCCTTGATGACCGTCATGTATTTTTGTTAAGACTTGTTTTTGCAATGACTTTGGTATCACCAGACGTTGTCCTCTTAAGAGTAAATGATCTTCGACAGTGATATCGTGACGAACGGACCAATAATCTTGCAGTTCTTTTACAACTTGATTTTTCTCTGGCCAACCCTGCATGCTGTACTCTTTCAGGGCATTGCAGATTGGGTCTTTATTTTGTTCGATCATCACTTCCTTCAGAAAGTTGTCCGTCACGGGTATGGATTCTACTACGAGACGAACGTATGCAGTAGTTTCTTCTTCCAGTTCATCGGCTTCGTTCACCTGTAGCGGTTTTCTTGATAACGCATCAGCGACAATCATCTCCTTACCAGGTATATAGACGATCTCGTAGGAGAAACGCATTAGTCGGAGACGAAACCGTTGAAGACGAGGTGTTAAGTCGTCTAGAATCTTCGTCGTGAACAGTGGAATCAACGGTTTGTGGTCCGTCTGCAGTACAATATGGAGACCGGTAATGTAGTCGCTGAACACCTGGCACGCATGTGTAAGTGCCAAGGCTTCGCGTTCGATCTGCGCATAACGACGCTCTGTAGATGAGAGCGTGCGCGAAGAGTACGCGACAGGCCGGTTTTCACCGTCGCTTTGTTCTTGTAGAAGAACACATCCGATGCCATAAGCCGATGCATCTGCCGATACCGTAGTCTTCTTTAATGGATCATACAAGGCTAATGTTGGAATTTCAGTTAGTAACTGCTTAACAACATTGAAGGCTTTCTCTTGCGCGGAGCCCCAAAGCCACATGTTTTTGGAGCGTAGAAGAGAAAGGATGGGTTCAAGTAGTTCGGATTTCCGGGGAATATAACGTCCTACTGAATTAACCATGCCTACAAATCGCTGCACATCGTGCTTATTTTGGGGAGCGTCCATTTCGAGTATGGCTGCAATTCGATCCTTGTCTGGAGTAATACCCTCCCGGCTTATGCTATGTCCTAAGAAAGACACTTTATCAACGCAAACTAGTGTTTTGCTTTCGTTGAGTGTCATGCCGATCTCTTGTAGCCTACTGAGAACTTGCCGAAGGCGATGATCATGCTCCTCTAAGGTTGCCCCCACGACAAGTATATCGTCCATGTGAATTAACACTCCCTCAATTCCTTGTAGAATATCCATCATTCTCCTTTGAAAATGCTCTGGAGCACTAGTTATGCCAAAGGGAAGTCTTAGGAATCTGAATCGGCCAAACGGAGTAAGGAATGTTGTTAGCGGAGACGATTCGGCTGCAAGCGGAACTTGCCAGAAGCCCGAATTAGCATCCAGTTTTGTAAAATACTTTGCAGATGAAAGTTGTGCAAGGGTATTTTCCACTTTTGGTATAGGGTGGAATTCCCGTTTAACACTTTTATTTAAATGTGTCAAATCTACACAAATCCTAACGCCTCCATTTGGTTTTGGAATTACGACCATTGGCGCACACCATTCCGTAGGCTCATGCACTTCTGTAATGACTCCCAATTTCACCATCTTCTTAAGTTCCTCATCTACTCTCTTCAATAAAGGAATGGCTACTTTTCTAGGAGTACTTATGGCTAATGGTATAGCCTCAGGTTCTAGCACTATCTTGTACTCGCCAGGCAAAGTTCCGAGATTTTTGAAAAGTGACGGGTATTCTACTTTAATGTTGACGGACTTACTTGTAACGGAATCCACTAGTTTCACTAGCTGTAGTCCTTCAATGGCTGGCCGTCCCAATAATGGTGTAATTAGGTCCTCGACAACGTACACTGTTTGCTGACAACTAGTCTGGTTGTAGGAAAGCTCAGCATTAACGACCCCTACGACTTTGAGTTGGGTTCCGGAAGGCCCAAACAGTCGTGTTGGCGCCGGTTGCAACAGCTGGTTGGCTAAAAATGCTGAGTTGGACGGTACCACTGTAACATCTGCACCTGAATCAACTTTGAATTTGACTTCTGTTCCATTGATCCAGATGGTCTTGTCCCACGAACAACTCTTCGGTCTAGTGTTCTTGTGGTTGTTGACAGCACCAACAAATACAGAGTCACTGGAATCTGATTCCCCCTCCTCCTGGGCTTGAACTTGATGCACCTTGGGTCCCCCACTGCGGCAAACTTTGGAATAATGTCCCACCTTATTGCACGTGTGACATGTAGCCCCTTTTGCTGGACAGTTGGCTCTTTTGTGCCTGTCTTGACCACACCAGGAGCATTTGCCTGGGTGCCCTAGGCCTGGACTTTGATTGGCAGGGGCCGCAGGGCCCTTGTTGTTGCCTTGTCGCCCATGTTGTTTAGGCCCTTGACTTTTGTTGAAAGTTCTCCCTTTTGTATGACTAGGCTTCATTGAAACAGCACTTACCGCAGTTTCGGAACCCCGCAGGGATGCACGTTGTCTCGCTACGTCTTCTGCTTGTCTGGCTGCTGTTATGGCTCGTTGTAAGGTCAGCCCTGGTTCTAGTTGGAGTCTGTCGCACAACTTCTGGTCACGCATTCCAATAACTATGCGATCACGGATCATTTCGTCGTGGAGCAAACCATACTCACAATCTTTCGCCAGTGTGTGGAGTGACCTAATAAACTCTTCAGCCCCCTCGCTAGGCCCTTGAACTCTCATGTTGAAGCGAGCCCTTTCATAGATTGTGTTGCGTTGTGGAATGAAGTGTTTCTCGAAGCGGTCCAACACTGTCTCGTAGGACTTTTCTTCCTCACTAGACAGGTTAAACGACAACAGGATGTCTTCTGCCTCGTGGCCCATTATATAGATAAGCATGTCTATCTGCTCCTCGTCTGGTTTTCTTGAGAGGCCAGATGACGTTCGGAACCTCTGGAAACGTTTTTTCCATGTCGGCCACTCTTGAACGCTTGTAAAATTGAACCTCTCAGGTGGAGGTATTGCCACCTGATATTGCGTTGCCATCACGGGCGGAACAGCCGTCGTTGCTGTTGGCTGATTCTGTCTTTGTGCCATGTGCTTGACGCCGGGTATTGTGTTTTACACTGTTCCCCTTTTTAACACGCGAATTTTACTAACCGTTTACTGTTTGACCGCTGCCACCATGTCTTATTAGTCGTTTTAGCTAATAATAAGTTTAGGATGGTGAGATGTGAAGTGGATGATTAAAGATAACTCTTCAACACCAAGATCCCTTCACCAAGTCTGGTAGACATTTTATTTCCCACTCTCGATTAGCATTCGACCTATCGACTCCCATAGATCGAATGCAGTCACAGCCTTCTAGATAGTACAGTACAGTACATTTTTGATCATTTATATCTCAATTTGAGGGAGTTTTTATCATCAGATCGTATTCTTGGATATCTTTTAAATCCAATAAGAACCCCTGTTCGTAAATCCATATATATTTGGTTACATGCATACATTGAGAGCTGTGTATTATCTATACCAGTCTAAACAATTCAGCTTCCATCGTATGGCATAGCGTACGCAGTAGAGTCGTGGACTAGTGTATAAGAGGTCCGGGGTTCGAGACCCGTTACCGGCAAACTTTTTTTTCTTCCATATTCAGAGCGAATAGTTGAGAAGGGTAAGGGGAAATTTCTTTTTCAAGCGCTCGTAGCTAAAAAACGAGTTTTTTTTCGTTAATTATCTAGACATCCTGAAAACGAAAATATGCTGGGGGTCATACTAACAGAGATACAGGCGCCCAAAATTTCAAATTTTGTCTCAGAAGACCACAATCGGAGAAAAATGAAATTTTTTATTTTTTTATTTTTTTAAAAATACGAAACATATCAAGAGAGCGATGAATACGAAGGAACTGACAACCAAAAAATTCTATCTTAAACCGTTTACCCGTAAAAAAATAAAATCCTCAAAAAATCTACTATTTTGGTTACCTGAAGTTGGCGTCGCCTCACCACGACCTGTGCAAACCGACGCTACCGACGCTCATACTACGTCACCAAGGATTCTTACTGACCTTAAGTTCGACGCTACGACTAACCAGGTACCACCGTTCATCCACAATCGGTACCGAAAGTGGAACTTGACAAGAAAATCGTTGAAATTTCGGCGACGCCTGACGTCGTTCACAACAAACATAGCTAAGCAATGATTTTTTGCAAAGTAGACAATCTTCAGATCTACCTTGGGAATTAACTTTAAGATCGCAACAATAAACAATATAGCCGTAAAGAATATAATTCTAAAAAACAGAGTGTATTTGAGCACGTCTTTGACGACGCGTAGCGTCTCTTGTTAAAGGGTGAAGAAAATAATGATTGGAGTTTCTCCATTGGACAATCTTACTCTATACATGAAACATGTTAATGTTTGCCTTGCATTAACGGTTAGCCGAGGAAACATGTTTTAATGTTGGCGTGTAGACGAGCTATCTGAATACAACAAGATATGCCATACATTGAGAGCAGTGTGTTATATACCAGTGTAAGCAATGGGATTTCCATCAGGTGGTGTGGCGTACGTAGAACGTCGGCGCTTCGAGTGCTTAAGGTCTGGGGTTCGAGACCCGTTACACACACTCTTTTTTTCTCACCATATTCACACATTTATATCAATACATCAACGTGAATGAACACGGTTTACTTTTTAACCGTCAAACGGCTCGTTGTTTCCACAAACGATTTACGGTTTCGTGATCAACCAATCAATCAATACGATCTGATGATAAAAACTCCGAAAATTGAAAAAAAAATGGAAGGCGTTTTTTCTCAATTTTCGGAGTTTTTTATCTTCAGATCGTATTCTTGGATGTTTTTAAATCCAATACGACCCTCTGTTCGTAAATCCATCTATGTTAGGTGTTAGAATTACAATAAGAATGAATCGAGATACATACATGCATTCATTGAGAGCAGTACAATATGTACCAGTCTAAGCGCTCCAACTTCCATCGAGTGGTGTGGCGTAGGCAGTAGCGACGCCGACTAGTGTTTTCGCGGTCCGGGGTTCGAGACCCGTTACCGGCAAACTTTTTTTCTTCCATATTCAGAGCAGAAGATCTGAGAAGGGTTTACTAAGGGGAAATTTTTTTCTCAAGCGCTCGTTGCTAAAAAACGAGTGGTCCAAATTTGTTTTTTTATTTTTTTTTATTTTTTTTGCGTTAATTATCTAGACATCCTGAAAACGAAAATATGCTGGGGGTCATACGAACAGAGATACAGGCGCCCAAAATTTCAAATTTTGTCTCAGAAGACCACAATCGGAGAAAAATGAAATTTTTGATTTTTTTGATTTTTTTAAAAATACGAAACATATCAAGAGAGCAATGAATACGAAGGAACTGACAACCAAAAAATTCTATCTTAAACCGTTTACCCGTAAAAAAATAAAATCCTCAAAAAATCTACTATTTTGGTTACCTGAAGTTGGCGTCGCCTAACCACGACCTGTGCAAACCGACGCTACCGACGCTCATCAACGTCACCAAGGATTCTTACTGACCTTAAGTTCGACGCTACGACTAACCAGGTACCACCGTTCATCCACAATCGGTACCGAAAGTGGAACTTGACAAGAAAATCGTTGAAATTTCGGCGACGCCTGACGTCGTTTACAACAAACATAGCGAGGCAATGATTTTTTGCAAAGTAGACAATCTTCAGATCTACCTTGGGAATTAACTTTAAGATCGCAACAATAAACAATATAGCCGTAAAGAATATAATTCTAAAAAACAGAGTGTATTTGAGCACGTCTTTGACGACGCGTAGCGTCTCTTGTTAAAGGGTAAAGAAAATAATGATTAGAGTTTCTCCATTGGACATCCTTACTCTATACATGAAACATATTAATGTTTGCCTTGCATTAACGGTTAGCCGAGGAAACATGTTTTAATGTTGGCGTGTAGACGAGCTATCTGAATACAACAAGATATGCCATACATTGAGAGCAGTGTGTTATATACCAGTGTAAGCAATAGGATTTCCATTAGGTGGTGTGGCGTACGTAGAACGTCGGCGCTTCGAGTGCTTAAGGTCTGGAGTTCGAGACCCGTTACTCACACTCTTTTTTTCTCACCATATTCACACATTTATATCAATACATCAACGTGAATGAACACGGTTTACTTTTTAACCGTCAAACGGCTCGTTGTTTCCACAAACGATTTACGGTTTCGTGATCAACCAATCAATCAATACGATCTGATGATAAAAACTCCAAAAATTTAAATAAGTATGAAGGCGTTTTTTCTCAATTTTCGGAGTTTTTTATCTTCAGATCGTATTCTTGGATTTTTTTAAATCCAATACGACCCTCTGTTCGTAAATCCATCTATGTTAGGTGTTAGATATACTATAAGAATGAATCGAGATACATACATGCATTCATTGAGAGCAGTACAATATTTACCAGTCTAAGCGCTCCAACTTCCATCGAGTGGTGTGGCGTAGGCAGTAGCGATGCCGACTAGTGTTTTCGCGGTCCGGGGTTCGAGACCCGTTACCGGCAAACTTTTTTTCTTCCATATTCAGAGCAGAAGATTTGAGAAGGGTTTACTAAGGGGAAATTTTTTTTTCAAGCGCTCGTAGCTAAAAAACGAGTGGTCCAAATTTGTTTTTTTATTTTTTTTATTTTTTTTGCGTTAATTATCTAGACATCCTGAAAACGAAAATATGCTGGGGGTCATACGAACAGAGATACAGGCGCCCAAAATTTCAAATTTTGTCTCAGAAGACCACAATCGGAGAAAAATGAAATTTTTGATTTTATTTATTTTTTTAAAAATACGAAACATATCAAGAGAGCGATGAATACGAAGGAACTGACAACCAAAAAATTCTATCTTTAACCGTTTACCCGTAAAAAAATAAAACCCTCAAAAATCTACTATTTTGGTTACCTGAAGTTGGCGTCGCCTAACCACGACCTGTGCAAACCGACGCTACCGACGCTCATACTACGTCACCAAGGATTCTTACTGACCTTAAGTTCGACGCTACGACTAACCAGGTACCACCGTTCATCCACAATCGGTACCGAAAGTGGAACTTGACAAGAAAATCGTTGAAATTTCGGCGACGCCTGACGTCGTTTACAACAAACATAGCGAGGCAATGATTTTTTGCAAAGTAGACAATCTTCAGATCTACCTTGGGAATTAACTTTAAGATCGCAACAATAAACAATATAGCCGTAAAGAATATAATTCTAAAAAACAGAGTGTATTTGAGCACGTCTTTGACGACGCGTAGCGTCTCTTGTTAAAGGGTAAAGAAAATAATGATTAGAGTTTCTCCATTGGACATCCTTACTCTATACATGAAACATGTTAATGTTTGCCTTGCATTAAGGTTAGCCGAGGAAACATGTTTTAATGTTGGCGTGTAGACGAGCTATCTGAATACAACAAGATATGCCATACATTGAGAGCAGTGTGTTATATACCAGTGTAAGCAATAGGATTTCCATTAGGTGGTGTGGCGTACGTAGAACGTCGGCGCTTCGAGTGCTTAAGGTCTGGGGTTCGAGACCCGTTACACACACTCTTTTTTTCTTACCATATTCACACATTTATATCAATACATTAACGTGAATGAACACGGTTTACTTTTTAACCGTCAAACGGCTCGTTGTTTCCACAAACGATTTACGGTTTCGTGATCAACCAATCAATCAATACGATCTGATGATAAAAACTCCAAAAATTGAAAAAAAAATTGAAGATTTTTTTTCTCAATTTTCGGAGTTTTTTGTCTTCAGATCGTATTCTTGGATGTTTTTAAATCCAATAAGACCCTCTGTTCGTAAATCAATCTATGTTAAGTGTTAGAATAACAAAAAGAATGAATCGAGATACATACATGCATTCATTGAGAGCAGTACAATATGTACCAGTCTAAGCGCACCAACTTCCATCGAGTGGTGTGGCGTAGGCAGTAGCGACGCCGACTAGTGTTTTCGCGGTCCGGGGTTCGAGACCCGTTACCGGCGAACTTTTTTTCTTCCATATTCAGAGCAGAAGATTTGAGAAGGGTTTACTAAGGGGAAATTTTTTTTTCAAGCGCTCGTAGCTAAAAAACGAGTGGTCCAAATTTTTTTTTTATTTTTTTTATTTTTTTTGCGTTAATTATCTAGACATCCTGAAAACGAAAATATGCTGGGGGTCATACTAACAGAGATACAGGCGCCCAAAATTTCAAATTTTGTCTCAGAAGACCACAATCGGAGAAAAATGAAATTTTTGATTTTTTTGATTTTTTTAAAAATACGAAACATATCAAGAGAGCAATGAATACGAAGGAACTGACAACCAAAAAATTCTATCTTAAACCGTTTACCCGTAAAAAAATAAAATCCTCAAAAAATCTACTATTTTGGTTACCTGAAAGTGGCGTCGCCTAACCACGACCGGTGCAAACCGACGCTACCGACGCTCATACTACGTCACCAAGGATTCTTACTGACCTTAAGTTCGACGCTACGACTAACCAGGTACCACCGTTCATCCACAATCGGTACCGAAAGTGAAACTTGACAAGAAAATCGTTGAAATTTCGGCGACGCCTGACGTCGTTTACAACAAACACAGCGAGGCAATGATTTTTTGCAAATTAGACAATCTTCAGATCTACCTTGGGAATTAACTTTAAGATCGCAACAATAAACAATATAGCCGTAAAGAATATAATTCTAAAAAACAGAGTGTATTTGAGCACGTCTTTGACGACGCGTAGCGTCTCTTGTTAAAGGGTAAAGAAAATAATGATTAGAGTTTCTCCATTGGACATCCTTACTCTATACATGAAACATGTTAATGTTTGCCTTGCATTAACGGTTAGCCGAGGAAACATGTTTTAATGTTGGCGTGTAGACGAGCTATCTGAATACAACAAGATATGTCATACATTGAAAGCAGTGTGTTATATACCGGTGTAAGCAATAGGATTTCCATTAGGTGGTGTGGCGTACGTAGAACGTCGGCGATTCGAGTGCTTAAGGTCTGGGGTTCGAGACCCGTTACACACACTCTTTTTTTCTCACCATATTCACACATTTATATCAATACATCAACGTGAATGAACACGGTTTACTTTTTAACCGTCAAACGGCTCGTTGTTTCCAGAAACGATTTACGGTTTCGTGATCAACCAATCAATCAATACGATCTGATGATAAAAACTCCGAAAATTGAAAAAAAAATTGAAGGCGTTTTTTCTCAATTTTCGGAGTTTTTTATCTTCAGATCGTATTCATGGATGTTTTTAAATCCAATAAGACCCTCTGTTCATAAATCCATCTATGTTAGGTGTTAGAATTACAATAAGAATGAATCGAGATACATACATGCATTCATTGAGAGCAGTACAATATGTACCAGTCTAAGCGCTCCAACTTCCATCGAGTGGTGTGGCGTAGGCAGTAGCGACGCCGACTAGTGTTTTCGCGGTCCGGGGTTCGAGACCCGTTACCGGCAAACTTTTTTTCTTCCATATTCAGAGCAGAAGATCTGAGAAGGGTTTACTAAGGGGAAATTTTTTTCTCAAGCGCTCGTAGCTAAAAAACGAGTGGTCCAAATTTTTTTTTTATTTTTTTTATTTTTTTTGCGTTAATTATCTAAACATCCTGAAAACGAAAATATGCTGGGGGTCATACGAACAGAGATACAGGCGCCCAAAATTTCAAATTTTGTCTCAGAAGACCACAATCGGAGAAAAATGAAATTTTTGATTTTTTTGATTTTGTTAAAAATACGAAACATATCAAGAGAGCAATGAATACGAAGGAACTGACAACCAAAAAATTCTATCTTAAACCGTTTACCCGTAAAAAAATAAAATCCTCAAAAAATCTACTATTTTGGTTACCTGAAGTTGGCGTCGCCTAACCACGACCTGTGCAAACCGACGCTACTGACGCTCATACTACGTCACCAAGGATTCTTACTGACCTTAAGTTCGACGCTACGACTAACCAGGTACCACCGTTCATCCACAATCGGTACCGAAAGTGGAACTTGACAAGAAAATCGTTGAAATTTCGGCGACGCCTGACGTCGTTTACAACAAACATAGCGAGGCAATGATTTTTTGCAAATTAGACAATCTTCAGATCTACCTTGGGAATTAACTTTAAGATCGCAACAATAAACAATATAGCCGTAAAGAATATAATTCTAAAAAACAGAGTGTATTTGAGCACGTCTTTGACGACGCGTAGCGTCTCTTGTTACAGGGTAAAGAAAATAATGATTAGAGTTTCTCCATTGGACATCCTTACTCTATACATGAAACATATTAATGTTTGCCTTGCATTAACGGTTAGCCGAGGAAACATGTTTTAATGTTGGCGTGTAGACGAGCTATCTGAATACAACAAGATATGCCATACATTGAGAGCAGTGTGTTATATACCAGTGTAAGCAATAGGATTTCCATTAGGTGGTGTGGCGTACGTAGAACGTCGGCGCTTCGAGTGCTTAAGGTCTGGAGTTCGAGACCCGTTACTCACACTCTTTTTTTCTCACCATATTCACACATTTATATCAATACATCAACGTGAATGAACACGGTTTACTTTTTAACCGTCAAACGGCTCGTTGTTTCCACAAACGATTTACGGTTTCGTGATCAACCAATCAATCAATACGATCTGATGATAAAAACTCCAAAAATTTAAATAAGTATGAAGGCGTTTTTTCTCAATTTTCAGAGTTTTTTATCTTCAGATCGTATTCTTGGATTTTTTTAAATCCAATACGACCCTCTGTTCGTAAATCCATCTATGTTAGGTGTTAGATATACTATAAGAATGAATCGAGATACATACATGCATTCATTGAGAGCAGTACAATATTTACCAGTCGAAGCGCTCCAACTTCCATCGAGTGGTGTGGCGTAGGCAGTAGCGATGCCGACTAGTGTTTTCGCGGTCCGGGGTTCGAGACCCGTTACCGGCAAACTTTTTTTCTTCCATATTCAGAGCAGAAGATTTGAGAAGGGTTTACTAAGGGGAATTTTTTTTTTCAAGCGCTCGTAGCTAAAAAACGAGTGGTCCAATTTTGTTTTTTTATTTTTTTTATTTTTTTTGCGTTAATTATCTAGACATCCTGAAAACGAAAATATGCTGGGGGTCATACGAACAGAGATACAGGCGCCCAAAATTTCAAATTTTGTCTCAGAAGACCACAATCGGAGAAAAATGAAATTTTTGATTTTATTTATTTTTTTAAAAATACGAAACATATCAAGAGAGCGATGAATACGAAGGAACTGACAACCAAAAAATTCTATCTTTAACCGTTTACCCGTAAAAAAATAAAATCCTCAAAAATCTACTATTTTGGTTACCTGAAGTTGGCGTCGCCTAACCACGACCTGTGCAAACCGACGCTACCGACGCTCATACTACGTCACCAAGGATTCTTACTGACCTTAAGTTCGACGCTACGACTAACCAGGTACCACCGTTCATCCACAATCGGTACCGAAAGTGGAACTTGACAAGAAAATCGTTGAAATTTCGGCGACGCCTGACGTCGTTTACAACAAACATAGCGAGGCAATGATTTTTTGCACATTAGACAATCTTCAGATCTACCTTGGGAATAACCTTTAAGATCGCAACAATAAACAATATAGCCGTAGAGAATATAATTCTAAAAAACAGAGTGTATTTGAGCACGTCTTTGACGACGCGTAGCGTCTCTTGTTAAAGGGTAAAGAAAATAATGATTAGAGTTTCTCCATTGGACATCCTTACTCTATACATGAAACATGTTAATGTTTGCCTTGCATTAAGGTTAGCCGAGGAAACATGTTTTAATGTTGGCGTGTAGACGAGCTATCTGAATACAACAAGATATGCCATACATTGAGAGCAGTGTGTTATATACCAGTGTAAGCAATAGGATTTCCATTAGGTGGTGTGGCGTACGTAGAACGTCGGCGCTTCGAGTGCTTAAGGTCTGGGGTTCGAGACCCGTTACACACACTCTTTTTTTCTCACCATATTCACACATTTATATCAATACATCAACGTGAATGAACACGGTTTACTTTTTAACCGTCAAACGGCTCGTTGTTTCCACAAACGATTTACGGTTTGGTGATCAACCAATCAATCAATACGATCTGATGATAAAAACTCCAAAAATTGAAAAAAAAATTGAAGATTTTTTTTCTCAATTTTCGGAGTTTTTTGTCTTCAGATCGTATTCTTGGATGTTTTTAAATCCAATAAGACCCTCTGTTCGTAAATCAATCTATGTTAAGTGTTAGAATAACAAAAAGAATGAATCGAGATACATACATGCATTCATTGAGAGCAGTACAATATGTACCAGTCTAAGCGCACCAACTTCCATCGAGTGGTGTGGCGTAGGCAGTAGCTACGCCGACTAGTGTTTTCGCGGTCCGGGGTTCGAGACCCGTTACCGGCAAACTTTTTTTCTTCCATATTCAGAGCAGAAGATTTGAGAAGGGTTTACTAAGGGGAAATTTTTTTTTCAAGCGCTCGTAGCTAAAAAACGAGTGGTCCAAATTTTTTTTTTTTTTTTTTTTATTTTTTTTGCGTTAATTATCTAGACATCCTGAAAACGAAAATATGCTGGGGGTCATACTGACAGAGATACAGGCGCCCAAAATTTCAAATTTTGTCTCAGAAGACCACAATCGGAGAAAAATGAAATTTTTGATTTTTTTGATTTTTTTAAAAATACGAAACATATCAAGAGAGCAATGAATACGAAGGAACTGACAACCAAAAAATTCTATCTTAAACCGTTTACCCGTAAAAAAATAAAATCCTCAAAAAATCTACTATTTTGGTTACCTGAAAGTGGCGTCGCCTAACCACGACCGGTGCAAACCGACGCTACCGACGCTCATACTACGTCACCAAGGATTCTTACTGACCTAAAGTTCGACGCTACGACTAACCAGGTACCACCGTTCATCCACAATCGGTACCGAAAGTGGAACTTGACAAGAAAATCGTTGAAATTTCGGCGACGCCTGACGTCGTTTACAACAAACACAGCGAGGCAATGATTTTTTGCAAAGTAGACAATCTTCAGATCTACCTTGGGAATTAACTTTAAGATCGCAACAATAAACAATATAGCCGTAAAGAATATAATTCTAAAAAACAGAGTGTATTTGAGCACGTCTTTGACGACGCGTAGCGTCTCTTGTTAAAGGGTAAAGAAAATAATGATTAGAGTTTCTCCATTGGACATCCTTACTCTATACATGAAACATGTTAATGTTTGCCTTGCATTAACGGTTAGCCGAGGAAACATGTTTTAATGTTGGCGTGTAGACGAGCTATCTGAATACAACAAGATATGCCATACATTGAAAGCAGTGTGTTATATACCAGTGTAAGCAATAGGATTTCCATTAGGTGGTGTGGCGTACGTAGAACGTCGGCGATTCGAGTGCTTAAGGTCTGGAGTTCGAGACCCGTTACTCACACTCTTTTTTTCTCACCATATTCACACATTTATATCAATACATCAACGTGAATGAACACGGTTTACTTTTTAACCGTCAAACGGCTCGTTGTTTCCACAAACGATTTACGGTTTCGTGATCAACCAATCAATCAATACGATCTGATGATAAAAACTCCGAAAATTGAAAAAAAAATTGAAGGCGTTTTTTCTCAATTTTCGGAGTTTTTTATCTTCAGATCGTATTCATGGATGTTTTTAAATCCAATAAGACCCTCTGTTCATAAATCCATCTATGTTAGGTGTTAGAATTACAATAAGAATGAATCGAGATACATACATGCATTCATTGAGAGCAGTACAATATGTACCAGTCTAAGCGCTCCAACTTCCATCGAGTGGTGTGGCGTAGGCAGTAGCGACGCCGACTAGTGTTTTCGCGGTCCGGGGTTCGAGACCCGTTACCGGAAAACTTTTTTTCTTCCATATTCAGAGCAGAAGATTTGAGAAGGGTTTACTAAGGGGAAATTTTTTTTTCAAGCGCTCGTAGCTAAAAAACGAGTGGTCCAATTTTTTTTTTTTATTTTTTTTTTTTTGCGTTAATTATCTAGACATCCTGAAAACGAAAATATGCTGGGGGTCATACTAACAGAGATACAGGCGCCCAAAATTTCAAATTTTGTCTCAGAAAAGCACAATCGGAGAAAAATGAAATTTTTGATTTTATTTATTTTTTTAAAAATACGAAACATATCAAGAGAGCGATGAATACGAAGGAACTGACAACCAAAAACTTCTATCTTAAACCGTTTTCCCGTAAAAAAATAAAATCCTCAAAAAATCTACTATTTTGGTTACCTGAAGTTGGCGTCGCCTCACCACGACCTGTGCAAACCGACGCTACCGACGCTCATACTACGTCACCAAGGATTCCTACTGACCTTAAGTTCGACGCTACGACTAACCAGGTACCTCCGTTCATCCACAATCGGTACCGAAAGTGGAACTTGACAAGAAAATCGTTGAAATTTCGGCGACGCCTGACGTCGTTCACAACAAACATAGCGAGGCAATGATTTTTTGCAAAGTAGACAATCTTCAGATGTACCTTAAGAATTAACTTTAAGATCGCAACAATAAACAATATAGCCGTAAAGAATATAATTATAAAAAACAGAGTGTATTTGAGCACGTCTTTGACGACGCGTAGCGTCTCTTGTTAAAGGGTTAAGAAAATAATGATTAGAGTTTCTCCATTGGACATTCTTACTCTAAACATGAAACATGTTAATGTTTGCCTTGCATTGACGGTTAGCCGAGGAAACATGTTTAAATGTTTAATGACACAATGAGCTATCTGAATACAACAAGCTATGCAATACATTGAGAGCAGTGTGTTATATACCAGTCTAAGCCGTCCACTTTACCTCGTGTGGCACGCCGTACACAGTAGCGTCGTGGCTTAGTGTTTTAGAGGTCTGGGGCTCGAGACCCGCTACCAGCAAACTTTTTTTCTTCTATATTCAGATCAGCATAGTTGAGAAGGGTTTACTAAGGGATTTTTTTTTTTTTTAAGCGCTCGTATCTACCAAACGGGTTGTCCAAATTTGTTTCTGAATTTTTTTTATTTTTGTTTGGTCACTCATCTAGAAAATTTCAAATTTTGTCTCAGACAAGCACAATCCGAGACTTTTGAAATTTGTATTTTTTTTAAAAATATGAATAAAATCAAGAGAGGTATAAGTAAGAAGGAATCGACAACCAAAATAATCTATCTCAAACCGTTTTCCCCTTAAAAAAATAAAAACCTCAAAAAATCTACTATTCTGATTACTTGAAGTTGGCGTCGCCTCACCACGACCTGTGTAAACCGACGCTACCGACGCTGATACTACGTCACCAAGAATTATTACTGAACTTAAGTTCGACGTTACGACTAACTATGTACCAACGTTCATCCACAATCGGTACCGAAAGTGGAATTTGACCAGAAAATCTTTGAAATTTTGGGCGACGCCTCATGTCATTTAAAACAAACATAGCGAGGCGATGATTTTTTTTTGCCCGACACAAGACTGCTGTGGTTGAAATTTGGTGCGTTTATAGTGGTGTTTGTATCAGGGAAATAGCACAAGACTCAATTGAGGAGGTTGTGACATCACATGCGGACAAACAACGTGTTGCTAGGCAACTGCATAGTCGTATCTGTCTTTGATTGGTGCATATTGAATGTTTGTCCGAAACAAAACACGGCAACACGGCTATTTTTGGAATTGAGTCTTTTGCTATAGGAGACAGAGATCTGTCCGCACTGCTCTTCGACTGTGAGAAATCAAGGGGGCAAGGTCTACATATCTCCGCCTAGCGGAGGCTCGTCGAACTCCCAAGTTAGGTCGTCGCAAGGGAACCAAAATCGCAATTTTGGATCCCACTAAAAAAACTGTTATAATAATTAAATATCCGTTGTAGATCATGTAAGACATTACTTAAAACACCTAAAAGAGAAATTTTGATAGAATATAGTGATTGAAGATTATAAAATATGATGATTTTTCTTTTAAGGAGGTAATTCTATTTGACATATCACTTCATTTGTTTTCTTTCACATTTCTCCCATTTAAATAACATGTGATTTTAACATTGTGGAACGGTTTGCGACGACCTAACTTGAGAGTTCGACGAGCCTCCGCCAGGCGGAGATCAAGTAGACCTTGCAAGGGGGTACACCCGCACTGGGGGTTTTACCGCAACCTGGATTCCAATTGAAAGCAGACACCAAAATGGCGTCGAACTGACACTGACATTGCAACGCAGGGCTATTTATTAATAGTTAATTCATTTTAAACTCTTCCAAACGAGTACTGTGGAGGTATTTTCACTCTACACATGCTTAACTATGTAAAACAGGGCCCATTCGTTCTCCACGGCAGCATTCAATCTTGCTTTAAAAAAATGGTGAAGCGTACAACATGTGCCTTCACTGCAGCGCTGAGCGTTCTGGCTACAGAAGCGCTGCTTGTTGGAATCACCGAAAACCCCTCTAGAAGGCTATGCACTAATTATTATTTGAAAAACAGCCATAGATTCCAAAGAGGTCAGAGTTTTGCAACGGCTTAGAAATTCTTACTGTTGGAAGTTCTGTGTATATAATATTCAGTGACTGGTGGCCGGATCGCTCACAACGCTCTCTGTGCACCTGTTACGGTAACCCATAAAGCAATTTCCTTATCGTCTTTTACATCATGCTATCTTGATACCAAATTGCAGCGAAGGCCTATGTGCCATTGTAGTGGAAGGCATCCACGACACTAGCGATGTATGCGAGTCTAGAGAAAAGATATATTACTAATATTTAGGGCTGCCCAACGATAAAAAAATTCATATCGATATCGCGGATGTAATTATCGATATCGTATCGCAATATCGACTTTTTTAAACTCGGTATCGATACCGCCGATATCGTTATTTTTTTTTTCAAACCAGCCAGAGGCCATTCATTATAAACAATTTAATGTGAATAATTTAAAGTCGAAATGTTTTACTATGTGCGTCAATTTGTGTGTTGTATTATTAAAAATGTATCCACAAAACAGCGATGTTGCGATTGGCGTGACGTGACGTGAGTGAGACCGCGCGACAAAAGGCGAGTAGGTACCAACGCGAATGTTGGGGGTATGTATCACAAAGATGCAGAACCACAACACAACCTTTTTTTTTTTTTTACGATAGTTGACACTTGATCGATATCGCGAAACGTACGTTATAATAATTCTATATCGATATCGAATTATTTTTCTATTATCAATATCGTAGCGAATTATCGATATTGTTGGGCAGCCCTACTAATATTACAATGTCTGCAAGTAGCTCTATTAGCACAGGGAGAAATGTGAAGTAATGAGTGGGATGAGGTCAAATTGAAACATATATCAGCATTGACGGTTGAAGGTTTAATCTTCCACGCTTGTAATTAAGACAGCTATTATATTTACACATTAATACAAAGTCATATCGGTCAGCAATTTCAGTATGGTATTCTTCGTTTTCAGAAGTACTATTATCATCTCTTAAATTCATATTTACAAATTACATTTCATTTAATATCACCACTTTTTTGTTTTGTTCTTTAAAAGTAACCCGTAAACAGACTTATGTACAGATATTTATTGGACATTTACCAACCAACACATTGGGAACCGTTTCCAAACTTGCACTAATACAAAAAACGACAAAAATGCAAGTTCAAGGTTACCAAAAAAAAAATTAGACCCAAACATATCCTTGACACAATACACTGATCAACTGCCTATTTGGATTATATTATTTATAGTTAAGGACATGCTATCTTCCAAGTTAAATAAATTTTGACCTGATACATTGTTCCACATTTTGTTGTATTAAACAACCTCACATGTCAAATTGGAAATATATAACAATTTATAACAGAGGTAACTTGCAAGACTTTCACGACACAGCCCAGCCCGTAGATTAGCTCTGGGCGATATTTTGACACTGTTGAGGAAACGCTGGACATTTCGATAATATGTTGCCATCTTTATCAGGACTCGACTAGTCTTGAGAAAGCTGCCAATATTGGATAGTGAAACGTTATCAGCTCAATAATGAAAAAAATACGTCTGAGATCTTCCAGAGCTCAACAGGTAAAATGTGATACAAGTATATATAGGGGTTAAGCCACACGGCTAATTAATTGAGCAGAATCCATTATACACTTTGTTAATCATATGCATGGCTAGATTACGAACGACTACTGTCAATGTCCAAATCGTTTACAGTTGTTTGTCAAGAACATAACAGACAACTATAATTTTGAAAAATAGAGACCCCAGTGTCTTCTTTGGGCACAGTGAGTAATGAATCTGCGACCGCTTTGGCTCTAGCCTGGCCGTGGCCTGTATTCACAGAACAAAAGCCAAGGCCAAGCCACCTAACCAATGCACCTTTTTTCGTATTGCATTTATGCACAGATTCATTGATCTCTTCAGTTCTGTTTAGAAAACTGATTTAAAAGAAGTGATTTTCAGTGGGGGACATCATACAATTTATTATGTGCCTCTTTGCTATGACGGCTCCTAAGTCACCGTTTACATATTCGCTAGTACTGTACAGTGTAAATACAGATTGATTGAAGTTAATTTCCGAAATTAAAATACCCACCCCGAACCGGGAATTGAACCCTGGACCTTCTACATTGTAAGCGGGAATACACGCACGAAACTGAGTGGAACTGATGTCGAACCGCCCCAACCAGGCACAATTCTCAAAAATTTATTTTCGGGGATTTAGGTCTACACGAACATTTCAATACATTCTTTTACTGTAAAACTAAAAGTACCGGGTAACAATGTAGCATTTCACAAGTTTGGATAAAGGCAGTAGTCGTAGACGATAATTAAAATGTGAACATAGGTCGATACACAATATTATTTTCTTGGGCAGAGTACACCATTGTCCATTAGTAACTAGTGTGGACAGGGTATAACACAGAACCTTTTATCTGGTGGTACACATCATTATAAATTAGATTTTGCATTTGGGGAAAAATAGACACATAGCAACAAACATAAATAAAACCAGACGGGTTTTGAAAGCAACACATTTGCTGCTGATGACGACAAGAGAGTACAGTGTACATTATTTAATTATGGCAACTGATTCTAAATAATGAAATTACATGCCACAAGTTTAGAATAAACCGTATTACCAGCAGCTGTCATCAGCAGATTAACGTTGTATTTTTAGTTTTCGAGCTATTTAAGATTTGCCGTGTTTAGGTCCAGTCTTACAATGTCCCAATAACTACTTATTCGTCGAATAGCTTGTTTTCTCCATGACAACGACCAATCAAAACCCTTGAAATCCTCGAAATAGCTTAATTGCAACAAATAATTTTCCTATTAGGAGATTGTAAGACTGGCCATTATTGTAGGCTATTTTTCCCCACCTGTAGCAACTTTCATGGCTAATTTTTCAATGTATTAGTAGGGAAAGAGGCACAAGATCAAAAAAACATGATACCCTCAAGCGCCAAACAGTGTTGACACATCTAATCCAAAGTTACCTTCATACTAAAAAACTCTTTGAGTAGATGGAAGAAATTACACACTTAACAAAACCTGTAGGCAGTACGTACACATACTGTTGCAATCCCACATACGCTCATATGAAGGCTAGAAACAAATATGATGTTGTCGAGTGTTTTTCTCCATGAGGCGATAGAATGTTGCCAACAGTTAGCAGGCAACCATTCTGTTGCCCGGCATAGACCGGGAGGTTCCAAACTATTTGTTTGTGCTTAAGAGGAAGGACTACTAGCCAATATTAAAACCCGCGAAATTAACGTATTTTCATCATATCTCAATAACGCCACACAATATCAAAACACTGACACCCACGCACATTGTGGATTCGTGAGAGCTCAATACAAAATGAAAAAGATTTCGTAGATTGTAGTAATTATAGTTGTAATTTGTAATTAACTTGTAAATTAGCTAAATTACAAATAATAATTACAATAACTGCAAACTAACAAATCTTTTTCATTTGGTATTGAGCTCTCACAAATCCACAATGTGCGTAGGTGTCACTGTTTTGATATTGTATGGCGTTATTGAGATATGACGAAAATACGTTAATTTCGCGGGTTTTAATATTGGCTAGTAGTCCTTCCTCTTAAACCTGCTTTTAGACGGTTCTATGTTATGTTCTAGTTTTCTTGAATTCAACGACAAAAACGAATTAAGTAAAGTAGAGTACTGTTGTACTTCTACGTATGTTTTCATGCTTTTTAGTTTTTTGTCCTTGAATTCAACAAAACTTGAACGTAACATTGAACCGTCTAAATTGGGCGTGTGTGACTATTTACTTTTCTATCTTGACATCGTAAGAGTCAATGTTTTTTTATGTGATTTTACTGACAAGAGCAACAAGAATGTAGGCCTACAATTTACTACCAACTTGACCTTTATTTAACTGAAGTGAGTTTTGTACAAGTGTAACCAAGGTGTTTGTCTGTGTGTTTTCCACTTGCCTGAAGAGTTTTAGTGAAATTAACTGCAGTGATTATTATTGTCAGAGCGTGAACACTGTATACTGTTGTCCTGTCATGCCCAAAGCCATTGTTTTGGTTCTTCTCCTACTCAGTTAGTTGCATGTATCAAACTCCCATGCATTATAATTTATAAAATGAATTATTTTTGTATAAGCCCAAAGTGATAAAATTTCACCCACGCACTTGACAGTACTGTAGTATTTTACTAGGCTGCATGTATCATGTAAACCAAATTTGAATTTATTGAAGATTGTTTTGAAACAATAACAAAACAGCAAGTATACAATACAATTATTTGTACGACTTTTTGCCTATCGGAACGATTCCGCTCTATACATTGGCACAACATTCTTACAACAAAAGATGCATATATAGTTCAATTAAAAAAAATTTAGATTTCAACCTGCAATAATGCTGAGGAATATGTAAACTAAAAAGTTACTATTGAGTTCAGTACATGTCACGTGAACTAGTGTCATACCTCACCCCCCCCCCCCTTTCCCCCAAAATTCACATTTCAATTTGAGATAATCCAAATATAGGACCATTCAATTGAAGTAGAACCAACTGCTTACCAGAAACGGAGATTGAAAAATTGTCTACAGTTAACTGTCTCTGGATTAGACCTGTCTGGGCTTGGGGAAGAATATGACCTGGTAACTCTGTCTGTCAAACAAGGTGACTCAAGGGTTAATGTCATATGACCTTCCCCTCTAGGTAAGTGACCTTCCCTCGTAGGTAAGTTTTGGTTCTAGTTCTGGCCCAGCATTAATAAAATAATTTACATATACATTCTTGGTTGTGGCCCAGTTTGCCGTGAATGTCACCAAAACATGGAGGTTATAGTCCCTCTTCCATATGCAGCATGCATTTGCATTTAAGCTATAACACAAGATATGACATCTCACAAAACTGTAGTCCAAATGTGGTTAATCTTAAAACCATTAGTCATTACTTAACATAAGCGTTTTTCTTTTTAGTGTTTTTCTTTTCTTTGATGAAGATAAGTTTGGAAGGTAGGTAGTCTGGTTTCAAAGAAGACCGTGAAACATCTTGAAGTTTAAGGTACTGACGATTCTTGTGATTCATTCATTTTATTTCAACTACACCAAAGGAATGTAAAAATAATGATACACATTTTTGGCATCAAGGCAAAAACCACATCACAAAAATACGAATAAGTTCGCTGTCAAGAAGCAAATACATACATTAATTTTACAGAACTTCTATTTACGTACCGGTATATGATTCGTCAACAGATTAAATAAGCAAGCCAAGACATTGACGGAAGATTTTCCAAAACCATAACATTGATATCGTGGGAAGATTTAGAGTTACCCGACGCTAATTCGAGTTCGAGTTTATGTGAAGGGTTAAGATTTGCCCACACCAAAAGATATTGCAGCCAGATAAAAAGCTTATAACAAATTACTGAATTAGCTTGCTATATCACAGCTCACCTCTAGTTGAACAACTACTTTGTAATCTATTAAAATACAGAGAGATAGAACACTGATATTGGTGCAATGAAGACAGAAGTGCACTTCGTTAAAAAACATCAACAACACAAACAAGTTAAGTCATCTATTAATGTCCTACAAGCAAGCACAACTTAGTTAGCTATTCTGTAATTTTCATAACAAGTACTGTAGCTAAATTGTGATTGCTGCAAAGCATTGCAGAATGACTTGCCACAAATGCCTACCGGAAACACTTGTACTACTAATGCGGTGGGTATCCCTTATTAGTTGGGGGAATGAAGTTGGCCTACATTTTGTAAATTTACCAAACTGTGTTATTGTATTTTTTTTCCATGAGGAAACAGTCATGTTATGGGTTTTTCACTATTCCGAGTATGTGTATGACTCATATTTTACAAAATGTATGGAAACTACATAGTAGTTTTCACTACGTTCTGAACTATGTAGGCTACAGTTGATCTTTACAACACTGACTTCGAAAACAAGGTATGTTGTAAATTAGCTGTTGTCAAATTACAGAAAGGTACAAAAGATAATGCTACAGTAAGCTTTTTCAACATTTATAAATTAACGTATGACCTGTTTCTATTATGTATCATGAAATTTTGTTTTGTTCATGGATAGTTTCCCCAACCACCATTTCACTCAAACAACCATGAATGTATGCATAAATATTATATTTACTATTAAAGAGGGAAAATGGTGCTCCAGCGGTGGTTATAGCAACGACGGTAAGTTTTAGCAATTATTGGTAGCGGAAGAGATAAGCCTCATTTTAGGTAAAATAATAAGATTAACCTAATTGAAATTTTGTACCCAAAATTCTGTCTATGATATGATATCCACATTCACAAGCAATAGGTTGAAATGTTTCCAATATGGTGGAATTTTCAAAACTAGGTTTGAAAAAAAACCAATTCCCAAACATTTGCATCATTTAGGGAATAAACTATCATTCAGGGAATAAACTTAAGACACGAGGCTTTAATAGCTTGTTATTGGACAATGTGGTTTACTCTTCTTAGTTGTGTTTGGGGAAAGGAGAAAAGAGACCAATAGCTAGAGACCCGGGAAATTAGCATTCTTTTAAAGTTAAGTTCTCTGCAAAATGTGGACGAACTATTTGACTGTGAACCTGAAAATACGTACTATGTCTATATTTGAATCACGAAATAACACCTACTTTGCCGTTATTGAGCAATAACACCGAAATCTATATGGAAACGTGAAATAACCACTAAAAATGGGAACATCACCATTTAGATTACAACAGTCAAAAAACGAGCTTAATCACAAGCCTCCGTCACTCTCTGCACTGTTGGTTGAATAACATTTTAATAATAGGGAACACGCGTATGAAAATTTTAATCGACTTTTAAACTTTAAATACATTGTCTCTCATTTAATAATTTTGCGTCTTTGAATTTTGAAAAACCGATCAGTCTATGCCTCAAAATAATTGGTTTAGTAACGATAAATAAAAGGGCGCGAAAAACGAGCCGCCGCCATGTTGATGGCATTTGACGTCGTGGTTTGTGTCTGTGAACGCTCACCGCCTCAGCGATTGGTCTGTTACGCCACGTCTACTGAATCATTGCGTCACAGCCACCTGTACGCGTTTCAGATCCCCAAGTTGAAACTTAAAAAAATGCGACCACATAAAACTAGGGATGTGCGAACCGGGACAAAATTCGAACCGAACCGAACCTTGAGCCCGGTTCGGTTCGGTTCGAACAACTATTTTATGCGTCGAACCTCGAACCGAACCTTTCGAAATTCCCGCGCGCTAGAAACCCCGCCTTCCGAAGCCACGCCTACAGTCGCGACCGATCGATATTCGATAATCGAGAGTCGAAAATATAGTTGCGAGCGACGATCGAGTGCGAGTGTGTCATAATGGCGTCATGACTAGCGAATTTGTGTGACTTCTTTAGGCGTTTTATGATGTTTTAGCGAGTTGGACAGTTTGTTTCACTTTCATTCCACCAGTGTTTAGTTTTTGCTCTTCAAAATGAAACGCCGTGTGCTGGTGTTCGATGATGATGATGATGATGATCACGCGGGCGAGATAGTGGACGACCCAAGCCAGACTGATATGCCTACCGGTACTGTGACTAGGCCTAGGTCCGATTGGGTCCGATGCAACGTGCGCCGTAGGCCTAGCGGTACTAGGTACTTTGCAAGACCTAGGCATTGGGTTTGAAATATAGGCCTATATTTCAAACCCCATGACCTAGGCCTAGGCCTAGGCCTGGGTACAACCCCACTTTTTAAGACGCATTTTACCAAGCTTGCAACTAGCCTACGCAAAGCGAATGCAACCATTGTAAGCGGAATTTTCAGACACCGTCAGAAACCACGACTAGGCCAACCCTGATTCGGCATTTGATGCGGAAACATAAAAAAAAAATACAGTGAGTTTTTAGAAGAAAAACTTAACACTAACCTAAAAACACCTTTTGAAAAAGGTTCGGTTCGGTTCGAGGTTCACGAACCTTTTTAATGCAGGTTCGAGGTTCGGTTCGAAGTTTAAAAAAACTGGTTCGCACAACCCTACATAAAACCTTTTTAAAAATTTCTTTTTTACTTAGGACTTGCATTAATATACTTTTTGTATCTGATAGTACTATTAAACTAAGTGCTTGGTTTAACAAACAAAATCGACGCGTGTTGCCTATTGTTTAATGTTAACTAATTTTTTTTTGGTTGAATAAAATATCTTGTCGTATCCGACTTTTGTGATGACCGACTAGCTTTAAATTAAACCATAATACAGTAAAACTTCTTTATAACGAACTCTTGGGGGCTCGATTATTATATTGCTATAAAGAACATTTCTTTATAAAGAGGGTACCTTTACATGCATAAGAACCTTTTGGGACCTCAAAAACAGTTTGTTATATAGATCATCTTGTTATAAAGACGTTTTTTATAAAGAAGTTTCACTGTAACACCGAATTTTCAATTTTTCAAAAACACTTAAAACCTAATTTCCAATTTTTAAAAACGAATTTTTCCCAAAAATAAAACCATTTACTCGGATCTCTACCAATAGCTCACCCGAAACATGGTAGGCGGCCGCGTAAGAAGTAGAATACATCACAATATGAAATGATGTTACAAACGTCGAGCCATTTGACACGAACCATTTCATGTGATGTATTCTACTTCTGACACGACCATCCACCACGTTTCAGATAGGCTGATGGTCTCTTTTCTCCTCACATTTCCAAGGTTGTATGACCTAAATGTTGAATACGTCGTTATACACACTAATACACCACATAATTTCCCCAAACACAACTAAGAAACCTAGTGATTAGGCCTCTATAACCATAATTGTCTTTTACTCTTGCTTGAAATAATGACAAATTAATTACTGGGTGAATGAGCATTGTATAGAGCTGCAACAGCCAACATCGTTTGGGCAGTCCTAACGAAAGATTATACTGTATTACAGTATTCTTTCCCACCAACAGAAAAATCAGTTGCTTTTTTAAAATGGTAAAAGTGGTTGGTTCATAATTACATGACCCACAACTATTGTAAAATCTGCATTGTTGAAATTCTTTCGAAGTGACTTAGAAAAATAAATAGATAATCTAATCTAATAGAATTATCAATGAAGAAAGAAGATTATGGTACTAATTTAATTTAATGTTTTTAAAACATACCGTTACATCATGATCATTTTACTTGTCATTAAAACAATACTGATTTAAGTTATAAGGTGCTGAAATCAACACTTATATTATTTTATTTGCTATTTAATTAAAAACACCAAAATTCTTCAAAAGCGTACTATGCTATCATTACTCACACTTAGTGTAATTAGGACGTTTTCATAGAAAACTATTAAATCGGTTATATACGTTGTGATAGCACCGTATTTTACATTCTTTGTTAAAACATGTGTTTCCTGTACAATTATATAATATACAATCAATTGAGCTCAATTTTCTGATTTAAACACGTACGTAAGTGAGAAAGCATAATCAATTAACTGACTTTTGGTGGCAGCAATCTACAGCATTCCGTCTCAAAATCAAAACAATGAAACAACTCACAGCATAAATTCTTTAACCTACCAGTCCACTCATATAAATACTTTATACAGTTTTCATTGAACATATCTAGGTATTGTATCACTTAGCTTGGGTGTCAGTTAAACTTACAACTACTATGATTCCTCTTATTGTTTGTCTATGGTTTGCCCAAAATGTGACCACTTTCTTCAAACCAACCAACTAGTATATCCTTTAATACTATAAGTAAACCTTGTTAATTCCAACATCTAGTCAAACAGATGAACAGCTCTCCTAAAACATTTTACTATTTACAATGTAATTCGTTTTCAACATAATGCAGTGTTTATTTGGAAACAACTTTTTTTCTCACGAACGAGGACATTTGTAAAAATGGAACCTCTTTTAGTGATGCCATCAACAACCTTTCCAAACGTTCCACATTTGCAAATGTCCACACCGAACATTTTCGTTAATAAAGATCAAAACATTGATGAAATAGCAAAGAGACCATATTAAAAGAAGAAAATTCAGCTAGCTAACATTCACACAGTCAAAACCAAACATTTTTTGTTGAGCATTTTATGTCATCACATAGCATCAGAATTGTATTCGACATATTCTTCCGTTTCACGTAATACACAGAACGAGAGGTACCATCAGTGGACAGACATTTCCGGTGGTTAAAAGATTTCCAGATAGTTCAGAAACCTACGTACTTTCATATCAACATACGTAGAGTGGTTCGTCTCGTCAACTTGCATCCCAGTTTGATAACGCGAATGAGGTACGTCGTTGCAGTTACTAGTCGGGATGAAACTAATTGCAATGTACTATCAACACCAACCTGTGTTATGGCTACAGATGTTAAGGATCATGCATCAAAGACTTCATAAAAAAACACCTGAGGAATTGACCTTTTGAGTGGTGTGAGCCT
Organism: Isoperla grammatica; assembly: GCA_945910005.1. Taxonomy (NCBI): domain Eukaryota; kingdom Metazoa; phylum Arthropoda; class Insecta; order Plecoptera; family Perlodidae; genus Isoperla; species Isoperla grammatica. Next base: position 33,615,776 of record OX246743.1, read on the forward strand.
ACAGCGGAATATCGATCTTTGATTGGTTATCGCTCACTCGTCGAAGGTGTTCGAAGCCTACAGGGTTGGTTTAGTCACTTTAAATTTAAGTCCCCCACTGCAAATCAGTTTAGTTACTGAGTGGGTAGACTCTAAATGTGAATTTGTTTTATTTATGCTGCATTCTTTTTTGCTTTTAAAGTAGTTACATATTAATTTGTATTGAATTGAATGCTGTTAGTGGCCTATAAACGGTGAAAATTGAATATAAAAGGTAAGTTGACCTAGGTATTTAGAAACTCTAGATGAAAAAGAAAGATTTCAATATTTCTAATGGTTTTTACAATAACTTTGCACTGCGCTGCTGGAGTAAAAACTGGTTTCCTTGGCAATCATTGTTCTACAAGCAGATGTTAATATGGTACAGTCAATTATTCATACAAACATAAACACTAACAAAGAATGCACATGAATCGCAAATTGGCTGTTGACTAGGCTAAGATGATGTGTATGAACGAACGTAGTTTGTTTCACCAGCTGCTAGGATGGTTCCCTAGCCCTTCATGGCTGATATAAAGGTATGCAACGAATGCTACTATGCTACTATCTGCACTGGAATCCGTAAGCTACAAATAACGTATGGAATCAAGACGAACTAAAATCATTTTTGTAGTTTAATTTTAACATTTTTGTTACATTAATCAGAGGTGTATTATATATATATATCACAATAAAAATATCTGTATGCAAGTTTAAAAAATCACATCGGCCTTCAACACAATACCTTCAATTGGTGAGGTTAAATGGTATGCCTAAGTTGTTTTACACAAGACATTTGCAACTGGTTATGGCCAGAATGTCCTTGGGAAGCTGTTACACAACCACGAAGATGAGGTATAATTGATCTGACTCATCTCAACTATGTATTTATATTACTAACCATTTTACAGGGAAACATTAACTATGAATTTGTGCTTTTATTTATTTTTTAATTGCAATATGACCTTTAATGTTGTTAGAAACTCAATAGGGAGTTTGCAGGCAGACCTAGGTTTCACTGTGAGAGTGGACAGTCCTGAAATTTAGTATAAAGCTATAAACGTGAATATAAAAAGACCACATTGTGGTTATAACCAATTATACCTACTCAACAATGTTGTCAACCATCGTGCCACATTGGAAAAGGAAAAATACTTCTGAATTAAGGCATAATTGAAAGAACAAATTTATAGACGGAAATAAATTCGTAACAGTAGATTCCCTGGTTGTGAACGTGACATATAGCCTACTATCGTATTATTCGCCGTGCCGTACCTACTGAATTTATCCTCAACTTTGTACTGCTGTTTCTACATACAACAAATCGATCCGCCAATGTTGCATTTCTGTTGTACACACCCAGTCGTCTACTGGCGCTAGTTGGAAAACGTATAATTCTGAATTCATAAATCATGATATATGAATCAACTGTATGCTGTATACATATATATATAATATAATGTGCAAAGTACAAACACAGGAGTGTAGTGGGCTGTGGGTCTCAAAGCAGATGCATTAAACAATCTTTCTCCAACTCGGAGCAATGCCAGCTCGTCCGATTGAGGTTACCTTCGTATCTGCGTTAATGTCGGCCCTACTTAAGTGAGACAAGGCCGTAAGCTCTTGCTTTCCTCGAGGTGGTAGTTCAATTCCCGGAACGGCGGGCGTTCCTCCTTCATCAGGTGACCTCCATTGGCAACGAATTATTCTTTCTAACCAGCTGTTTTTTGTCCACGCAAACTTGGTTTGAAGCCTTTTCCTTCGGTTCGACATCCACCCGGTCGCCACTAAAAAAACAAAGCCAAACATCTTATATATGGACGGATGCATTTGCAGGGGAATTAAAAGTATTTTGTAAAAAGCATCATTTTGTGAAATCGGAGTCCGTAAAAAGTGGGCTCGACTGTGTCAAACAAGGTCCACTTTCTTTGACCTATGAGTAAGGTGACCATATTTTGAAGATTGCAAATCGGAACAGCCAAAGTGTAAGGATACAAATTACCGGGACAACCAATGTGTAAGGACACGAATTCCATGGACCAAACATGAAATATGTTTTCAATGCCACCAAACATCATAAAACATAAATAAACCATGAGATTTGGGACAAAGTATTTCTCCATCCCACTTGCCATTTTATGATTTTTCCCTATACCGTACCGTACTGTATATCTCTAACATTTAGGAACTACATTTACAATGCAGGTTCGCAAGTTTTGACTCGAGTCAAACCAAATTTGTTGATCGTTGACATGCCATCGATCTGGAAAAATTCTCAAATCATTATTAAGTTCATACATTTCCTGGTATACTGCCGGTACAGTGCCACTTAAATCAAGACATTAACATTAGGCCTACACTGCTTAGTGCTTTTAAAGAAAAGTGGGAACAACAAAGGAAGCAATAGGCCTATAAATAATACTTCCTTATCTGTCCAAACATTCTTCATGGAGAACGACATTTCACAAATTCAACAAACTAGTCAAGAACTAGAGAACAAGTGCAGTAAAAAAAGTGTAAACATAACCTCAATTTGCATCGCCACTGCCGGTTTAGTTTGCTAACGAGCCCGCAAAGTTGAAACGTATTGGCGGCAGTGTGGTGTTTACATGGCCCAGTTTCCAAAACCAGTTTTCAAGTCAACCCTACCTACAAACAGGGTCGACTCGAACCGATCCTAACCCACTTTCGAAGTGGTTATATGCAGTTTTGAAAACGCAAAACGTTCTGAAATCGATTTCAAACCTGCATGTAAACGTAGTAGCCCTACTGTAATTATATAATGATGCAAAGAACACTTAAGAAATTAGAAGTACTGTAAAATTTAGCCTAGCACTTAATAAGTGCTGTAAAATGTAGGCCTACACTTGTAGGCCTAATGTTATTTTACACAAAAATTGATTAAAAATGAACTGCAAAGCAAACAAAATTTGTCAGTTAAAAGTGAGACCTTAACATGCTTGAGGGCATTATATTTGACGTGTATTGGACATTACGTCGCTTAAAGTGGTACTCATTAAACGTGTGTATACTAGTCCCAACGGAAGTATTCCCATACCTACCGATCTCAGGTCATTGTCTACTGCCCCTTTCAACCGCGCCAATTGAAAGAAAATCAACATACCTGGCGTTCTTTCACACATTCGTAAATGCAGAGTTCGGCTTAGTGGAGTGTACAGGCAGTTTGGCCACACCCACCGTTACAGGTAACCAACAGAGGTCTTAATTATCCCCAATGGACATGTTTAGATTAGATGGTAGGAATTAGCGAAGAAGAAAATTTAGTTGTCACCTTGGACTCGGCTGTCTCGTAAGCATCAGAATACTTTCGTTGGGGCAACTTAACCATGTAAATTATAGTCGTGCTCAATTGCTTGCAATTGGAGGACACTACAGCAAATTCATCACTACAGTAGTTGAATCAAATAAAACTTTGAATTAAGAGCATTTGCAATTAACAAGGGATGAATAGTTTGTTTACCTGATAAGCGTAGGTTTTTCATCGTCCGGCTCGTGTTTGACGGCCACAGTTCTCGAGTGCAAGTAGTTGGTAGCGCTGCCGCTCGGCGGCCGAGGTTGCGAAGAACTTCTGTGTTGAAACGAGGAGGGGACGTTGGACGGAGAGTATAAACAGTTGACCTGGTTCAACGGATTCGTGTGGCCTCTACTGGAACCAGGATCTAGAAAAAAGATACACACAAAATTATCTCTGAAGGTGGAAATGCAGCTCTTGTCTAGGGACCAGCCCTAAAAAAGTCGTCGCCCGCTCGCCACTGGCGAGTAACAAAAGCCTCCTGGCGAGTTAACTATGTATTTCGTCAAAACACAAAGTCACTGGTAGGCCTGAATTAAATGCATCGATAGTCATTGTAAATAGTGTCTAACTCTTATATGTTTCCATTGGTAGTTTAGCCTGCGCTCACACACAGAACCGAGCGACGAAGAAAAAATTTCCTCCTGGACATTGTGTTGTGGCAGGCTAGTTTTTTTGTAACATTACATGGGTTTATTGCATGACATATTGTGCTGTGGGGGGGGGGGGGGGGGGAGGGGCCCACAACACAGTAGGATTTATGTTTTCTGACTGACCCTGCTGCCAGTCATCGCTTATGGCCAGAACATCGTCATAGTACTAGAGATTAGCATAAGAAATCCATTTTAGACCATTTAACATGAAGTAGGCTCGAAATTTTGTTTAGTCTTTGGCGACTAGGGCTTTGCCTCAGATCCCTTCCATTCCCTACAGTCTTGGCGAATGTACATTTGTCTTAGCGAGTCGACTTACTAACGGCTTTCTGAGGGCTGCTAGGGAATGCGTAGATATCTTCCCACGAACACAGTTTGCAATTTGTTCGGGCTACATCTAATTTCTAATTAATTAATGCAGTTATATATAGAGATACTAGGCATACGATACCGTTACATTGTTATCATAATTAATGAAAATTCGATAAAATTTAAATCGTGCTAAAAACACGATTTTTTCCTCTTTTACAAGTCATGGTATTTGTACGCGGTAGCCTATGTGTTTTTATATTCCACGAGTTAAGCTCCAACCATAACTGTCGTCATTGTAAATGGAAACAGAAAATTTTGCAGATTAGCGTGCAATTGAGTTAAGGGAGCTATCGCTAATACGTAGTTTGTTTGCTATGACAGTGTTAATAGACATGCGTATGAGTACGACATATCTCGTCTCCCGCCGATGCTAGCGGCTAGGGACTAGTAAGAGTTACGTCACGACCCCAAAAACGTTCGCGCTCAAGTGAATGAACATCAACTTGAAAATAATTGATTTGGAGTCGATATTGTAGTGTGAAATGTGGGGTTAGTTAATAGAAGAGAAGAGAAGAGCGAGAGCCCGAGGACTGAAGGAGGAGACGGGAGACAGACGAGAGACGAGAGAATGTCGAGGTAGGGTAGGCCAAACGCTGCAATAAGAGGTTCTGGGGACGACGCAAACCCTGATTGGTATGTCACGTCTTTACCACGGTAGGATAAATGTTTAATTTAATAAATACGGCTCCTCGTTGTTTGAAGCAGAGTTTGACTAGGTTCCCTGCCCAGCCCAGACAAAGTTCCCGGTTGTGCTGATTTATCTGACCGCTGGAATACGTCCCCATAACCCGCGGGTATGCCGTCTGTGGGCATGGGTTCAAGATAGGGATGTCAATACCCGGAAATAGTTGTACCCGGGTACCCTCGCGCCGTACCCGAACTACCCGGGTAGTAAATAATACTTAATTTACGCGTTTTATCGTCATGGGTGTCAAATGATTCCCAAAGTTGTGAAAAGAGACATTATATTTAGGGCTGTGCGAGTACTCGAAAAGTCGAGTTCGGTCGAGTAGTTACTACTCGACTCGAGGTGATCGAGTTTTTCATGAAAAACGAGTCGAGTTCGAGTAGTTTTGATCGACTGAGCCGCCGTATTCAACTGGTTAAAAATGCCGCCAATAGGTAGCGCTAGTAGGCTATCCTAAAATAGCTTAAATATCAATTTTACAATCGACCTTGAAGAAAAAGTGACCTATCGATCATTATGGAGCAGATCGATACACGCAGACAGCACAGACGACGCTTTTTAGGCCTAGGCCTATACCAGTGAATATCCAGCTGCCTATACTTATGCAAATTCGCAAAAAGTGTGCGGTTTTTGTGAACTAATCGATGAAAGTGTGGATGATGTAGAAGTGGCAGCCAAACAGATGGAAGGGAATCTTCGAGAACTTAGACCTACGAGATCGCTGACCCATAGGCCTAGGCCTAGACTCTGGTCTTAGGCTAGGCCTAGGCCTAGACCTAAGGGTAACTAATCATCAAAGATATTATATTATTATATTCCCTACTGATCATCATGTATTTGGAATCATTTTTAAAACGTTCCATACAACTTAAGTTCAAAATGTAATCTTTGCATTATTAACCTCAAAATGGGGAAACACTCACCAACATGGTCGCACAAAAACAAAAGTGGCCATCTGACAACCCATCTGCATAACAGATTACACTGTAGTTCTATTGTTTCTCTTGAAGTCCTTCTCCTGTGCCAGGTCCCCGTGTACAGTGTAGGCCTAGCCCTAGGCCCAGCATTTGGCCATGCTTCGAGCATAGCCTATCCCAAGGCCCAAGACCTAGGTCAAGCCTTAGTACTTTCCTTGTCTAGATCACGTAGGCCTAGATCCAGTTGGCAGAATTTAGCATCTATTGAGCCTTAGGCCTAGGGAGACAATAATATTGAACAAATTACAGTATATGGTTTTAGGCCTGGCCCCAGATAGGCTTAGGCCTCAGGGACAGCTTTGACAGGGTCGCACAAAGACGCCAGTAGGGAAATATCGCAATGTTTAATTAATTTCATTTTGAACAGAAGAAGGGAACGGGTAGTACCGGGTAACGGGTACCCGTTGACATCCCTAGTTCAAGACCCGTCTAGGTGTGTTACTAAGGTGGGGAAATCAGCAATATGCGGGTTCTAGTTTTCGCTGTAATTTTTACAATAAATAAATACATTTAATGGGTAATGTAGTCCTATAGAGTTATGCCGGAGGCATAAAGTTTCACGACAGGGAGGCGAATCTATATTGGTTGACGAGATCCAGCATGATGGTTGGATAGACCAGTTGTGGGCATATGAAATAATGATGATATAGAGCTAGGGTTTTCACGTCCTTGAGGGTAGGCCTATAACACAACAATTATGTCGATACATATCAATGGAAATTCGTGAGCTTAATTTAGAGAAAAAATGGATGCGCTTCCTTGTCAGTAGCAGAGTCGATAAGGAAGTTTCCCCTGTCAGTAGTGATGCTGCCATCTAACGGTACCGGTACGGGGCAAACTGTTTCATAGGCGGGCAACCAAGATTGGTAGAACGGTTTAGACTGAACAGTTTTACCGATTAGCGGACGGAATTCAAATTTGCTGAGTTTTTCTAACGTTAGCCAAAAAAATCGGGAACAAGAACGAGAAATTGATTTCTCAAAATTTCGAGATCTCTCACACCACTAGCCTATCCTGTGTACACATATAAACCGAGATGAGTTTACACGTGCAAAATAAGATGCAAATGTGTTTTTAAGGCATTAGACTACATGAAGAAAGAAGTCAAGTCAATATAGCATTAATTACTTACATTCTGGTAAAGTTGAGACCGGTCCATTGGTAAAAGTATGTCCGCCACTCCATCCGCTCGTTACTATTCTATCACCACTTGCACCAAAGTCGTTTACACTAACAATATCTTCTGTTTTCACTGTCGTCACTAGTCCACCGTTGCTATAGCCATGGTCGGCACAGTTTGTCACCCCCGTTGGACTAGCTAAATAATTTGATGACGTTAATTGATTACTACACTGTTTTTTACGACGGTTCAGCCGGTTCTTGACGGAAGGCGTCGTAGACGAGTTTCGCTCGGGTTTCGTAACCGAACTACGTTTAGTTTGTCTAGGTCTACTCGAACTCGGTTGTATTGTAAATTTCGAACATCCGAATTCGCTGTGTCCCACTTTTCCGCCGTGCGGCGATTCACTTCTGTACAGGTATCTACTCGGTTCCGCTCCGAGGGATTCCGAGTCGTCGAGGTCGGGCTCCATCTTGATGTGGCCTAACCTCTCGAGGATCGGATTCTCTTCGTCCGCGGGATAACAGCCGCCGAGCTGAAAGTCGAACGCTCCGTTGGCGAGCACGTCGCCGATGTTGTACTGTGCAGTGGAGTCTTCTGTGAAGGTGCGATCGTCGGCGGAGACCTCCATCGTGATCATCGCGTCGGGAAGAAGGCTCGCGAACAGCGACTCGGAAGAAGAGTCCAACTCGGATTCGTCTTCGCTGCTGGGCGAGGGCGGAGGTGTCTTTGGCCGGAAGTGTAACCTGAGGAGACAACCCCGTATGTATGAACAAGTAGCCTAAATAATTTGACACAGGTTTCGAGTGTACAAAAATAGGGTTGCCGTTTGATAATCGATACATCGATCGATACGATTATTCGGCAATCGACAATCGATTCAGTCTTCCCGAATCGACGATCAATATATCGATAATCGAATGGCTCCCCGCCCAAGATTTTGTTTTTACCACTCGTTAGGCTTTCTACGTGCGTAACGCCTGTGCGGCATTGTAGCTTCAACCATTCATGTACAGATTTCCCCCCGAAAACATGTATGTATGCATGCACATGTTACAAGGAACTAAACAATATAGGTACTCGCAAATGGTCTGCGTCCGCCTCCTATGCAAGAAATAATGATAATTTTGATTCCATTATCGATTAGTATTTTTTAAAGCCAATTATCGCGATCAATAATCGATTTTACTGGCCCGATTATCTAAGATAGGCCTAGTTAGTACTGAAATTCATATACAAAAAACAACCCTAGTAAAAAATCAATTTTTCTTATTATTTTAGCATGGATTTCTTACAGATCACTGATTTTGTATGTAGTTTTCTAAAACATTTTTAACTGTTTTAAAAAAAGTGAATTAATAAGTTTATTCCTTTCTTAGCCCCGTCAGGTCATTTCAAAGATCCACCACAATCTGCTTTACCTGGCCATACACCCTTAAGTTTTTATTAAGTTTTTTTTTAACGATAAAAAGCACATCTCTAATACAGTGAAACTTCTTTATAACAAACTCTTGGTGACCAGATTATTATTTTGTTATAAAGAACATTTCTTTATTTAAAGATGGTACCTTTACAAGCTTAAGAACCTTTTGGGACTCAAAAACAGTTTGTCATAATAAAGACGTTTGTTACAAAGAAGTTTTACTGAAATCGGCAAAAATCGGCATCTCGACGCCCCTTCAAAAACACTTATAGAATGAAAGCAGGCTACTCAAAAACACAAGAACGAAAGCAAGCAGGCTACTTACCAGTCCGTCTTGACCTGGCCGAGGAACGAGCCGGCCTGCGGCGGCGTCTCGATCACGGTGAAGTCGAGCGAGGTGAGCAGGTCGTCGACCGAGCTGGCCGCCCGGTCGAGTATGACTCGTCCGCCCCTCCCGACCCTCCGCCTGGCGAGGCCAACGCAACGCCGCTCGGGCAGCGACACTGACGTCAGACAGTAGCGATACCTCCGGTCGCCGGCGCCACCGTCCTCGCGAGAATGCCACGGCCAGTTGCCCGGCGAGCCCAGCAGAGGCTGCAACGGTAAACATTTTGTTTTTTAAATGGTCACTTTTTTTTTTCATTCATTCACTAATACAGTCCAAGGTCCACTAGATCGCTTGTAGCGCCTGCGAAGTAAGGTCATCTAACCTATTTCCATAATGTTAAAAATCACATGTTATTCAAATGGGAGTTAATCATTCAGAAAAACAAATGAATTGATCTGTCAAAACAAATTATGCGCCAAAAAGGCAAAATAACAATCTGTTATGAGATTTTGTCTTCACATTCTATATAGGCTATATTTTCCAAGGAAATACTTTACGCGTAAGTTCACATTATTGGTGAGGATTATTTAAATAATAATGCGATTTTTGTAGTTGGATCCAAAATGGCGATTTTGGATCTCATTCAGTGACCTTACTTTGCGCTTCGCAATTACTCCGCTAGGAGTAAATCCAGTAGACCTTGATACAGTCGAGCCTACTTATAACGAACTTGAAGGGAGCTGATTTTTACTTTGTTAAAAAACTTGGTTACTTGGTTAAAAAAAAAAAAAAAAAAACATCTTCGTTAAAACAGAACCAATTTGCATGTATTTTTGTTTAAGATGAATCAAAATTACTTTGTTAAATCCAGAATTTTGTTAAAAGAGAGTTCTTTAAAAGTGGGCCCGACTTTATTGGTTAAAGCTTTATACATAGTAGCTTGATAATATCATTCCTGTTGTGCAAATTGTTATCTGCGCTGAATATCTGGGAAGAATACCCCACTGCATATGTAAAGGTCGGTGTAGACACTGTTTAAGATTTAAAGTTTAAGAGCTAACAAAATCAAATCAAGCCAAAAGCATTATGGCATTTACACACTTTCTTAAGGTTTAAGATTTAAGAAAACCATATAGCAACATTAGCTCTCATACCTAAAATTTAGGTGTGTGGTAGGAGAGGCCTAAGGGCTAGATATGCTAGTTAAGTTGATAGGGACTCCTAAGTATCTATTTATTTTCTACAATACCCTGCAGTCACCAACCAGGTAAGCTGTTGGGTTCCCTATCAACTTTACCCCAACCAAGGTTATAGGCTACCAAGTTTCTTAGCCCAGCCAATGAGAGGCAACATTTTATAAATCCAGCCAATGGTAGCAATCCTAATAGTAAACAAGCTAGGAAAATAAAACCTTATATTTTAAATTTAAATGTGTAAATCGACCTTAACCAAAAGTGGAAATTTTTCTGTTGCAAGAAGTGTTTTTTAGCTACCATTTTAACTGTTATTCATTACTTTATACCACAGCCTACTGCATGTTTTACAGCTACAGCAGGCTGTGACCGTTACACATGACTTCCAACACTCAACAATACTATTCCAATATCTTTGGACTGCAACAGAGAAATACCATTATTGGCTTCTACCATCCTAGCCTCTATACAAGCATCTCTGTTACAATTATTTACAAGTCTTTGGATGACTCACACCAGTGAAAATTTTCAGAAAAAGCCCCCAGCTCGTCAATCATACAACATGGAGGACCCAGGTCGATAGAGGAGGTGAAAGGCGATGGTCCAGAGGAAGGGAAGAGGATAGATGGAAGGAGGGTGATGGAGGAGAAGGAAGTAAGAAATCCAGGGAGGAATGAGAGAAGAAAAGTGGATGATGGTGGAAGGAAGAAAAATAGGAAAGGAAGGATGGAGGAAGAAGAGAGACTCTTGCCACCGGCATACAGCCAACAGCGAGTGAGGATGACAACAACAACGATAGGCAGTCCTGTAAGTGTCCTGTTAATATATACGTAGATAGCCGAGACGATGGGCTGTTATTTCTATTGACATTTCATTGGTATTTGTAAGGAATACAGACTTTATGTTTTTTCTACTAAAATGTCTACAAAAATCACTGTTTATGTTACCTATCATTAGAGATGTGTAAATTTCGTAGGCCGCGATAACGCGAAATGGCATTTCTAGTCATTTTAGAGGTGTAGTTTTGCAATTTGTGGGTTATGTAGCCCTTGGAGAGTAATATTTAAAAAAACACAAAACGCGAAATCCACTAAATTTGCCCTATAACGCGAAATCTCACATATTAAGCCGAAAATACCGCGAAATCCCTATATTTTGAGACTTTGTAGTATTTGCTAAGTTGCAAAGTTGGAGAGTGCAAACATTCTCAAAATTTACTATTTTACGTGTTTTATGGGCGGGACTCGGTTCGGCGTTAGTGGGCGTGGTCTACACCCATCAGTTTCACTGTCTGCTTGATCGTCATTCGACCAATCGATCGCGTGACAAGTTCGACTTCTCGACTATCGATTCTCAACTCTGTTTACGTGACGTCATCCTAAGCACAAGTAGGCCTATTTCTTGAGACGTGAAACCGCGTGAAACAATGCCGAAAGTTAATGTGCCTGTGGAAACCAGGGCTAGGGAATTTAAGAATGACGGGCTCTATGCTTCGGCTAAACAGCTATTTTGTAAGTGGTGTAATTGCACTTTAGACCACACGCGCCGCGACACATTGCTGAAACCTTGACGATGCTAGCCTTCAAGGCCTAGACCTAGTGTCATTCATGTACATTGATATCTTACAATTATTTTTAGCACTTACTCCATATTTTCAAAATAAAAACACAAAACACCGCAATTTGCCTTTTTAAGAACGAAATCCTCCAAAAAATAAAACCATTTTTACACATCTCTACCTATCATTGTATCTTTCCAATTTTGTAAGGCGCATGCTTCAAATAGTACGTAATTATGCTTTAATAAACCACTTTAAATGTGTTATTTTCGTTACGGCTATGCACAGATTTGTAGGCTTCCATCCTTCTTTGCACAGCCAGTGCACTTCCCTCGTCCGCCGCTGGGTGGCTTTAAATGCCACCAGGTAAGCCAACGTACGAAACACAATAACTTTCCTAACTTTCGTGGGGATGTCAGGTAGCTGGGCAAACATCAACCGGATCCCCTAACCTTACCAAATTTTGAGGGATGTCAGGTAGCTGGGCAAAGTCACTTTGATTCATAAGTGACTTTGCCCAGCTACCTGAGATCCCACGAAATTTGGTAAGGTTAGGGGATCCGGTTGATGTTTGCCCAGCTAACTGACATCCCTGCATAACTTGTGTTTAGGTTGGTACACCGCTCATGAAAAAAACCAAAGCACTCTTGTTGCAAGACAGTCAACATGGCGCACGTAGGCCTAGGCCTAGCCGTAGCAAAAATAACAGATTTAAAGTGGTTTAAAGCATAATTACGTACTATTTGAAGCATGGGCCTTACAAAATTGGAAAGGTACAATGATAGGTTACATAAACAGTGACTTTTGTAGACACTTTATAAGAATAAACATTAACAGGGAAGGATACCTCTACGTCAAAAACCGCACAAAATTTTCATTTTTAAATTATATCACAAGAATGGGCTTCGAAATCGAAAATCTGAATCAACAGCGCACTGTGGTTTAGTAAACCCTACACATTGAATCCGCTAAGTCGTGACTTAAATTATAATCAGTATGTTTTTTTATAAATAATCAATTTAATTACTAATTATCGAATTATAATCAAAATACTACGCTTATGGTTATAATATTTTATTCAATCTGTAGGGATTACCAAAGCAAAGTTCGCTGCTGATTTAGATTTTCGATTTCTTGTTGCAATCTTGAGATATAATTTAAAAATGAACATTTTCTGCGGTTTGTGACGTAGAGACTACCCTTTGCCCTTAAGTCTGTATTCCTTACAAATACCTTTCATTTCATTTTTTTAGCATCCAAAGACTTCACATTGACATAAGTACAAAAGAATAGGATCTTCATTTAGTATGAGGTGACACTGGAAAGTGGTAGGCCTACTTTCAATAGTCTAACAATGCCTTGCGTCGGTCATTTGGAGACTCTAGTCTCAAAAAATCGACATTTCTGCCATTTGAGATGTCTATCACATAGGATATCGGTCAGATGAGATGTCGAGCATTTGAGACGACAAATACACACGTTAGCTAACAGAGTTGGCCAAGAAAAACCGTAAGTCATTAGGTCTCCCTAAAAATGTCGATCAATTGAGACGTGGATGGTTGAAATGTCGACCCAAATCAGTTGAGATTGCAGATCGTTTGCACACTTTGCTCAGTGCTAGAGCAAGATAAAGAAGAAAAGGGGAAAGATCATATTATGGCTAGCCGGCTTAGACAGACCCGAGGCCTAAGTGAATGGTAGGAAGGAACCTCCCACCTCCACCTCCTACCTGACTTCATAGTTGAAAACAGGGACAGATGTTGATTGACGATCGACAACTCATTTGACCGACATTTTAAGTGATCGACCTGTCGACCGTCTGAGACTTGAGTCTCATTTGATCGATATTGCAAATGACCCGATATTTCAAACGAACGACTTTTCTAAGGAGACCAAGTGACCGACATCTCACACAATCGACAATGTTTGCTTTGGTGTTCAGCAAGATCGACATCTCATTCAAGACAGACGTCTCAAATGATCGACGTCTAGCTTGCTCGAAAAATTAATCATTTGAGTGAGATGCCTATCACTTGGTACGTAGCCCCCTACTACCAGCCCAGAGTCAAGGTCTACTTGATCTCTGTCTAGGGGAGTGCTGATTGACCCATCCAGCAGGCTCTGGTTTGGGTTAGGGATGTGCGGTAAACCGGTTTTTAGTTAACCGGACCGAAAATTTATTTTAAACCAAAGTCAGTTAATCCTGGTATAATTTACGAGATAATTTTTCCCGTGCGGCAGAGCCTCTGAGGTATAGCCACGTAGGCCTAATAGTGTTCTTTTTCTCTGCTAGATCGCAGCACAGTTCAAAATGGCTGCCTGTACGATTAATTGATTTATCGAACGGACAGGTCGATCCTTATTAACTTCTTTATGGACTCTGTTACGACTGCACGATCGGCACGCATGAGGAATCAAGTTGATCGTGTTTCTTGAGACCGTGGATAAATTCGTAGCTCGTTGATTCCAAGGTTGGTTCTACTTTCTTTCTTGATGTGTGTTTTTGTTTTGTGCAAATATCGTTGAAATGCGTCATGCGAGGTAAGTGATACTTGATAGTGATGAGAATGAGAGTGATGTCTGACAACCACTCTTGAGTGTTCAGGTGATTCAGAGAAAATGTAGATACAGGCGTAGGCCTACATCCTGAGAAAACTATTGCCAATATTTGAAAACACTTTTCGAGCTTTGACCGCAAAGCACATTTGCAAGGGGCCCTCAAAACTCCTGATGTGAATTTATATTTTATATAAAGTTGGAATTAACATTTTAATATTAAGTCTTATGCTCTAACCTTCAGCAAGAACTTGGATCACTTATTGAATTATACATAAATTTCAATTAACAGAGTTTGAACTACCAAGGTGTTACTATAATAATAAAGGGCAATGAGGCGGCCACTCACAGCCTGGTAGTTGCACGTCTTCTTCCGTCTGAAGGCAAACGGCTCCTCAGCTGGATCGTGCTCCACGTCCTCCTCCGATTGGTTGGTCATCAGCGCCCCCTCGACCTCGTCCTCCGAGCTGAGCATCTCGGAGGTCGTTGCGAGGCCGTACGAGGTCCCGGCCGTGGGGCCTCGCGATGTAGCGCTCGCTTTGTGCTTCCGCTTCTTGTACTGTCGCTTCTCCTTGCGCACCACGCCGTCCTCCTTACCCTGCGAACACAGAACAATAAAGTCTGGTTACCAAAAGAAGTACCTATGTTGGTTGTGTAATAGTCGGGCCAACAACTTAACAATTAACGTACCTGCCAGATACACACAAACGGTTGTTGAATATCGAAATTTGGCCCTGTTTAGTTGTTGGATTGATGCAACCAGATTGTTTAATTATTTTCAATTCAACAAGTTTTCTCACAACTTGCTGTTTGAGAAAGCATTGTATTTTGTTTAGAGCTGTACCGATTCCGATACCGAGTCTTGAGAATCGGCGATTCTTCATGGTATCGGTAGAATCGGCCGATTCCGATTCTTGGCCCAATATTACCGATACCGATTCTTTTGAATGAAGCGCCCGAAAATTTCCATTTCCGTTCAAATATATCGATTATCGAGAGTCGAAGTCACTATGCGTGTGCACCAATCACGAAGCGACTTGCTGAAATCGACAAGTCGATTGGCAGCCATGTTGATTTTAGCGTGGTACAGATGTGCTTGTCTAAAGCCTGTATTACACGGTCAAATTTTGCATTCAAGAAGTTGAACTCAATCTTGAATTCAAGGTTTGATGAAAATAATTGAAGGAAACATTGAAAGTCCAGTTACACGGTTCAATTTGAGTAGGTGTGTAACTTGTGTTCTGATTGGTTGAATTCCGTAGGCCTATTCCTGTTCCCGCGTATTCCTAGCCTAAGCCTAGGTCCCTATGCATGCATTTGTATTTTATTTCTCTGCGATTGACATATACATAATATACAAATAAGAATTGTCATTCATAGTTCAGTAGTAGGACTACCTATTTAGCCCACTGACATTACTAAATCTAGGCCTAGGTAAGCCTATAGGCCTAGCCTAGGTAACCAACCAAAATCTTAATGTTCATTCAGACGGCTAGCCTAGGGTTCTAAATTGTAACAAGTATAATTAGATTATTACAGATTATGGTAATCTGGCGATGACATCGCGTACAAAGAAGGCTCGTTTATATAACCAACCTTGTTGGTTTAGGTTATGTTTGCGAGTCGTTTTGGCCGAAGCCTCTGGTGTGCGCCAGTGCACGTGCAGGTTGATCCTGATTGGTTGGTTTCCTTCAAGTTTGATGGAAATTAGAGCATGCGCTAATTGAAAAAAGTTGAACTCAACATTGAATTCAAGTCTTGAGCTCAATTTTTTTCATTCAAGTTTGGCGATTACACGGTCAAATTAGTTGAACTCAAGATTGAATTCAACTTCTTGAATGAAAAATTTGACCGTGTAATACAGGCTTTAGATATGTAGCATCCAAATTTAATTAATTTACTAGACCTAATATAAAAATAAAATAAATAACTTGCAATAATAGTTTGTATTAAAGAATCGGTATCGGTGGAATCGGAATCGGCAGAAAATTGGAATCGGCATCGGAATCGGAATCGGCAAAAATGTGGTATCGGTACAGCTCTAATTTTGTTTGTTGTATTAGGCCTACTGACAGGCCTATCTCATTTCACTACTTTTTAATTTTTATTCAATGCTAGGTAAATGAAACATGATTTCAAACGCTAAGTGAAATTTGTTTTTGTCAAAAGTCACCACTGGAGTTTCCCCATGAAAGTATGTAGTCCCAGGACTGGAAGTCATGCTGGGTTCTCATGGTCCAACGCAGCGTATCGCGTAACGACGTTAACCAATCAGACATCGTAACGACTTACGCGACTCCTCCCCTTTTGACAACGTCAAATTTTAGATTCCATTTCTATTGTTAACGCCGACGTAAAGCTTCACCGCCTTGCAAATACATCGAATTTGCTAAATTTCCATTCGAGAAGGCTACGTTCCAACAATCAACATAAATATTCACTATAAAAAAATGTCGAACGCCGTGTTGGAACTTCTTTGTGCCGCCGTTAAAAGATTTCCCTGCCTCTACAATACGCGTAGCAAAGATTATAAGATTAATCGTATTAAAGAGAGTGCATGGTTTGCAATATCGCAGGAGTTGCAAATTAGTGGTAATAGGCCTACTGATGTTTTTTTAACTAGACCTATTTCTCAACATAACCTAGGCACACCATAACCTACCTAATTTCAACATGCCCTAGGCCTACATCTGGATAAGCCTAGGCCTACACACGGCAAACGTAGAAATAGTGACCTAAGCAAGTAGGCGCATACTAATAACCAGTAGAACCATTCTCAAATAATTTAATCTTCCTACAATGCTACCTACACGTGGCTTTAGCTTTCCTAATTAGGTACGTAGCTCGTCTTGTCAACACCATGATTTCTCGGATAGCATAAATCGCGCCAAATCATCTGTCATATGACGGTGCGCAGCAAGAACACAAAACGCGTTTACGCCACGCAGGAGCAATTGCATGTGAACGCCTCAAATTCAACGCGACGTAAAAACGTCCTACGCAGCGTATAGCGTCAAGGCATGAGAACCCAGCATCAGTCTGTAGCTAACCCTCTTACTCAATGTTGATATGCAATGTGAGGAAAGGATCCAACAGCTTGCATCAGCGTACTTCAAACTCGCAAATCCGTCATCTTACACGAAGGTAAGCTGTTGGATCCTTTCCTCACATTATATATCATTCCAGCCGATTGGCACCAACTTTCATAACCTTAGCCTACTCAATGTTGATATGGTCCATTCGTATATTTGATATTCTTGTGTTTATGCCCACTAATTTCAGGGGCTTTGCCTCTGAACCCAGCTACCTACATCAAGCACTCTCATTGCAAGTACAAATTACACGATACGAGTAGACAACTAGTGGATTTGTGGAGGGTTAAAAGTTGTAGGCCTACCTTGCTAGGCCAACTCTGATGGTTGACGCCGAACTGGTTTGTGAAGAGTGGAGCGAATGCCGGTCTCGGAGCTTTGAGGGCAGAGACTTCCGCCAACATCTGACCACTGAAGTCGCAACCCTGATACCTGGAAAACCAAATTTACAAAATGAATCGACGAATCGTCAGATCACACAGGTTGCAAATAACTTACATGGGCATTGGTGGCCAGACTCCGATGAGCGAACAAGGCTGTTGAAGCCGAAACATTTCATCAATTTGTTTTGTTAAAGCCACATCTGCATAGGATACGGCTGGCTGTGGATGGCATGTGATCTGTGTGGGAAGGAGGAGCAGGCCAGAAGGCATCTGCTGACTTGTGAGGGACTAAGATCCCAAAATGACGCTATGATGGGCAGGGGGCAGGGAGGCAAATCTCTTTGGTTGACAGGATCCAGCATGATGGTCGGATAGACCAGTTGTGGGCATATGAAACGGTGATGATGATGTTCTGTTTTGTACATTTGTGTAGTCTTCACACTTAGGTTGGAATTCCCTCGGCCCCTACACCTAGGGGCACCCATTGTTGCTATGGATTTGTTTTGTTTATGGGAAATAACATGGAAACAATTGTTACCTTAGCAACAATGGGCGCCCCTAGGTGTAGGGGCCGACTATGAATTCCAACCTTAGGGTCATTTCATTGAAAATGGTCCAATTTTGAATTAATTGGTTGCCGACCCATCTCAAATATTTTTTTAACTTTTACCATTTGTTCCTATATGTATTTGGACTCTAGTCCCAAATTTTTAGATTTTTTTTATGACTCACTAAAAAGTTACAGGCTTTAGAAGCCAGGCGGTCGTGGCAAAAATCACCATTTTGGACTTCTTCGTTACATCGTGTAACTCGTAAACTATTCGTCCAATCAGAACAGAGCACTGGACATATTTTGTTTAAAATAGTCAGAATATTCCAAATGTGTTCCTAAAATAAAGTATATGTCAGCCATATTGGTTCTATCCAAGGTCAAACATCGATTACAGAAATAATTTTTTCATCAAGTTTGAAGCTATATTACTTGATAAGGGTTGAAGATAAATGATAACTGTTTTTTTCTCCTTGCACATTGGGAACATATTTACCAGGAAAAAAATTATAACCCTTGTTTTTCTATCCCTAAATGGGTGAAAAAAAATCCCCAAAATGGGAAAAACTCAAATTTTGACATGTTCAAGGTCATGTATCTCCAATGGGGGTGAAGATAAAAAATTGAAAATAAGGCATTATTTTGCCCTTATGTAGGTGTGTCAGTGACTAAAAATTTTGGGTTGTTATTCAACACCGTTTAGAAAATACAGCATTTAGAAAATCGGTCAAAACAACGTTACGCACATGTATTCTTATCGTAAGAAGTGTACTTACAATAGCTCATGATTGTCTGAAATACAGCAGAAAACAATAATATTGTTACCTGGTTATAATTGATGGTTCTACAACATTTCTTTTGAACATCGATTTCATTAAGGTGTCTATTTCTTCTTATAAACGCTCGCTGATGTAGGCGTTCGACTGGTCGCAGTTGAAAGTTCCAGGGCGGACAGTATTCATAAGTCATAACATATTTGTATAAGGCACCAATGTCTTGTAATTTCTTGTTAATTGGAATGATGTCATAGGTCCGGGAGGGCTGAAGGAATGAACGTAGGCCTAATAGTCGTCGTCTGCTTCCTAATGTTTTAGCACTTTCCCTAAATACCAACGGTCATTTATTTATTTAATGTCTATCCTATTCAGTTATAAAACGATTTACAAAGGAGGACCTTAAATAAAACTAGGCTATGCAAAACAATTAATAATAATAAAATCATATATAACAAACAACAAAAACATAACAAACTACTTAACTATATAAAATAAAAATCAAGAACAAGAAAAAATAATTGAGAAATGAAATAAAATAAAAAATTATGTCACAAATTATATCCATGGGGATAACTTTACACACAGTTTCTTCCACATAATTAATTGGAGCAGATGTGTTGCAAACTAGCATTGTACACTCATATTTTGGGATAAAACAGTGTGATTTTCTCTAGTGCGAGATATGGCGAGAGCATGTTAAATCTTATTGCAAGCGCAACTTTGTTAGTTTCGTGTTCTTTAGAATCTACGTAGAGAAATGTTATTCCTATAATTTTGTTATTGCAGAAGCTGAACATGCCTTGTGGTTTCATGATGTGGTTGGATGTACTACACTGAAGACTTGCTTTTGTAACAAGCCTTTTCACTGTACCTCCTTTGCTAAAATGCCACTCTACTTCCATTCCAAAATTGATTTTATGTTTGAAAATATTCATGTAGTTTTTGCGGTTCTTGTACTGTCCGGCAGCCTTGTCCAAAAAGTAGGGAATCTTGTTTACATTAGGAGCAATTTTAAGTCGATTAATGACATGTTTCTAGAATTAATGTACTGCAGTCGTACTGTGTGTCAGTCACACCTGTCAGTTGTAACCTGCTGGGTAGGCCTATAGGTTGCATTGGTATCTTAACAGTTCATCTGTTGCAGAAATTAAGACGAAATTGAACAACTGCATTGATACAAGAAATTGAAACTAACAAAGTTGCGCTTACAATAAGATTTAACATGCTCTCGCCATATCTCGCACTAGAGAAAAGCACACTGTTTTATCCCAAAAGATGAGTGTATAATGCTAGTTTGCAACACATCTGCTCCAATTAATTATGTGGAAGAAACTGTGTGTAAAGTTATCCCCATGGACATAAAAATGTACGATAACGTCGCGTGTTTATATAATGACCGTTGGTATTAAGGGAAAGTGCTAAAACATTAGGAAGCAGACGACGACTATTAGGCCTACGTTCATTCCTTCAGCCCTCCCGGACCTATGACATCATTCCAATTAACAAGAAATGACAAGACATTGGTGCCTTAAACAAATATGTTATGAATACTGTCCGCCCTGGAACTTTCAACTGCGACCAGTCGAACGCCTAACATCAGCGAGCGTTTGAAAGAAGAAATAGACACGTTAATAAAATCAAAGTTCAAAAGAAATGTTGAAGAACCATCAATTATAACCAGGTAACAATATTATTGTTTTCTGCTGTATTTCAGACGATCATGAGCTATTGTAAGTACACTTCTTACGATAAGAATACATCTGCGTAACGTTGTTTTGACCGATTTTCTAAATGCTGTATTTTCTAAACGGTGTTGAATAACAACCCAAAATTTTTAGTCACTGACACACCTACATAAGGGCAAAATAATGCCTTATTTTCAATTTTTTATCTTCACCCCCATTGGAGATACATGACCTTGAACATGTCAAAATTTGAGTTTTTCCCATTTTGGGGATTTTTTTTCATCCATTTAGGGATAGAAAAACAAGGGTTATAATTTTTTTCCTGGTAAATATGTTCCCAATGTGCAAGGAGAAAGAAACAGTTATCATTTATCTTCAACCCCTATCAAGTAATATAGCTTCAACCTTGATGAAAAAATGATTTCCGAAGACGATGTTTGACCTTGGTTAGAACCAATATGGCTGACATATACTTTATTTTAGAAACACATTTGGAATATTCTGACTCTTTTAAAGAAAAAATGTCCAGTGCTCTGTTCTGATTGGACGAATAGTTTACGAGTTACACGATGTAACGAAGAAGTCCAAAATGGTGATTTTTGCCGCGACCGCCTGGCTTCTAAAGCCTGTAACTTTTTAGTGAGTCATAAAAAAAATCTAAAAATTTGGGACTAGAGTCCAAACACATATAGGAACAAATGGTAAAAGTTAAAAAAATATCTGAGATGGGTCAGCAACCACCCTTGGACCATATTCAATGAAATGACCCCTTAGTGATTTGAGTCGAGAAATTTATCCAGAGAAGTTTCTCGAGACGGAGAATTTTCTCAGAGAAATTCTTGAATGTTAGAAAAAGAGGAGAATTTAAATTTATTTTTTTTTTAACTTTATTGTTAGGTAATGATTTCTTATGGTTTGGCACAAGTTTCAGCACTTGAGTATATTTCACATTGGCTAAATAAACCTCGTAACAGTAGCCTATTTATTAGGTACTAGGTACTTGCTAACATTATTGAATTGTCGAATTTTGAATAACATCTGCTGTCGCCAAAACGGCTTGATTTGAATTAAATCATATTCAATCAATATGTGTAACAATTTGTGATTAGCTACACATTTACACTGTCAATTTAACATTTCAATTAAATCCTGTTCTCACAATTATATACTTTCAAAACTAAGTGGGCCTAATTGGCCTAAAATTGTATAGGCTACATACTTGAGATTGCTGATACCTACTCAACAGAAGGCCTAAAACATTGTTTTAACTTTTTTTAAATAAAAAATACCTAGGCCTATATTTATAAAAAATAGGGTTGCCGTTCAATGTGAAAATTGGCATCGATAATCGGCGGAGCGGAATCGAAAATCATATCAAAATATATCGATATTGTAGACTTCAATCGATTATCAAATCAAATGCCAAAATAATGAAATCAAACTGAAAACAATCCCAAAAACAATAAAAAGGAGTATTTAAGGATTAGTGTTGCCCAACGATATTTTTTTCAACATCGATATCGGCGCCATTTCGACGATATCGCTCGCGATATCGTCGTATCAAAATCAACATCGATATCGCGATATCGAATTTTTTTCGGCGGTAATAAAACAATACATAAGAAATTATAGTCAATTTAAAGTGTTTTCGCCGTGGCCTGCAGTAAGCGTTGTTGCAGTTAGTGCCTTCACGTCTATTCCCCCCCCCCCCCCCCCCCACGGGATATCACAATAACATCAACTTGAACATTTTCCGCCCGTGGCCTGCAGTATGAGATGCTGCATAGCGATTAAGGCTTGAATTCGCGGTGTCGCGTGATGACGAGTCAACTGTCTGGGATCGGCTATTGACAGCCGTAAAAGTATCAACACAACATCTGAACAAGAACATTCTTCTCGGAAAGAATTCGGGGTTCCAGGTACAAATAGTTGAATGGGTCCAATGTCTCGACGCAAACAAAGGGAACTCGCCGGCCCCGTACGGCCATCTGTGTGTGGGGAGGGGGGGGGTAGATGTGCAGTTATAAACTGCAGCAACGCGTACTGCAGACCGCGGGAGAAATACTTCAAGTTGACAATGATATCCTCGAGGGTTGGGGGGGGGGGGGGGGGTTAGGTACTCAGTGACAATGCTGCAACAACGCATACTGCAGCAACACATACTGCAGACCATAGCAGAAATATTTTAATATTTTGAGGTGACCACGATATCGCGATATTTTCGATATGACACTACCATATCGATATCGAAATTAACGGCGATTTTCCCACGATATCGATATCGTATCGAATAATCGATATCGTTGGGCAACACTATTAAGGATAGAAATGTGTTAAAATCACGGACTATTAATCCACGCACTTTTTATTATAAGGTAATGCAATTGCTTGGTTGGTCATTGGGGTGCCACTTTTTCCACGTTCTGATTGTACGCGGACGTGCCTTGCGAGGGTTGAGTCAGGTATAAACACGAGAGAGAGAGCGCTATCCCAGCTGTCATTACGTAGGGTCGCTCTAAGCCCCCCCCCCCACACCCACGGCTCCAAACTTTACGAGGAGACTACGACTCACGGCGTGTGCGTGACAAACTGGCTCACGTTTCAACGGTTTCACCGTCACTGCCGTGGAATGCGTAGCACATGCGTGGATGGAATAGTTGCTCGTAACCCCTAGAGAGCGCGCTACCCCCGTCGGTAAAGTAGTACTATTTTAGTTTTACCGACCTAGCGAGCGCACATTCTATCGTCAGCTCCGCGCACCACTACGAAACCGCCCAATCACGATTTTAACAGCAGCGCGGCAGTTTTAAACATTGATGATATTATTCAAATCGATAATCAAATCATATCATATCATGTGAATCATATCATACTGGCATGTGAACGTGACGCAATGCCGAGCGGCATGAAGAGGGTGGAGAAAGAAGCTTGTCTCTACTGGTTGACCAGATCCAGCATGATGGCATAATAGCCAAATAGGGGCATTTGAGAAGAAGAAGAAGATATCATAATACTTGAATCGATTATCATATCATATGACTTGAATCGATTATCGATCAATATTTGGATTATCAACTAAGGCTGGGCATCGATGTAAATCGACAACATCGACATCGACGGCAAATAATCGATGTCGAATCGCGATGTCGGAATATTTTCGACATCGACATCGAAACGAAAATAATC
Organism: Isoperla grammatica; assembly: GCA_945910005.1. Classification (NCBI taxonomy): domain Eukaryota; kingdom Metazoa; phylum Arthropoda; class Insecta; order Plecoptera; family Perlodidae; genus Isoperla; species Isoperla grammatica. The sequence goes on from OX246743.1 coordinate 33,639,647, forward strand.
GACATCGTTTTTTTTTTAAATTTATAATTAATCAATTATTAATAAAAAAAACTTTGTCACCTGTTAAATGTAGGGATGACGACGGTTAAGCATTTCACTAACCGGTTAATCGAACCGGTTTTTAATCAGTTAATAACGGCAACAAAACTCAGTTTTCGTCTGCAATGGGAGATAACTGACCTAGGCCTAGGCTAGGCCGCTAGGCCTTCTAGGCCTACGTGATGGCCATGCGGGCCGGTCAGCTTATTTTTGTCGTCATAAACACAATTGTGGATATTGATTTCAATTTATTTTAACGAAATATCCGATTGTAGAGGCTTATTCAAGTCGTTTTTCATTAATCCGTTCTTGATTACTTGCTGCGTAGTGAACTGTCAACAGGCGGCCGCTTGCATTCCACTCGCTATCGCGATCTCGCTTCCACTCACGCGTCCTGCGACTAGCGCTTTCTCTCTCTCTCACGGCGGCCGATAGCAGCCGACACCATGAGCCGACACGGCAAACTACTTCGTCGCGTCTCGCTCAGACCATTGTTCTCTCGCTCTTTCTCGTTCGGCCGAATCTGTTCTCGCTTGTCGAGTGCCAGCCTACCAAGGGATGGCTCGCGCTTTAGTACGCGCGATCTGCAAATACTTGGGGGGGGGGGGGGGCTTGAGAGTGTGCGGTATCCTTTGATACGGGTCAATTTGGACTAAAAGCGGCCGTGGACGAATAACTATGCCGCCCTATAGTTGAAAGTTCCCATTTCTCGCGTGAATTGACAATTGATTAGTTATTTAATTAATTGACGAAAAAATCGATTAAAACCAAAAAAAATCGATGTCGAAAATCGTCACCGACATCGATTATTAATCGATTAATCGATGTCGACGCCCAGCCTTATTATCAACGGCAACCCTAATAAAAAAATATCATGATTTTTCCATGTTCTCATATATGGAGAAATTTCACCCGAAAAAAACTCGAGAAATTTACATGACTATTCATAGGCTACTACAATGGCTACCAGAACTTCTATAGGTAAGCTGTTGGCTCCTATCGTTCTGTCCCTACCAAATATCTATAGGCCTACTGCCCATACAAAATCATTGCTTCGTGAGGATGCATTTTTTTTCTTGATAGCATAATTCCAAAATATTTATTCGATTGTTTTCCATGGGGTCTGCAACCATTAAATGCACATTAATTCTAAGAAATATATCACAAATTTGCAATAATTTTATTTTAATTATTTATACTTATGTGTAACAGAACACTCTAATAGGGCCTACAATGGCCAAATATTAGAAAATAATTAACAAAATAAATAAAAATGGCAGAGATGTGAACAAAACAAAATCTGAGAAAAACTAGAAAACTCCGTTGAACCGTTTTTCATCCTAAATATCCATGAAAACGGCACCCCTGCAGTATGCTCTTGCTACTAGACATTGCGGTCTACACAAAGGACAAGTTTGAAACCTGAATAAAGATATACCCATCTAAAGTATTTTTCACCTTGGGAAAGGGAGCGGTAAACAGCGCTCTCAAAGCCATTGAGTTGTCGCGAGAGATGTCAAAACGTCACTAGCGGGTGGCAACTGGAAGGGATGAGTTAGTGCTTGTCGCCACCACCTCGGTCAGTTGTCTGCCTCATTGTAAGCAAACAGGGTGGCTAAGAGAGCAACACGGTAGCACGCTTCCGTTGAGCGAATGGAACTGAGCCGACTAGCCTACATATTTATATGCATAATCCATCGGAAATGTAACAGCAAATTAATCGTGTTGGTATTTGGCGAGCGTTTGAAGTAGCCGGGTTTGTTGATGTTAATATTATCAGGCAAACATTGAATGATGATATTTTTTGCTACAATTTATTTTAGAACACCCTGTAACCGAACTAACAAGTTTGAGCTTTTACGATAGTCGAATGTTTACTCCAAAAATGTCAACACAAAGGGATGGCAAGATCAGGGAATTAGGGTTGATTGACGGGTGGAAAATTAAACACGATAGTTAGGCCAATAAACGGTCCACCGCCGGAGTGTTGAGTAGCTTGATGTGGCTATTTGCCGCTACGTTTCCCAAGGTGAAAAATACTATAGCTGCCTCACATTGTTTCGAATCTTCTGGTCCTGGTATGCACTATGCTCCAAGGCAATTTATGAGCACTCATGACTCAACCGTAGCTTGCTATACCTATCCGTAAACAACAATCGAGCCAAACTTGCACCCACCTTTTCTCATATATCTCTATAGTGAGATGAAGATACTCTCGTTTCGTTTTCTCTCTCCGTTTGACCTGTTCCAGCAACGTGACAGCTCGGCTGAGATCGCGCCGAAGCTTCAACATCTTCTCGTAAGACGTCTCATCGTTCTTACGATTCTTGCGCGTCTGCATTTTCTCTGTCCGGCGTCGGAACGCCAGATAGGGGTTGTTCGCAGCGCCCAATCGATGTTCAGTCTTCACCGTGGGTATCAGAGATGTTTGCTGCAGAGTACAATGAATACTGTTAGCTTGAATAGATGTTGTCAAGTTGTAGCATCTGCATTAAATCTGTCAAGTATTCAATGCTTTATTGCAAACTTGACACTAGAAAAGCATTAAGGCCAACTCAGGTCTTCGTTTCAGGCACTACGCCTACATAATACAGCTAGCTCTTGACTAAAAATAAGCTCACAAAATATAGGAATATAAGAATATAAGATTGAATAGTGAATAGCCATCATAATGTTCGTAGAAAATTTGGAATAGGATACTATTGTCGAGTTTTTAATGCTTAAGGTCGGTTCACACACTTACTTAAGGTTTAACAAAATCAAATCACGCCAAAAGCATTATGGCGTTTACACACTTTCCTGTAAGATTTAAAAAACCATGTATCAACGTTAGCTCTTATACCAAAAATTCTTAGCCCGGCCAATGAAAGGCAACATTTTATAATTCTGGCTAATGGTAGGAAAATAAAATCTTAAATAGGTGTGTAAACCGAACTTTAGCTGACCTATTTATGACGTGCAACTAGGGAGAGGGGAGTACAATTATGTAGTAAGGCTAAATTTAATAGAGAAACATAGTGATACAATTAAAACACTTGAGGGTAGTATTCTGCATTAGCACTTGTCATATTACCTGGTATTAGTGCCAGTACCCAATAATGTGGAAAAACAATAGGCCCTACATTGATTGATGGCAGGATATGTATATAAATGTGACATTGTGGAAGTTAAAAAATTGGTGGATGGATAAGAAGACCAGAAGCATAAAAGAAACATGGAATAATAATACACTACCCATACATATTTTAGTCGTTTGTTGAGCCAGTAGTCATAGACGGCAATGATGAGGTCATCATCTTCTTTAAGTAGCGACTTGGCTTCTTGAAGAGTCAGCACTGTTTGGCCGCTTGCCTTTTCAAGACGATCCATCATCTCTTCAAACTATCACACAAACAAGCAAATCACATACTAATTTTACTATTATGTATATTATTTATACATTAATAAATAACTATAACATTTTTGTGTACATTCATATAGTATATGTTTTCCAAACCAGTAACCTATTCTATCACTCCATGAACCAAGCCAGTCAATCTTCTATCAACTAAAATTAATATTATTATATTATTAGAAGTATGCTGTGGATTTACTACGGAACTTTGCATGTTTTTCAAGGGGCCAATTAAAAGAGTATAAGTGGGAAACATTTACAGGCTTCATTTCTTAACGTGGCCTGAGCGCACCTGATTCGAAATCCTAGAGACAGGCGCTCCTTTGTTCCGTTTGGTGTCCAAGAACACAAGATGTCACAAACTGACCAGCCTAAGACCCCGTTATTATTACTCGACATAAAGCAACTCGGGTATACACTTGCGTTTAAATTGAACTGTAATTATCGCCCTAAGTTCAGTATGTAGTTTGCAACCTTTACACATAGAGTGCTGTAGTTGACACACCCTCTAGATGGTTGCGCAGTGTTTATACTTACTAGCGTAGCAAAGGTAACGCGAGTAAATAAATAAAAATAAATAAATTCGTATTTATAGATTCTACCCACTCAGTAACAAAACTGATTTTCAGTAGGGGACTTTAATTTAAAGCGACTAAACCAACCCTGTAGGCTCCGAACACAATCGACCAGTGAGCGATAACCAAGCAAAGATCTATATTTAAAATATGAAACACATGAATGGAGTTTGGATGCGGGTTGTTGAAAGTGCAACTATCGTAGCATCCTGCGATCGTTCAAACGGTGAAATTAACCCACCAACAGGCAACAATGGATGTGCGGGTACCCGAAAAATGGGTATTTTTTGGGTAAAAAATTTACCTAAAGTCGGGTCGGGCCGTAGGCCTAAATTATGCCTGAAAAAATCGGGGCGGGTGGCACAACACACTTTTGAGATTATGATCGGTCAAAATTGTGAATTTGAAGATCAAGCTGCAAGACTGGAAAGCTTGGGAGGAACTGACATTTACATGAGGATGCCTTACCTTCTATCTTACTTTATTATTATTTCCTGAATATACATATTCAAGTTTAATTTGCATGAAATGGGGCAGTGTAGGTGAATATAGTTGGCCCAAGATTACCTTACATATGCTTTCGTCACAGGAGAGGAACTCATAGCCAACCAGCGAACCGCCCGAGACACACCCGCGCAAATACCGATCGCTGATTGGCTACGAACCCGTCGCCTGTGACGAAAGCATGTGTAAGGTAGTCTTGGGACAGCTATAAAACAGTATTTCACGATGTATTTGACCATGATCTGACAGTGCTCAGATAAAAAAAAAAAGATGGCGACCATACGCCAGAATCCCAACGCCTTCTGGCGGAAATCGCGTGAAATATGGCAGGACATTCAAATGTTCAAATACTTTGAAAATTCGAATCTGTTGAAGTAGATTTGGATTAAATTTACATCGATTTGTACACCTCTACATTTTAACGACGTAATTTGTCTAAACAAATAAATTGGGATTTTTTTTTAGTTTTTTACACTACCCGACCTGAACCCGAGCCCGAGGGTACTTAAAGTACCCGACCAGAGTTCAAAAATCACACATTCCTACCACCAACCCATCTTAAACGCTATTAATATAAACGAGAGATAGGCCTAAGAGAAAATGGTATACTGTATTAACCCTAGTATAGGGCAGAATATCGGAATAATGCACTCATTCAAACTACGAAGATATATAGGGGTGGGATAAATCGTTAAATGACCTAAATGTTTAACTGTGAAATTAAACGCGTAACGCCAATATTGCATCCAATATTATAGGTTACCCTACCAATTAGGGATGGACGAACGTTCGAAATTCCGAACTCGAACCGAACTTTTTTTGAAGTTCGGTTCGGTTCGAGTTCGAATGTTGAGGTTCGAGTTCGTGATTTATAAAAATTTCGAACTTGAACCGAACTTTTCTGAGTCAGTTTTAACTATTTTTTAGCGTGTTCCTCGTAAAAACCGCCAACACAACAGTAAACAACGCTTGCCGAAAGAAAAGGTTTTGAAAATTCATTACGCACAGACCTAGGCCTAGGGCCTTCCATTGCGCGACTGAGGCCTAGGCCTAGGCCTAGGCTCTATGCCCTATGCCTTCCACGGCATGACGAGGCCTATATTATGTTTCCTCCAACCTTCCTCGTCAACAACTGGTCTAATATGGCACATTATGCAAGAAAATGTATTACATTAAACGATTTTATGTGCACAATCATCATGTTATGATTGCTTCTTTGTCTTCGTCGACCTACAAGCGATGCCGATGCAGGTGAATGTTATTGTTATGGTTCGCCATAACGCTGGTAGGTAGCATGGCTGTCGCTACAGGATCAACGAGTTGCTGACTAGGGCTCTGTATACATAATACAGTAACGACAATTTATCAAGTTTTTCATTACATATTTTAGTAATTTTTATTTCAGTCGAGACAAAAAGAAAATTGAATACTATGGAATTTGGTATAATATACAGATTGTATCACAATTTAACCTCAAATAAAACAAAATTCTATTACAAAATCGTGATAAAATACGTTCTGTATGGAGTTGGGGTTACTTTACAAATATATTCACGATTGCAGCGCTTCGTACGGAGAAGGATTTGTTTTGATCTTTCGTGCTCGCGCATGTCGACTATCGACTTTCAACCAAACATCAAACGACCACGAACGACGTAGGCCGCGAATTCTCTATGACCGCGAATTTAGATAGTTTCACATCTTGTTTCGAAGACTTGTAACAAATTTTAAATTGATCATGGACAGTGAAGAAAATGAGGACGATCCGGAGCCAATGCCGACTAGGCCTACGTCCACAGATACAAAAAAGAACATTATTTGGGATTACTTTCCTTTCTTCCTGAATTTGTGCAATATTTCAGTTTCCAAGCCGCTTTGTAGAAGTTCGGTTCGAGTTCGAAGTTCAGAACTTTTTTTGTTCAGAAGTTCGAGTTCGGTTCGAAATTAAAAAAACAAGGTTCGTCCATCCCTACTACCAATAGTAAGTTCAACTTGTCGTTGTAAACTACCTTACCTTTAACTCGTCAAAATCCATTTTCTTGGCCTGCAAGTTGACCCAAACTTCATCCTCAGAGTCCATGTCGTAGTCCGGAATGTCCTGCTCCATTGCAAATGCTACATAACACGAAAAAAATTAAAACTTGGAATAAAACAAATTATGTAGTTCTACTGAAAAAACTTGCCACACTGACTTCTTTAATGTTTTACCATGCCAGGTACAGTATGTTTTAACTTTTAAAAAGCACACCCCCACCCAAAATGATCATACTTAACCCTACCACACTATTTCCAATCATATTTTGCTACTCTTATTTAGGCACCCTCTCTGCTACCTCTGTACCCTAAACAAATGTATGTGTTCTTGTTTACAATGTGTTTTTTATTTATTTTAAGCCTTTCTTATTACAGCTATAAACGTATGAACATGCAAGTTTTGAAAGGTGCCGCATCATAATAATAAATAAATTAAGGTTCTTGAAAGAGCAAATCAAGAAAGTATGAATGGAACTATAACAGGGATAGTGTATTTGGTTGGACACATTTTGGGGAATGAAGAAATTTTTAAGAATATAAGGATTTTTGTATGAAAACTGGAACAGAGACTGCGACTGAAATATTTGCAGCAGAGATGTATTGGATGCACTACTACCGATAGCAAATTATTAAAATACCCTACATAAACCTAATTGGTCAAATCAAAACCTATTTATAAAATGGTCCACAATGCAGACCTGTGGCTACACAGCACTTCTAGTGCTCGGACCTGGGGTTTAAACATGGGGGGGAGCAATCTATGACTATTTGACATTTTGAAAGTAAAGAACTTTCATTTGGATTCGGTAAGAGTTTGCCATTTGTCAACATTCAAACTTTGCTAGAACTTTGCAAATAAAATAAAGCTACACAGACGATGAGCATTTACAGACCAAAACCACTTAGGCCTACAAGTGAGAAATTACTTGGTAATGAGAAATGGTAATATAAAAACAATAATTTCATTTTAATCAACTCAGATTTCGCGTTTTTCACGATTACAAAAAATTGTCAAAACCGTTAGGCTAAAAAAAACACAAACAGTTGTGAAGGAATGTCCAAGGGCTGATAATAAGGGTCAGTCCCTACGACTGAGGAAAGCCTCGGAAAAACCTGCAGTCAGAACTGCCGGTGGCGTGAATCGAACTGGCGACCTCCCGAATGAGTCTTGCATCTTACCGCTGAGCCACCCATATTGGTTACAGTTGGCATGTGCAGTAGTCCTTTAATGTGGGTTGCTAAGGAGTACTTCTACATGAACAGCTTTCAGTGAACTTCTTTTAATGGTCAACTTTAAGGCGTCATTTGGATTATCGATATATTCGATAGAGGCATATTCCAGACAAATAAGCCTTGAATGATGGGAAATAGCTCACTTCTTTTTAAAAATGGTAAAAATACACCCCTTTTAATGAAAAAGATGCGTTTTCAAGTAAATCACTATTCTTTGTTTTAAGGACATCGCATTAAATGGCAACATCGCAAATATTCGCAATAATAAAATAGGTTTCAAACGCAAGGCTATCGTAAACATAAAGAAAATATGAAAAAGGGGATTTGGTCCATAAATTATTTTTCCGTAAGTTTTTCCAAAAACACTGATGTCAGATGAGTTGCAATTTCAATTATAAATAAATAAAAATAAATTCACATTTAGAGTCTACCCACTCAGCAACTAAACTGATTTGCAGTCGAGGACTTTAATTTAAAGTGACTAAACCAACCCTGTAGGCTTCGAACATCATCGAAAAATCGGTAGCAACTTTCAATTTTTTGTACTGGTTTCTGCATTTTTCACAAAAAGAATAATCTACACATTAAAAGGTGCAATTTTGCGAGTTTATTTGCATTTTGACCAGTTTCATACACTTTCATTTGTGATTTCACAGTATAGGTAGAGGTGTTTGTAAATGGTGTTATGTATTCTTAAATTTCGTTTATAGATTTAAAAATTTCGATGTTATGGCGGTGTTATGCTTTTTGGGAGATTTTCTACAGTAAATTTCACCAGAAACATGTTTAAATCAAAAAAGGAATTTTAATGTAATTTAATTTATTTGAATTGTATGTACATTTTGGTACTAGTTAGTACGAAGTGTATTAACATTACCATTACCTGTGTTTGTCTAGTGTGTCTTTACGGTCGAATTAAAGGCGGCAGTCACCACAACACATAAGAATCTTCTTGTCCGTCACATAAAATTCCTCAGAATTGTACTCGTTTGCTCTGCTTGACACCGAATTTCGGCAAAAATAAATCGTTGATCTGCTAAACGCAATCGTCATTATAATGAAAAAATATTAGGTCTCCACGATTGTGTTGTAATGACGTTTGACTGTAGGCCTAATAATAAATTTAAATTTTTTAAAAATGTTTATAAATAAATTAAAAACAATCGATATTTCGTGTTATTTCGTTCTTTAATACAAATTTCGATGTTATGACTGGAAAGTGACGGATTTCGCAAATTTTCGCAGAGAAATTTAGATGTTTTTTAAGATGCCTATCAACAGATATACACTTTGTTTATCTCCCCCTTCTTTATCAACACTTTTCGCGATTTCGCGGTCCGCGAAAAACAAACACCTCTAACTATAGGCTAGGTTACAATAGATTTTGTGAAATTCGGGTTTGGAAAATGTGGTTTATTTACCAATTCGTCAACAACATTGCATTTTAGACAATAAAACGGAGATTTAAAAAACTTCATGAATTTTATCACCATTTTTCACTACCTCTACTAAAGCGCTCGTTACACGGGGAAGTGAAAAGAGTGAGAAGCAAAAAGTGGAAAGTAAAAAGACTTTCCGAAGTTGTTACACGGGACACTTCTCGAGGAAAAGAAACAGTGTGCGTGTGGCGCCATCTCTCGACCTACGTGCAACACTATCGGGCGCTGTGCGGCAAGAGTGGTAACTAACTAGGTATGGCGATTGATTTCTCCCGTCTTGTACGTACGTGTAACACCACCGCCTTGTTTACACACATCTCTGGGAAAGTTAACAGGACGTCCCAAATGACTGTCGACTTATTCCCGAAGTTGTAGTCCATGGCAACATTACCAGCCAATCACGACCAACTGTTCAAGGTTATTTCGCTTTTCGCTTTTCAGTTGTTGAACCGAGCTCGACTAGTGCGGAAAGTTTTTACTTTTTGCTTTTCGACTTCCCCGTGTGACAGCGACCGGAAAGTCCCATAAGAAACATGCTATCTCTACTTTAGAAAAGTGACTTTTTCTTTTCACTTCCCCGTGTAACGAGCGCTTAAGGGCCGGTATTTCAATGTCCAGTTAAAGTGCCAAGTAAATTTAACTGTCAGGTAAGCCCAGTTTGGTGTGTTTCTATTAGCCGTTGTCATGGTGAAAACAATTTAACTGAAAAGTAAATTTTAACTGGACATTGAAATACCGGCCCTTAGACCCATATTTTGCCAGAACGGCTCGATAATTCCACACTCGCCTGATGGCCGTTGGCGAGTGAAAAATTGTGAATGTTGAGATGCTCATTGATTTTATTGTGTTGCTCAAGTGTTGGGATGGCGGAAAGTGGGAAGTTGGCTTTGAGGAGCCAAGACCACTAGAAACGTAACATATCCGCTAGCTATCACATGTGACACAACCATCGAAAATTGTGTAAAATTCCATACTCTTAAAGCCGGGATTTCAGTCGAGGATGGCTTGGCGCAGATTCTCCTCGCCAGCCATATCACTTGCAGATTGCACGATGCGCTATCTGTGGATTTCCCGCAAAATTTATGAACTTTTATAGTGTTTGTGGAATATATTTTACAGGATTTTTCTCTTTTCGACAGCCAACACTAATCTTTCGGCATAGTCTTCAGACATTTTAAGTTTTAACCAGATAATTTTTTTTTATCATATGCCCACATTGGGCTTAATCAGGCCATCATGTAAGATCTGGTCAACCAGTAGAGACAGGCCTCCTTTTCTTCTCTCTTCATGCCGTTAGGCAATGCGTCACGTTCTGTTTTAAGTTTACTACATCTGAAGAGGTGATTCCTGTCCTGTTCCTCCACTCCACATAGCTTGCAGATACTAGTCTCAAATATTCCCATCCGGTGCAGGTGCTTCCCCAATAGGTCATGTTGTGTTACATAGTGTTACATAGTGTTACGTAGGTGTGCATGTTACAACATGCCTATCTCAACGACCGGCAGAGACAGAGGCCAAGACAGAACCAGATTATAGGTTATGTACATTTTGCAGTCACTTGTTTGTTGTCGTAATTCCGATTTTCTATTGGTCATTCAAAGTGGCGGCATGCCGAGCGTGGAGTTTGCTGGCTGAAATATTGAATATATTTATTTTTAATCCACGGATAGAAATCCATGGCTCTCCTCGGCTGAGAAATAGAGCACGCTGATTGGCTGCAATCTTCATCAGCGCCACGCCGAGCACATTCTCGACTGAAATCGCAGCTTAAAGCTAAACTCGAGACTTTCTACCATGACTGCATATTATCATCCATGGGCCTACAAACAACGCCTACCAACAGCATACTTACGTTGCATGTGAATAAGCTGACGAGGAAGTTTAATGTTGGAGCGATTTTCGTATAACTTATCATAAACTTCAACATCAGCCATATCAGCAACCTGCGGTGTTGGGATGATGAGGCCCGCACAGATCGCACGCTGCAGGTGGTGTTCCTTTAGATCAAATAAAAAAACATGGAACATTGCAATAGGTACCAGAAAGTAAACAAAATGGTGATAGCAATGTATTTCAACTACTCCAAAGAACCCAGCAGGCGCTATAAGCTCATAGCTATGCTTCAGAACCATCCTTCAAAACTTAAGGTCGGTCCACAATAGCACGGTAACGATAACGGTAACGATAACGGGAATGAAGTTCGATTCCATGTTAAATTACGATACAATGCACAACTAGAGCTTCCCGTTGCCGGGCCCGGTAATGGGAAGTTTGCCAAGTTTTAACTTATCGTTAACGTTCCTATTACCGGAACCAATCAGAATTAAGATGTCCACGGCCTCTTAAAAGTATTGCAAACAGCTGATCGAATGACGATGACGCGCCAGGCTGTGGCTTTTAATCGTGACGTGATAAAACCTTAAACCTACCAGATGTAAAAATATGCAGAAGTAAAAACGTCAACAACTATAAGTTAACCAAGTTAAATTTCCATTTGTTACCATCTGCATAACGGGCAATTGTGCATCAAACTCCTTCCCATTACCATTTTATCGTTATCGTTACAGTTACCGTTACCGGGCGATTGTGCACCGATCTTTAGCGTACGTAGGGTTAGGTCTTAACAAGTGGCCACTCTGATGACAGTTAATTGCAATGTATATATACATAATTGAGGGCCTAGTACTGAAAGTACCGAAATAATGTACAAGAGTAGTATATAGATATGTTTTAATACGTTTTTTGATGCCTAGATGGTGGATAGCATAAGGAAAAGCAAATTTGTATTGATCTAGGCTACAATAGGGGGCATAAAAGTGGGGTTATGTTCGCCAATTAAAGTGTTGACAAACACGAGTGACAGTTCGTGCAAGTGTCCGGGGAAGGTTCTGAAATTAAAAATTCGTAATTTCGTCGGGTTGTCATCATTTATTTTGGGCAATAATGGGTCAAATCTTTTGTTTTAGGCAAACATTGTTGCCTAGCGGGCATGCTTGTAAGCTGAAGCAATCCAAGATGGCTTCCGAATCACTGTAAAACAATCCTCCTTTGTGAGAAAACTTACACATTCTTCCTCTTTCTCCATTCCACTCGGCATTTGAGGCACTGCTCTGTTAATTGCCGAATAGTCTGGTAATTCCGGAAGATCTTCAAGCCTATATATTGGCATAGGCTTTGAGGCGTCCAGCGCCCGAGCCCGAAACGAGAGCTTGCTCATTTTTGTTGACAGGCCTACGAACACATTGGACTACGACGAAAAAACCTCCACAATGTCCCCTTACAGAGTTCCGGAGGGTAAAAACCCTGCACGAAACGAACCTACGACACTTCTATTTTGTTCCCATTATGTTGATTCACTCACACTCAGTCACAATATTAAAAATAACGAATGCAAACATATAACAAGAGCCCGTTTTCTTAGACATCATGGCGGATCCATATAATTCAGTACCAAAATGCAGTGCGCGGCAATTGACGCATGTTGTTGGAGCTTTGTCCAGGTGCATGATTTATCTTTTAAATCATATATTTCTGTTTCCTAAGCTAAAATTAGGGCCATTAGCGAGAGGATACGGCATTTAGATTGCATTTATTGAATGTTTCGATCAAAAAGAGTAATGCATATTGTTAAAATATTTCCAGTGCTATGAAGTTTAATGCTTGTTTTGACTTATATGTTAATGAACATCATGGAGACGACTGCGAACAGCATGAATGGGATTATTACAGTTTATAGCAAAATTAACAGGTTATCGAAGTGTCTGAAGAAAAATATGCCAAGTCTTCAATTCCATGAAGTTATTCCTGGTAAATGATTCGTTTTAAATTGAATGACATTTATTTATTAACACAAACACATGTGAAACGTGAGGTTCACCCAGAAGTTTGGGAGAGGCCCACAGCCGCTCAATGTCACGTTGCTTTCGTTCCTTGTTGCGTCTGTCCTACTTACGTAACATTTTGTAATCACCGCCTTCATGTTTTTCCCGGTATTGAATCGCGCGTGATTCAAACGAGCTAAAACCATGCTACTATTATAAATCCATGCTAAAACCAAGTTCCAATGCTTGACTGCGTTCTCGCAGAATGTCTTTAACTTTCAACACGTCATATTACCCGCGTGCTGTTTGTGGGTAACTTGATGCATTGAAACTTAACAAAAGTTAGTTATCTGCACTGCGTGGTACCACAGTGGATTGCGTTGGAGAAACGCAAGCATGGTTCTGTTCAGGCAAATTATAAAAAAAAATAGAATAATCCAGTTGTGTAGGTACTGAAATAAGTATGTGCGTACTAGTATGTTTATACGTTTCTCAAAGCAACCTATCTACTTTCTCAGGTTAGCTGTCGTCCTTCTGTACCTTTTCCCTCACTAGAACATGATTATCTTGTTCTGAGTTCCAATTAGTATGTTTACTTGTAGAATACTTTTTTTTTTTTAGCATTTTAGATGCTAAATTGGTTAACATATATTTTCAAAAACACTACAAAATGCTAATTAAGTAATTTTACAAAAAATAAGGTGTTTCCATTCCTGTGGAGCAGTAGATGGGTCCGTTTCTTCACATTTATGTAGCTTGATTCAGCTATGTACGACTGTACATGTCTCTGATCCATGGAAAATGAGTGATGTATTTTTCTTGGTTGGCTAATGCGTTCTGTGTTGGAGCTTGTGGAGGGATTTGTCGTCTGTTTGAAGTCGAGAATTTACTGCACTCCCTCTACTTACCTGCCCCCTTCCCCCCACACAACCACTCAACAGTTGAACAGAGTTTGCTCTCCCTCAATTGGTATGTGACCCCACATAACAGATGCACGTAAGTACCTATCCCAAATCAGTTCATTGGGGTTTAGGCCTACTGTGTTATTCAAGTTGATCTATTTCGCATGTCTTTGAAAAGTGTCGGTGAAATGATGGGTTATTTTGTAACTTCAAGACATACTGTGTGCTTCTAAAATCAAAACAACTCCAAATGAAAAGCTACTAGGGATGACATCGGGTATCCGGGTATCCGGGTTACCCGAATCCAAAAATTACCCGAATCCGTTCTAAGGATTCGAATCTTGTTCTGGTACATTTTTAGTTGAATTGTTGTATGCTTCAACAATGCGCCAACAATGGTGATAACAAAATGACTTGTTTCCATTCCATAAAATACTTTCCCACTCCGTAATGTACCCATTATCGGCTTGATTAAAAATAGACTAAGCCTATTTTATGTGGTGTGATTGCTGAGGGCGAGTTCTGGTTTGCCTGTGCTGCCACTGGCTTTCGGCCTACCCCCACCCCTTACCGACCATCATCACTGGCTGACAGAACGCACGCTGGCAGCTTCTGCCACGGGCGGTCAATGGCCTTCAAATAACATGTTGAGCGACTTGATTTACACTTCTAGGATTCGGGTTACCCGAATCCTTGAGGGGCTGGAATCGAATCCAGATTTTACTACCCGATGTCATCCCTAAAAGCTACCCCGACTAATAGTTATATATTATTTACCTGGAATTTTGTTTGCATCTTACAGGCTCTACTGATGATTTGAAAGATATTCAAAATACACAAATTCTTATAACAGATTATAACTTGCTTGCACCTGTGATGTACCAGTTGCCAAACGTGAAATGGGTGCAAGGTACCTGGGCAGGTGCAGAACTGCTTTTAAAACACTACGAGAGTAGTAAGGTTAGTATACGGTATTTATCGTACCACCGAATTCCGTGGTCATGTTGTTGAAGGCATAACACTGTGATGCACGAAGAGAAGAATGACAGTTTACAATTAGTAGTATTGAGAGGGAAAGAGTTATAGGAACCAACAGCTCACCTTAAAGAAGATCGGCAGCCGTGTTGAGATGGAGATTACATATATTTACAATAATTTACAATTAGACGGAACGTTTCGGCTTACACAGCCTTGATCACCCGTCGGTGTAGAGATACTAACTGACTAAATTTAAATATATATATATATGTACAAGGCGCTGTTGGTGGTGGAGGGGAGAGTTAGCCAGGTAAGGTAAGGTAGTTCTCTGTATACCCTCCAGAGCCCCAAGGTTAGCACAGGTTGAGATTGTACATATATATATATATATTTAAATTTAGTCAGTTAGTATCTCTACACCGACGGGTGATCAAGGCTGTGTAAGCCGAAACGATCCGTCTAATTGTAAATTATTGTAAATATATGTAATCTCCATCTCAACACGGCTGCCGATCTTCTTTAAGGTGAGCTGTTGGTTCCTATAACTCTTTCCCTCTCAATACTATCCCAGCCTTTAGGCACTATCTACCAAAGCAAGTTTACAATTAGTAATAACTTTTAACTTAAGAAATAATAATAACATAATAAAGCACTAACAACTTTGTTTAAACATAGTCTTTGTCTCTGAACAGTAGGATGTGTCGAGACAAAATGCTGTCGTTATAGTAAATGAGCCTGCCAACTTATCAAAACTTAAAATAGGGAGATTTAAAAAAGGAAACAGCCTACATAGCCTAGGCCCTACATGGTATTGGAAAAACAAGCAAATTCCAGTTACTTGAGGCTACTACTATATTCATTAAAACCAAAAATGAGAAGAAAATAGTTATAAACAGTGAAAAATAGCACTAACAGTGCATGTATGGTGTACCAGAACTGGTTTTGGAGGGAGATGACATGAATGGGCAGAGTTTGAACTCACAGCCAAATGGACAGCAAGAAATTGGCAGTCTAGCTTCTCAAAAATTCAACAACAAAGACTTTTGAGTCCAAAAATTGGTATATTTACAATAAAATACATAAACATTTGTGAAAATCATTTGTCATACAAATTGTGTGCCCAGTCGGGAAATAAGGTTAAAAATCGATCATTTCCTGACTAAATCTGGAACGTTGGCAGGTATGCTACTATCAAGCCCACTTTTAATGTTGTATGTTTTTCTGTTATTTTTCATGTGTAAAGAAACTACCTTATACAATTACACGTTTCTCTGGCGATTACTTTGGCTCCCTCATGGGTGAATACGTCATTGCAACCATTGTCAATAATGAACGCCGCATGGAAAGTATAATGAACAATCAACGACAGGGAATTTGGCTTAAGGAATCACTATTCCAACTAGATGTAAATGACCATCGTGGTATCTGTGATCTAACAATTGGTATTCTGGGCTTAGGAACAATTGGAAAAGATAGTAAGTACTACTAACCTATTTTACATTTCAAATGAAACTCTTGGTTGAAAGGAAAAATTCAATCAAGATAAAAGAAAAACTGTGGGAGAAAATTCAACTTTAATAATATTCAAGATTTTTGATACCATACATCTACCTAATTTATAGACATGCTTACACTGTACATAAGTCTCATATAACTAACTTATGTCAACATTATCATACAAACAATCTACGTTGAGTATTTTGTTGGACTCGGTGATGGACAGTTGTAGCGAGAACCGCAAGTGGTTCACTTCCTGGTATAATTAAGACAGGCATCGAACGACCAGACCTATTGGAGTGCCGGGTACTCGCGTGGAGTTCCAGCATTGCTGTGGCAAGATTTTCGTTATGGCCGTTCTGTTGACGATACACGGAGCAAACGGTTTCCTGTCTGTCCATCTGTCCACCATTCGGCAAAACATTGGGTGACCACAAGGACCCAGTATACTAAAGCAAGACAAGCGAGATTGTTGTAGATTCCAAAGATCTTAGGTAAATTCAATCGTAAAATGTGTTTCTTACCAACGATTGACATCATGGACTGTTTCACAATGAAAAAGTGGGAAGGTACAAATTTTAAACTTTAAATTAAATAGAACTAGGTACCGGTATATACTTCTCAGACATAAAAATTATATCCACGTTATTTTTGGATAAGGATCCATCATTTTGAGGTACTCTTGAGTAGGGATGACGAAACCTGGCTTTTTTACGACCCGGGTACCCGTTCACTATACCCGCGGGTTACCCGGGTAGGCCTAGGCCTTATAAAACAAAAAAAAAACGTGTGGGGTGTCAAATCAACCGCTCAATATCGCTCTCCTCGAAAATAGCACCACAAATAGTGTATTGTAGTAGCAGGGATGAGACTGTTTCATTATATTTCGTGATGAAAAGTTGAACACCCATGACAAGAGAAAGTTACAACAGCGGGGGGTCGAGAATTGGAGCGGGATGAAACATGATGCGTCACAGCTGCCACTCAAGCTCAAGGCCACGGGCAGACCGGCCCGTTGTAGCAGTTGTAGTGTCGAATCACAGGTCGAATGGTTGTGCTTTGGGGGGGGGGGGGGGGGGTGTGTAGGGTAGCAGTTCATGCGACAGGGAATCGGGCGGCATGAACAAAAGAAACTATCAAAGTGGACAGTTTATTTATAGACGCGATTCTATTTCTTAAGGAAATACCGCCGAGCACAAAAATAAAATACGTAATGACAGATGAATCAGTTCAAATGAAAAACATTTAGCTAATTCGCAGTTCTCAATTTTAGGAACCGGGTTTTGTCGGGTAAACGGGTAGAGAAAACACAAACCCGTACCCGACTTCGTCGGGCGGGTATCGGGTACCCGGGTACCCGTCGTCTTCCCTACTCTTGAGCAATATTTGTGTCTGATGATAATTCTCTATTATTTTATTTCAGTTGCTAAGGTATTAAAGGTTCTAAAAGCTCAAGTTTGGGGAGCAGTAAGATCGATCCCCAACGAAAAAGACAGACTCGACTACGTAGACAAGTACGTAACTATGCATGGCAGTGATGATTCCGACAACGGATTATCAGATTTGTTTCAAAATTGCGACTACGTTGTCAACGTCCTGCCGTCAACTCCCCAGACTATCGGTCTGTTGAATGGTGATATTCTAAAGCACTGCCAGAACAAGAAGACCGTTTTCATAAATATCGGAAGAGGAAGTATCATCCGCGAGAAAGATCTGGTCAATGCACTGGAGAAGAAGTGGTTGGGAGGAGCAATCTTAGATGTTTTTGAGGAAGAGCCTTTACCATCCAGCAGTGCATTGTGGAAAATGCCACAGGTAGGAAAAAATAACTACATAGCTCTATTTCAGAAGCACATTAATTGGAGTTTGCATTTCAAAATTATAGGATTAGGAGCTAACCATAAATTTAAAATCTGTAAAGGATAAGCTTCCAAAAAGGCTAACAATAACTCAGTTTTACTCAAATATTAAAGGCTTATTCAGGATATCAAAACTTGACTTAGATAAGCTACTATGTAATGAGAAGTTTATAAATAATGTGTCAGCTATGTGAGGTGTCCTTTGACTTACAAAGCGTACTGACTGATTGCATTACTTCACTTCTCTTCTCTATACATATCATATCATATTGGTTCCACAAAGAATGAACAATAATACATCGTCTGCCGTCCATAGACATGGTTGCATTAATCGACTTTAAATGTGGTTTGTTCCTTCACAGGTTACGATTACGCCACACATCGCTGGAGTGACAAACGCTGATCACGTGGCCAAAGTATTTAAAGTAAACTATGAAAAGTTCCAAGCTGGCCAACCTCTGAATTACATATTGGATCTGGATAAAGGATATTGATTTGTAAAAGCCTAGTCTTTATTAGGGTTAAAGGGAATACAAAACAAAGAACTGGTGTATGGTATTACATAACTCGAGTAATTCAGAGACTTATGTGGATCCACATGCATATGACCGAAAAGTCACATATATGAGCACCACACTTGGGGATAATTTTGATAATGATTTTTAATGATATTCTTATTGTTTTTTGTTTATACAAAACTGGCCATATTTGTGTATTGTCTTTCAGCAAGCAGTATTTTTAAAACGCACCAAGCGCAGTCCTGGAACCCGAATTTCTAAATTTCGCCTTCGATGCATTTATGGAGGTAGGCTCTGCCCCCCCATACCTCCCGTGCTTGGTCTCTTTTTACACGCAAGTACCTTGCCACCAGTGCGAGTGCTTATAACTTGATGCATGTACATTTTCCAGAGAACTTTCAAGTGTTGCTTTAGGTACTCTTATAAGGCAACATAAAAAACGTTATTGTTTAGCCCGGGTCGTCGGTGAAAGGAAAAACAAAGTCGTGAGCTTTTAAGTTTGGTAAACGCTGCTCTATATTATGTGTTCACCCACTTAACTTGATTTTAGAAAAATGGTAAAACATTTATTTATTCTTAAAGATGAATCTAAATACCAATTTTCACATTTGAATCGTCTTTGATCCATGGTTTTTAGACATCGGCATCCCCATAAAAAAATTCAACCCCCCGTTTTCACCCCCATTGGACTTGATTTTTGGAAAATGGTAAAACATGTTTTTTTATTTCTAATTGAGAACCTAAGTAATAATTTTCACATCTGTAACATCTTTGGTTGCTGAGATATATATTATATACTGTATGCTAAAAAACAACTCCAACCCCCTTTTCATCCCCTTAGGGTAAGAATTTCCAAAAATCCTTCCTTAAGTGAGTGGTTTTGTCATAAGAGCTGCGTGCCTTCAAAATTTTACATTCCTAGGCCTAGGTTCAACGGTTTGAGCTGTGCGTTGATGAGTCAGTCTGTGTCAGTCAGACACTTGCTTTTATATACGTATATAGATATATATCTTGACCCCCTTTCCAACATCAAATCGGGTAGAGGGGAGAAGCCTAGATATTGTATTATTATTTTGTTATTATTAATGTTTGATTATTATATTGTAATAATTATGTATTTATGTACTTTAATGTGAGAAAATGTTTCAGTAGCCACAATGATAAATTAATTATATATATACTTATGGCTGCAATAGTGAATAATAATTTGGCTATAGGCCTACATAGTCATACTGTGTTTAAGCTTTAAACCAAACAAGGACCAATACAGGGTTGCATTATCAATACAATGACAAGTTTAGAAAAACCAGCATTTTCATTCAAATAGCCAAGAATTTAAAAAATCGCAATTTGAGTACCAAACCAAAAGAAAATTAAAATTATACCCTGTATCCATATCTCCTGCAGGTTTCTTCATCACTAGTTTTAATAACCTGAATTTCGACCTGAGTTTGAGTTTACTATGCATTATGCAAGCATCAAGGCCTTTTCGTTACATACATTAAGGGCCGGTTTTTCAATCAGTTTTGTAATCAGTGATTAGATCAACCAGAGCTATTACCAAGTTGAGAATGCTGTGATACTGTTAGTAACCAATTATCAAACGTCTCCTAATTACTCTTATCAAATTGATAGAATTCTTATTCCAGCGACTTTAAATTCGTATGTAAACCACATTGTATAAAAGTTCAAATCAGCGATATCATACTATTTATATACAAACTAATAAATAGCTATTATTTATATTGGTCAACATGTGTATTATGATGCAATAGTGTTTTGTTCAGGTATAAAAACACACATTTCAACAGTGATTTGAAAGAATTTGGTACAGACAGATCATTGTTGTCTAAACACTGGATGGACTATCAATTTACCAAAGGCTGGTTAGGTACTTCCACGGCCTCTTTTAGGTTGCATAATTTAATATCTTTGTGAGCTTGACAAATGACTTCACTCATCTCAAGCAATAATAGCCAACCAGGAAAACATATATATACACTATTTTATTTTCTATTTATCAAACATGCAGGATTATGAATTCAGTTAATTAAAACTGAGTTGTGCTTTTTAAAAATTGTTATCATATAGGCCTACAAAATTAGTTTGAACTAAAAAAAAAAACATTTTTAATATGTTTGGGTTGCATGTACATTTTACATTGACAATGTTGGTAAAAGCCTTGGTTACCCCAACCACTGATTAAAAAACTGATTGAAAAACCGGCCCTCAGTGTTGTACTGGAGCGCACTACTTAGCATGTTACTTTTTTGGTAGCGAGACTGGTGCTGCAGCACGAACATGCTACTGAATTTTCTAAAAGAAGTGCCTCCCCTGCACTGTTGAAACACATCATATTCACAGTCGTCATAGGCGTGCGCAGGGGGGGGGGGCAGCTGCCCCCCCATTAGGATAGGTGAGCTTTTTTTTTTAAAATACAATTTGGCCCAGGGTATACCGTATATATACGCCTGCTGATCGTGAAAGACGAGAAAAGGACCTATAGCACCTTCCTCATATTAAATATATTCCTTTAAACTGTCACTGTTGCTCCAACTGCCTTGCCCGTTTGACCCGGGAAAGAATAGGTCCAGGATATAGTGCCTGTCGTAATGGGCGACAAAAATGCTGACGCCTGACATAATGGTTCTTACTTCTTATACCTGAAGTCCTAGATGGGAATAACGTTGGTATCAGCTGACCGGACTCAACATCAACTGTTGCCTTACCGCCAAGATTTTGGCTTTGGGACTGACCACTTCCATCACTTTGTAACAATAATGTCAGTGTCACTGATGTCCACAAAGAATTGTGTGAAATTAACCCATTGAACAGACAACTTGTACTCCTCCTAATACGCTTAAAAACACGTTTCAAAATGCATGTCTTTTAAAAAATCTCCTGCGGCACTTTTTGTGGGGGGAATCCCCCCCACACCCCCCATTGGCGCCGCCGTGAAGTACACTTTCATTGGGAATTTATTGTGCCCCCCCATTAAACAACCTCTGTGCACGCCTATGACAGTCGTCAAGCTGAGATATATTCTCAGTATGTCACGGATGCCAACTTGTCTCATTAGCTGACACCAAAGACAAGTGCGAAACCCCAAAAGTAACTTTCTAGTAACTGAAAGAGCACAACGAAGGAATGCCAGGAGGGCTGGACAGGAAGGAGTAGGAGGCTTGTCTCTATTGGTTGGGGAGACGCATGATGACATAAATGTGTCAATGCGGGCATAAGAGAAGAATAGAAGAGAGACTTTCTAGTGGTACTTTATCTCGTGCATTGGTATCCCAACACAGCGTGCACGGTCTTATCAAGCTACCATTTCACTCACCTATGCAGATTACACACCATATATCTAGGTATGACAGAATGCCCTGCATCTATTGATTTTTGTCTTCAGTTTGTACTTTGTAGTAGTTGACATGGAATAAGATAACATGACATTGGTACCATTAACTGAGTTTGATGGATGCCCACTGTGTAGATATTTGCTTTTTTAGCACTAGCAGTAAAGAAAAACACATTAATTTAGAATTAAGTCAATTAACTTGGGAAAAAAATTAAATTTATAAATAAATCAATAAAAACCTTCACTTTAATAGGCCTACAAATTTTGACTTGTTACAAGTCAGCTCGTCAAAGAGCTGTGACAGGACAAATCTGTGAATTGGGTTTTGGGTGGGGGCGCCGGGGAGGGAATTGGTCAGGCGGGGTATAAGTCACGGTTAAACGAGTATAAATATTTGTACACGTATAATTTCGCGCGGGCGTTTACACGTTTAAACGACTCAGCCCTAGTAGAAATCTCTCGTGTAAATACCGCATTTTTGGACTTCAATTCTTTTGTCCTCGAAACTTTTTAAATCTAGGCATATTATTAATAAACATGAAAAAAGATACGTACAAATAAAAAACTTTGGCTTCATTTTAAATGCAATTTTATTTATTACAATAATTATTAACAAGCAGTAGGCCTCCGCCTAACACCTACAAACGTGAGAAAATATAAAGTTTGAAAGCGGAGAATTAAAGTGCCAACAACACATTTTACGTGGAGTATAAAATGAGTCAAGACATATTTGCAAATAAATTCTAGTCATTGTAAACATGAATGCTACAGCCCAACATGATTAGAGATACGTTTTGTTTAGCATTAATTGTCTCTAATTATTTTAAATTTAACGTTTTGTAAAATATCTATTTTGTCTTTTCATCAAAACCTTAAATATGACGAGGGGGGTTCTTGCACTTCCCAAGGAAAATTATGTGCAGATATTTAAAATCAATTCAATATCTGCTACTAAATAGGAATGGGAATACCTTTTTTTTGTAAAATTAGCACTTTTAATGTTTTCAGACATGTTAACCAATTTGGTATCTAAAACCTTCTAAAATGCTAAAAAGAAACGTATCACTGCAGTGGAATCACCCTTGAGATACATAGTAGTTGAATGGAGCCTCGATCTGTTTTTCTCTCTCGGCTCATGCTCTTTCCACCCCATTCAAACGGCATCTTGTCAACACTGACCCCCGTCATTGTAACATTTCAGTTCCTCTGTAATGCTACACTTAAAACGAATGAACTTGAGTTTTATGGCCTGTTTTTGTCCCTTTCATATCTATTGTATTCAGCTTGACTTATTTTTAGTACACTTTTTTTTTTAATTACACAAATTAAATAGAGTGGTTGAAATATCTAGCTTCTGTTATCAGTTGCACTTTTTTTGCCGAATCGCTACGATAAAACCTGACCGAGTTGTAGGTTTTAGAAGTTTGTACTCAGAAAATAAAACAAACTTATGTAATCCACAACTCGGCAAGTTTTTGTTGTAGAGACTTGGCGAAAAGAGTACAATTCATAAAAAAAGCTCAATATTGCAATCGGATAGTCAAATAATATAGACAAAATCAAAAAAATTGTTCTCAAAGTACATTTCCTCGAAAACGACAACAAGGGAGCAAAGAACATAATAGGTAGCAAGCAGTAGTACCTGATGAGATGTCCAAGTCATAGTGATGAAATAGTTGATGAAATAGTTTGCTGGCACCTGGCATAAACTATGAGGAGAAAGTTTCTCTGTACAGGAATACTGTACCCTACCAGAAATTGCATGATGATGGCCTATTAAGCCAAAAATATGGTCACATGAAAAGAAAATGGTTACAGTAGAGTGATTATGTATTCCTTATCACTTAACACGCAAATCTCAATTAGTGAAAAATAATTACGCGTTAAATGCTTAGCAAAGGGAATGGCTAGGTTACTGCATGCGATGGCTAACTAAATTTTGCCATGAGATCAGAATGGCTTTGGCACCAAAACTCTTTAGTGAATTTGTTTTTTAAGTTAAAGACATAACATGCCATTCAATATGATGAATAATAATGTATCATGTACATACATTATGCAATGAGGTATAATGAAGTATATGAAGCTTGAGAATATACATAGGCCTACATACCAATGTACAAGTTGTTCCATATAGCTAAAACGATTATAAATGAAAAACTCCCACGTGACTCCAACGTCCATACGCAACCGATTCGAGCCACGAACGCGGCACCTGGATTGTACCAAACCAGTTCGCTACACCAGCCCCCACCATACCATAACTTATCATAAAGGATTGGTAACTAAATGTACTACCAGCGAGCAACAGAACATCGGTAGAAGAGCACCCTACTGAATCTATGCCATGAGGGCCTATTTTAGCATGTCAAGTATGCGTTGATGGACTTGGAAATAAATGTTGAAATTAAATAAAAGAATCTATACTGTTCAATTACTTAGTAAGTTTTTCTATTGACTCCCTCCCTGCCCAATGATAAGAGCAGGCCAGAAAAGGAAGCAATTTTATATTGGATAGATAGACAAAAGAATGGCTGAAGAAACCATCTTAGCACAAGGGAAAAAAACTAGCCAACACTGATAGTGATAGGCCCATTTTTAAGTACACTTTTTCTCTTAAAAAGAGAAAAGTTGGTAGAGTAGACCATTTCAAACTCTGAATTGTAGGTAGACCCTATACCTAATCTTGAATAGACATACACAGTATAGGCTTCTACACATGATGCTTGAATTTGTAATTATGACATTACAACAAAACCAACTGATTAGGTAAAAACAACAGCAAATTTAAATATAAAAAGAGTGTCTCTAGATCTGAACTTTGATTGTTCCTTGCATTGGTTGCATCAACTAAGCCTTTTCTTTGCTGTCCGAACTAACTGGATCACTTTCAGTGCCCCCCTCCCCACTTGCCCCTTGTGGTTTCAGACCCCGAATTGACAGGTCGTAAACGACTTCTTCAATCTTCTTAATGTCGTACTTCAAACCATCGAACCTCTTGCGAAGGTTATCATTCTTTAGATTCAACAGGCGAAACCCTGCACTTAGTTGTGCGACAAACTGAGATATCTCCAACGGTCTTGAATAGTCTCCTGATGTCACACTGTTGACGGCAAAGCGAGATAATTCCGACGAGAGGCTCAAAAGACCCATCAAATAGTCTTCCAAATCCAAATGGAAACCTTCTTCTCCATCGATTTTCACTGCAAGTCAAAAGCAGGTTTCACTCAACAAAGTAGGGATGGGCAAATACGTTTAATAGCCTAAACGTTTACCCGTTTTTAAAACTCGCGTTTAAACGTTTTATACGCTCTATCCCCTGCCACGAGATGAATAAAATGACCTTTGCAGTAAATTACCGAAAAGTTCCGAAACATTGGGTAAAATTACAATTTGTAGCTGGAAAAAACTAAAATAGACTAATAGTAGACTAGTACTGCAGTATGCTCCGTTGTAAAATATTTGTTTCATATCTTATATACAAACACTTCTGTACACACGTTTAAACGAGGTGTAAAAAGTACAAACGTTTAAAGCCACTCCCACGTTTTAACGATTAAACGTCCCATCCCTACAACAAAGGGATCCCAACACTACCAAAAAGTCTAAGTTACTTTATTTTTCTAGTTATATTTTTCTAGTTTCACATATAAGGCCACCTGGCCCTATTAGTATCATGTGTCAGCAAATAGTAAAGAACTTACTAAAATTGAGTTTCTGCCATACAGAAATGATATGTGAAGGTCTTCCTCCACTAAGCCTTAAATCATTAAACATAGGCCTGAACCTTAAGGCTGTGCGAGTCGCGCGCTGAGACCAGCGATGCGCCAACACAACTTCGTGTTTACCATTTTTTTTTTGTGCTCCAAAGAAATGGTATGTAGCCGACGATATGATCATTCTTCAGAGATTTTAATGCCCTTTCATATGGATATTATAGTTTTTCGTTTCAAAAATCCATGTTTAACGTGTCGTCAGTTAAATTGTACGGTGTGTTCGGTCCATTTTAGTTTTCTGACGATAGGTTTAATAGTTTTGAATGTACAGAGTTGCAAAACATAACAAATGTAGGCGAGTGAATTCTTCGCGCTATAACATGTTTTCTATGGTGATAACTTATTTAGTCTTTTTTAAAACGAGTGGCAACTGTTTGTGCGTAACTGTGCGTAACGGTGTGGAGAGTGTCTCCGCGCGGTGGCAGTTTCATGAAGCTCAACTCCGCGAGCGGAGCGGGAGACAAGATTCGAGCGAGAGACATCACTGGCAGGTGGTGGAATGGCATGCCAGACGTAGGGGTAGGAAGGTGTGTCCTCGAGGCATAGACTGGTCTATGCGAGGATGTTTTGTCATACCGCACAATAACAACAGACAGACTTCCTGGTCAACCCATCCATTCTATAACAGTTGTTTTGCAGACAGACCAAGATACGCACCGTATAAATAAGCTTGACCCGGAACTAATTGGTACATAATTTTTTTTGATCAGAAGTTGTTACTTATGTATACCTACATGCACATTAGAAACTTTACTTCTGTCCGACACCCCTAATTAGCGTAATTAATTAAAATGTAAAAGTTAATTAATGCTCATATTGATTATTTTTGAAGATTATTGGTCATTTATATTTTAACCACATCAAGCAATTAATTTTGTTATTTAAAAAATTACTTACATCAATATAAGTACTCCGGTAATCATTAATTAATTATCATTAATTATAATAACAATTTCAATTAAATGCTTCCCGTGTAAAATTGGTACTATTGAATATTGTTTTGACAGTTTTAAATATAAGAATAATAACATGCAAAACATGTGTAGAAACTTTACTGCAATCAAAATATTATTTATATGATAAATAAATCAGCATAAATAATAATTAGTTATCACGTTAATAACTGACATTTGTACAAATTTGAACATATGCAATATGTTATGCAATATGAAATCAAAATAAAGCTTCTGATACGTCGATTTTAATATTGGTACTCTCAGGGTCATTCGAACACATTTCCAAAGTTTTTATAGGGGGGCAGAAAGAATGGGAGGGGGGGGGGGGATAAATGAAGAATATCTTCAAACGTATCAAACGAAAGCTATTACGTGGTTATTAGTAGAAATACTTTTAGAGTGATGAAATACGATATAGCCTACCCTAGTGTTGGGCTAATAGAGGGATGGGGGGTGGGGGAGGGGGGGGGGCGGTAAACAGTGTTATCATTTCCCAATTTTACGTCTGATTTTTTACACTGATTTCACTTTTTAGAGATGGGGTCCGATTACTCTGATACAAAACTCCAGGCTCAAATATCAGAATTTAACAAAATGGGTACTGTCATTACCACGTAGTTTTTTTAACTAAGTACCTAAGCAAAACAGTATAATGCAAAGATTGTGCCAGTGTAACCAAACGAAGTTTTAGTTGATGACTATTTGACGAATACAGTGATTGCATTTATTATTACAACGATATATTAACTCAACTTAATTCCTATGTAAATGAGATTGGTACGTTTCACTTCTTGTCAACCACGTACAAAAATTAAAGCCGCGAACGTTGATGGAGATACAATTGAAGTTGATCATTTGTTGCTTTTCCAACAACTCTTGAGTGTCCTTCGAGAGTCATCAGAGGATGATTTAGACGCATCGCATACCTTGGTCCAGAGACATATCTTATGAAGGGTTATAGTATGTGAAGAGCATAAAAAGCAAATATCATATTACAATTACTGTAGTATTTGATGGCTACGACAATGGGTCATCAACTAACGACATATTAATAATTTTCAAACACCAACGAACAGGCGTTTAGAACGGATGCAGCTTCTTGAAGTTGCATCGTAATTTAGAGCAGACCACTTTACAATTACATCGTAGAATTTGAACAAATATGTAGTGGGACTGGTGGCTTGTCAGTTGGTACAGGAAAAATTGTTTTTTGATAGAGCAGAGCACATCTAAACTTCAACAAGCCAAAAGTTTAATAATAATACACTCACAATGTGATAAAGAGACGCTAATGATATAAGTGGTCGAGTCTCACGCTGAATACTGTTTTAGCAGTTATTAATTTATGTGTAAACTTCTGTCATGGCTTACCATTTTCCAACAGGCCAATTGCTTTTTCACTGCTTTCAAGAATCTCTGTGTTAGGAGATGTGGGATTATTGGAAATATGTGAATTTAAAAAAAATCTTATGCAAATGTCTTGAATAGCAAAGCTTAATCCATTCTACACATTCTTGAAGTAGTGTCACTTCCACTTATTACGCGAATGAATTATTAACCCAGCTTGGTGTTTATGTAACGCATATTCCATATTTTCTGTTTGATGGCACCCAGCTTTCAACTCCGATTTCAAGATAAGATCATAAACAGGATTTTCGTGATTGAAGAAATACAATTACTAGCAAATCTGAATCATCACTAGTGAGGGTGCTGTTTTCATAGTTAGTTGACTTTACTGTTGTAATTACAATTAACACATCGGCGTTATCTTGAGCTTAAAGTACTGTGATGTAAAAAGCTTAGTGAATCTTCATTTTTTTTTATCATTCTATTGAGAGTTGTTCTTTGTTTTATATTGACTAACAATGACATATTTTACTCGTATACTTGATTGTATTCTATCTGTTACCACCGATAGAGGTGGCTCAGCGGTAAGACGCGAGACTCTAATTCGGGAGGTCGCCGGTTCGATTCCGGCCACCGGCAGTCCTGACTGAAGGTTTTTTCCGAGGTTTTCCTCAGTCGTAAAAGCGAATGCTGGGATTGAGTCATAGTATCAGCCCTCGGACAATCCTTCCCAACTATCCAAACACCCTAATAACCTAGTTAGCCACCTGAAGAGGGGCACATCAGGTAAAGCTGGTGTGCACCCTAGAACGGGTATTCCTACAAAAATTATTATTATTATTATCTGTTACCACCATTCCGTTTCAAATATGTGACGTCTTTTGGTGATTGCTCTCTATCGTAGCTATCAAATGCTTGGTCTTATGATATTTGCATCTGATGTCCTTTACATTATTATATATTACACAAAGGTTTTAGAAGCTAGACTATCGAGTCTAAGGCCCGAATGCATAGTTCACACTCAAGCCCTCCTCAACTCAGCCTCTCCTCAGCCTCACCTAGCCACCAATCACAGAGCTGTCCGCATGGCAATGCTGTTCCGTGATTGGTGGTTGGGCGAGGCTGAGGAGAGGCCGAGTTGAGGAAGGCTTGAGTCTGGACTATGCATTTGGACCTAAGCCAATATATACGATGCAGTAAATCCTATCTATCAATCACAAAACAATTGCGTTAATCTTATTAAGATCAAAGACTCAATGAGTGTCAAATCCGACCCAAAATTGACTTATGGAGGACGCTCTTTAACCCCCCCCCCCCCCCCCCCCTTTAGCCAAACACTAGGATAGATTGTTTTTTATCATTCTAAAAATATTTGTACTAGCAATACAAAACGTATTTAGCTTTCGTTTGATTTTGATACGTTTGACGATATTCCTTATTTATCCCCCCTCCCCCTCCTTCTTTTTACCCCCCAAAAAAACTTGGGAAATGTGTTTGAATGACTCTGAGAGTACCGATTTTAAAATCAGCGTATCAGCAGCTTTCTTTTTATACCCATTTTTGTCTATGTTCAAATATGTAACTATAACAGTTTTAATGAAATAATTATTAATTATGCTGATTTATCATACAAATAATATTTTTATTGCAGTAAAGTTACTACACTAGTTTTGTATGTTATTATTCTTATATTTAAAACTGACAAAACTATATTCAATCGCACCAACTTTACACGGGAAGCATTTAATTGAAATTGCTATTATAATTAATAGTAATTCATTAATGACTACGGGAATACTTATATTGTTATTAGTAATTTTTTAAATTTCAAAATAGATTGTTTGATGTGGTGAAAATATAACTTCTCAAAAATCTTAAAAAATAACCATAACATGAGCATTAATTAGTTTTAACATTTTAATTAATTATGCTAATTAAGGGTATCGAACAGCAGTTAAGTTTCTTATGCGCATGTAGGTACACATAAGTAACAACTTCTGATCAAAAAAAATTCTGTACCAATTAGTTCCGGGTCCAACTGTTCGTTGCTTGGACTAAAAGCCAAGCCAGAACCGATGCTGTGGAGGCCTGCACGGACCTACTTCTAAAGCCCCGGCCCCGGCATAATGGCGAGCCCTGCCTGACCGGGGCCCTTAGTGAGTAATCTAATCAAAAACCGGGCATGGCTCGAGCCCGGGTGAAGGTAAATTGACCCGTATCAGCCCGGTCACCTGCCAATATTAGCCCGCTCAACTGCCAACAAGACAAAATAGACAACATATTATAAAAGCCCGAAAATGCCCGATTTGATTATAGTCTATAATCGTAGGCACGAACCCGCCAAAATAATATTATCAGTGCCCAAGCCGGATACTGCGCAGGGCTCTACCAGTCAGTACAGTTCTCTTCCTGAGTTGAGAGAGAGCATGCAACAGAAAGTGTTGTAAACATCATGTTTCGTATTGTATTCGCAAGTGGCTAGTTCCAAGAAACGGTTCGTCACAGTGTCTGGCGGGGTAGTAAAGCCATTAGAAGGACTATCAATAGGATGCCAGCCTCTCTCAACTCGGCTGACTCAAACCCACCCTGCGGCAGTATGAGTGTCACCACGAACAAGCCGAGAGAGCGTGAAAGAAACGGACGTAGCTTCGCCTTCGACGTCCAAGCTCAGACTGAACACAATAACTCCCGGTAGCAGGTATAAAACCGAGAACCTTTTGCGCGACGCTGCCCGTTAAGAAGTTGTTTAAAACGAAAAGCCACCATTACAAGTAGAATAATGGCATTTTCCACTGGTTACACTGGGAGTGTATTGTAAGTTCACTGGAACTTTGAGTGCACACCACTGAGTGCAGCTTGCTGAGTTGCTCCTAAATCAGTAGACGGAGTAGTCGTTTCAGTGCAAATACGGCGGTCACATTGTTGTCATGTTCCACTCACCAAACTGTACCAGAGTCATTACGTCATGTTGCGACTTCCGAGTGAGCCACGAGTGCACCCAGTGTGATACCAGTGAAAAACGCCATGTTACTTGGCCTAGGCCCTACAACAACCTAATTAATGGATTTTCCATTATTATTATTATGAGAGGTTCCATACTGGCTCAATGAGATATGTGCTTATGAGAACAAATAGCCTAGGCCTACATCTTTGCTGCAATAGCCTATGAAATCACTTCAATACGGTCTTGTAGACCTAAGAAAGTTTAAGAGTTAATTCTCGTAATGTAAGATAGTGTAGGCCTAGGCATAGGCCTAGAACACTTTAAAGCTTGGTGCACAATGCGCCCGGGAAAGGGAACTGGAAGCTCCTTCCTGGGTTATTGAATTATCGTGTTGTGTGCAAAGGGTCATCATGAGATGTCCCGGTGATAGGGCCTATTATCACCAGACTTGCCAGTAAGCCTATAGGGTCTTCGTTTGATAAGGGCTAGGCCTAGGCCTACAATGATCATCCATGCAAACATGTGTATAGTTTTTGTACATACCACCCAAACAGTCTCCAACCACCTCCCTCGAAGCCAGTTCACCACTTTCCAAATACACCGTTAAAGCTGATAGGAACACTAGGCGTTGTGTGACAAATCGCCAGTGGTCATGGTATCGGTAATACTGGTCAATGGGAATCTTCACAGATAATTTGGCATACCCATCTTTGATAGCAACAAAGTGCTTCCGTGCTTCGGCACATATTGCAGGAACTAGAGAAAAATTGAGGTTAGGAGTGACTAGAATGTAATATTAACATCATTAAATTAGGTTAGAACACTCACTATTTTTAATTCCATCAGCCTTATGGATGCTTTGAAGATTTGTCAGTATTTCTCGGCATGTTTGCTCGATGTCCTTCGTAATGGTTCGTATTTCCTAAACAAACACGAGTGTTCATGAGTAAAAAGCTTCGGTAGGCACCCCTAGGCCCTAGCTGCCTCTGCCTACCTACGTATCTTTTCTTGCAATTCAACCTCGTTCTTACCTCACGTAATTCTTGCTCATTATTAAGGTATGTTTGATACGATTGGAAAACATCGCTGGTATCAAACGACATGGTAATATTCTTATCTTCAATCTAGTTGAGGCCTAATAATTTGAAGGCCCAATGTTGAATTTTGAAACCGGAGCTAGAGCAACGTCACTTGTGAGTGACGTCACGTCCCGCGTTGTAGTGCTGAGTTCGTTCGTTTGTCCTACTCTTTCGAGGTGGACATGTTTGTTCGTTTGCTTGGTGCGTGTACCTTTTAAAATCCTTTTGAGGCGAATAAATCAAATGTGTACTCACGCATCACATTTAGCTACTTTTTCTCTATGCTTTTTCTCATATTGTACACATTGCTTTTACTGCACTTCAGGATGGTATTGGAAGTAGGGTGACCACGCAGGGTTCCCAACCGTCCCGGTTTCATCGGGACAGACCAGGAATAGAAGGTCTTGTCCCGGATGAAAAATGTCCCGGAATAACTTGAAAGCCGAAGCGTCATACTTCAACTTCTGCCCGCGACCCTGCGCCGCCCGAATAACGAGTCGTGACTAATCGTAAGCTCGAAGCAAGCAGGAGTCAGATGGGAATATGAAACTTTAGTCAAATTGTCGCCCCACGAAACAAAGTAACCTACTTGAAATGTAGGTAGTGATTCAGATTGAGAAATAATTAGTTGGCTGGTGCATGTATATTTATGTAGTCCAGCCTGCGTTTGTCAGGGAAGAGTAGTGTTGGAGAACGACGTAGCGTGCTTGTGAACTGAAGGTAGTGATTCAGATTGAGAAATATTTAGTTGGCTGGTGCTTGTACCGTATATTTATGTAGTCCAGCCTGCGTTTGTCAGGGAAGAGTAGTGTTGGAGAACGACGTAACCATGCTTGTACCCTCGCGTTTCACTGAAGCGGAGTAGTTTGAGCGTTCGACGTGTTCCTACAATGTTTTCAAAGGTAAGATGATAGATACATGTATAGTGATTATTGTATTATATTGTTTTCTCTTGATTTAGATTTATAATGCACTGACAGTCCCGTTTACACAGTGTCTAGCTAGAGCATAATATCTTAGATTAAGAGGGGTTTTTCTTTTCTATTATTTCTAGTTTCGAAAAGTCGACAGGGGGGAGCTACCAGAACTTTTCAAACTTGTAGCATTTTGTCTATCAATACCTTTTTCGAATGCTTATTGTGAGCGGGTGTTCAGCCTACTACGATCATGTTGTGGTACTGACCAGACGTCCCGAAAAATTCGGGACTGTCCCGCATTTTTTTGTAGTGATAAAGATATTATGCTCTTGTTAATAAAAGTAATAGGCTACTACTGATGAAGCACTTACTTACCCTAGGCCCATCTTACCCATTAGGCAAACGGGGCCCGGGAGTGTAGGGGCCCCCAATTGAAGCCAAGTCGAAGCCCTCCATGTGAAATCTCTGGCCAAGCTAACAAGCTAAATACTAAGTAATAATATAAGTAAACAAGTGCATAATATAAATCTAACTAGTATTACTACATTTTATAACACCAACAGTAACTGTATACAGAGCTCTTCTATTTAGTCGAAGGGGGGGGGGGGGAGGGGTAGCAACGGTTATAAAGCAACGGACAGGGAATCGAACTCGGATCTTATAAATAGTTTTCATTGTAGCAATTGCTATCCGTTATACCGTTTTGGGGGCAAGATTTCGCCTGGCGTGTCTTAAGCCATCAAACAAAATGTTACCCAAAAATGTTCCGCTATTGGGCGTAAGAGACGCCACCTCCTTCACACCACGCATGGATCATGGAGATGTGGGGCCCCGATAAATGTTCTTGCCTCGGGCCCCCAAATATGAAGAGACGGCCCTGCAGTACCCTACTGATATTTTTACTCTCAGCTACACCACAGTCAATATCGAATAAAAATCTAAATATCGAGTAAGAAAATTTAAATCACTTAAAAAGCCACTGTCGCTGTTTCACTTAAAACGAACATTTTGACCTCCGTCAGCACAGTGTGCCGTCAGTGTTTACACCTGCATTGGGTTAGAGAGAAAAACTGTCCCGAAATTCAGTCCCTGCTGGTTATCCTAGTCGGAGAGAAGTGTTTGTAGGACTGGTATGAAAGAAATGATGAACTTGAACTGTTACTACTTCTCATAATATTGACTTACTTGTAAAATTTTGTTAGACAGGAAGTGATGATGGTATTTGGGGCTTAACGTCCCTTAATTTTCCAACGAGGCTAATCGAGACGATGAGTGGGTGATTATGAGGATGAAAAAACGCCACATGACATCCATGCCCAAGCCAGGACTCGAACCTGGAACGCAGAGATCGCGGTTTACTAATAGACGAACGCCTAATTGACCTCGGCCAACTGCGCCGTCAAGTAGTAAGTAAGATTTACATGCTACAATTATATCTAGAGAATGTAAGGTCTATTGTGGTAAGGGTTGAAGACGTTTTATGTGCACACATGAATTTCAGTCACTGTCTTATTTTGAGGCGTGGCGACGCCATTTTCCCTTCCGATATTGAAAATGTACCTTCCCAAATAATTTTACCGCGTGTATGAGAAATACAATACAATGGTACGTGACTCGTTTATTTACCTCTAGTCTAATGAGCCATTTCTACCGTCTGACGCGATCTGACTGGAGGTCTATTCCTGTGTTACAAAAATCATTATCAGTGGCGTATCCAAAGGGGGGAGTTATGGGGTTCAAACCCCCCGCCCCCATGACAAAAAAAATGCACGGAGAGAAGGAAGGAAAGGAGAAGTGTGGAGGAAACTTTATCTATTTTTCTATTTAGTTGCCATTAACTATATAAAAAATAATATTAATAACCGTATTTAATTTCATTCTTACGTTCTCTTAAACCTATTTTATGACATTGTCTTAGTCTGAAACGTGTTTACAGGCGTTTAAGACGTCATTTGTGGAGAAAAAATCGCTTTCAGCCTCAGGCGGCTGGGGCTTTTGCCCCAGACACCTACCTACTTAGGGTGTTCGACCCCCCTCCCGCATTGTGTATTCCTGGATACGCCACGTTGAATTCATAATCATGTGCGACAATTCGCAAGCGATCATATTAAATCAATTTAATATAGCAATGCGTTATGGTTATCTGATTCAAAAAACTTGTAATCAATTCAATCAACAGGAAACAGAAAACCTGCATTTAACAAGCTGATAACAATTAAAGTGATAAAAATTATTGCTCCAGATGTGAGGACTGAGGAGGTGAAGTTAGGGGTCCCACAATCAGGAGAAAAATCAGAGCAGTTATTTATTTGAATGTGCATAGTATACATATGTTTTGTTTAGGCCTACTAAACAAATCATAGATATACTATTATGCACATTCAAATAAATAACTGCTCTATGATTTTTATAATAATAATTTTATAATAATAATTGTATTATAATAATTTCAACGAAACATCGATTATCTTACAGGGTTTAATAATAAAATAAATAAGTAAATCAATAATTTGAGTGTTCTTTATTATGGCACTTGATTACGTTGTGATTGTATGCGATGAATACGGTAAAGAAATAAATCTTGTTAAAATAGGCATGAGTTATTTTAACTTTTGCTACAAGAAAATAAAGGCATAGTGTATACATACTACATAGTAGGAACAATAATGAATGATATGATAAATACAAAATATTTCAAGTACACCCGAAATGATAACATTTTTAATTAAAAAAACAAAACCTTGTACATAACGAAACACCACACAAGACTACATTCATTGCTGTTTCCATCCGTTTTCGATGTCGTTCATCCACGCTTGGAAATGTTCCAAATAATCCTTTGAACTTTATTTTTGTTTGTTTGTGTTGGAGATCGCTGCACTATTTACTTGTTTTTCGTCTGCTTGGGCTTGGGAGGGTCCGTCACGTAGGTTAGCTCGTTCAAATAGTACCTGTAACCACAGAGCGATGTAAGCTTGTACAGTACAGTAATTGTTTACTTATTTAACACATTTTACTAGGAAACACTCCGCGTTGACAGATGAGCGATTTTTGTCAACGTACCAAACAAAGCATTTGCATATTATGTTATTCAAAAACAAAAAAAGTGGAATAAACATAATTTTTTACAAAATGGCGTACGTTACAACCTTACAACTTGGGTAAACGATTTCTCAATAATATGTCGTTAATACTCCTACGAAATGTTTAAATCAGTTAAAAAGTTGAAATTAAATTAATTAAAACCTGAATGTTGATTTGTCGATGGATTTTCGCATAATTTCATGAAATCTTACTCTACTGAATATGCGGGTAATTCATAACTGAACAGCCACTTACCTGTGTCTTATAGTTATATCTTATAGCTAACCCATTGAAATGTATTTGAACGCTTGACCTAGACCGTTGCAGAACCCCTACCTAAAGTCGGACCACCAATAAGTAGCAAAGTGAATGAATAGAGGATCCCCACCGAGATGCGTATTGTAGAGGTTTTGAGGACGAATTATCTTAACCCTTCCTTACCCCCGATGCTCACTGGCTAGGCGCATAACAAGTCAAACCTTTTCTTTTATCTTGCGGCCAATAATATATTTTATTTCCAAACACGTTTTTCGTGTATCATAATAATTTTGTTGCCCCATATTGTTCAAGAGAGTTTTTGAGGTGTTCTACGATGAAAACAACGGATTTCAATTCCCCCAACCCTGGATTGCAAAATCCGTTGTTTTCATCATAGGACAACCTCAAACAATTTATGAGAACAATATGGAACAATAAAATGATTATGATTCACGAAAAACTTATTTGCAAATAAAATATATTTTATTGACCGCAAGACAAAAGAAAAAGTTTGGCACATGTTCTAGTCGGTCACAAAAGTCACCTCGGCGGGGGCCCCGCTCTATTCATTCCATCTGTATCTCAATGATGTGTCACATGCTTCACTTCACTAATACATAATCCGTGACGACAACACCTTGCTTCTTAGCTTGACGGAACTATAGCAAGTAACAGTGAGTCAATGAGCTGGCGCTTGGGGGCAGGATCAACATTGTAGTCCCAGTCGCAGGTCCGGACGTCCTGTCTGAAGGAAGTGAGTCACTACATAATATTATAATTACCACTGTGGCGCTTGGGGACAGTCGACATTGTAGTCCCAGTCGCAGGTCCGGACGTCCTGTCTGAAGGAAGTCTCGTTGGCGCAGATGTAGGGAATACGACGACCATCCTCGTCGCACATGTGGAAGATCTGACATCTGTGTTCGGTGTCGGCGTAGAAGCCCACGGCGCGATCAGTGCAGTCGAAGGTGAAGGTCACATTGGGGAACTCTTCCCATCGCTTGGCCTGCAAACATTTATTTATTTATTTATTTATTTTTATTTCATGATACATTTCTATTGCGATTTTTGATTTGGCACTGAAGGAAGTTAAAGAACTCACATAGGTAGTCTTGTGGCTGACTTTCCTCAGCTTCCGTTCAGAGAATCTTACATTGGTATCAGATATTACGTTTCATATTATAACTATAGACTAAACATTTAAACAACTATACGTAAAATAATTGTAAATATAAGTATAAGAAAATCCTCAAAACTGAGCAATCTCGATTCAGAAAGTTAAATCAAATCTGTAATAAATCATTCATTATACATTTACAATACCAGACATAATAGGAATTATCTTCAGACACAAATATTGCTCAGAGTACCTAGTATACACCTGAATACAATACAAGGCAAAAATTATACAAATTAGTGCAGTGTTGCACAACAACTTTTGGATACTGACGTCATAGATTTTAATAAGCGCGATGCACTCATATTGGTGTGTGTATATAAGTAATATGTGAATTGTGATCAAAGAACATTTATTTTGGTAAAGAATGAAAGAATTTTTGAAAATTGTTTCTAGTCTTCTAAATAGCGACCTGCAAAATTAGAGCCTTGTGTACTAGACTGAGCCTTTTATATCCGAGGACGGGTATGAATATGATTGTGGCCTTATCATACATTAATAGACTTACCCTGTGTAAAACTTTGGATTTCGTTGTGGGTTTAGAGTAGACATACGCCAAAGCTGAAACAGAGAACACGATTAATTGAGGTGGCCATCTTGTTTGGAACGACGAGGGAGGATCTCGACGTGCTCATCTCGGAGTTGGCGACCCGCTCTCGCGCGAGGGATGAAACTGCGCATGTGCGAGATTAACACTATAGTAATTGTTTTATTTCGAGTCGTCGAGGAAGTTGAGGGAGGGGGTTGACTGATCATGACCCTGAATCCGTGTAGACATTTAATAACCCAGCCTTGGGATAGGAAACGATCTTTAATTTTTGTCTCATGATAGTTTTTCGTTTGTATCATAGAAAAGTGTTCCGCAATAGTATTTTGAAAGATTAAAAATGCATTTTTAACTCCACGTCGAACACAGACAACAATTTGCCTCACACAGCCTTTGTTTAAAGCTTTTGAAAGTGGCACTTGTTTGTTAATAATAAAGGATGAATAGGTTAAATAAGTGGGTGTGATATAATAATAGAATAGTCCACTTACCGACTATTAGAATCACCAGCGCCACTTTGCGAAACATTGTGAAAGAAATCTGAAACAAAAGAAACAATCGTTAATTATTCAAATTTAAGTGAAATTAATTTCATAAATTACTTTGACATGTGACAGTGATCACGACAGAGCTGTGATGGCCGACTACCACGGGAACCTAATGGGAATCGAGCGAGAAGAAATTAACTTTGGTCATCTTTTCCGTTCTCGTCCCCGGCACCCGGCACCCGGTTACGAGAAGGGTGTTATGCGTAGGGGATGCGTGGTTACACATGGGCTTCTCGTCACCGGTACCGTTCTCATATTTTAATGAGTTTAAAATTTAAATTATATAATAATAATGTACATATCCATGTATATATCACAATGTAAATTAATAATTTTAACGAAAGACATCTTAATAAAAGTTGCAACACAAAAAAACAAACATTTTATGCTGGATAAAGAATGTTTGACAAATTCGCCAGACATAATAATATATCCAGGCTAAATTTTTATATTATAAAAAAAATTAAAATACACAACTTTTCGAAATTTAAGTCTGAAAGCTTAATTAACACAATCTTTATCTTTTATAACGTTCCAGGGTTATTGTGTATCAACTTTACAGGTCAAACTGTTTATAACCATCCATAGTGCATGGGAACTGTTGCGTGCACTAATAATACACGAGATTATTACCGTATCCATCCATATATGTCTCTGATTTATGAGTATGACTCACTATACTGACCGGGCAAGTTTGGGCACCTCACGACAAGTAACGTAATCTTGATTATATTTATAGGTCTAGTATATCTTGACTCTAGCCATTGGGTTTAAAATATAGGGATATATTTTAAACCCAATGCTCTAGCCTACAGTCTGTCCCGATTCAAGATACACACCAGCAAAATGAGAACTAAAAGGAACTCTTTCTTATTGTTGGAGACTTATGCTGTCAATCATCCCCTTTATTTGGCAAACCACTTAGCTTCTAACATAGTAAAGACAGCTCCAAACCACATGGACCGTCGAAACAAGAGATAATTATGGTCGACCCTTTGAAACGGGACAAAATCCTGAGCCCCCGTCTTCCTATTTAATTGTCAAGTGGGTGTTTTTCTTCTTTGAATAGATATTGGTGGTCACTTTTTTTAAAAAAACTGTGCA
The DNA here is from genome assembly GCA_945910005.1 of Isoperla grammatica. NCBI lineage: Eukaryota > Metazoa > Arthropoda > Insecta > Plecoptera > Perlodidae > Isoperla > Isoperla grammatica. The sequence continues at coordinate 33,679,532 of OX246743.1, forward strand.
TCCTTCCTGGTGACAAGCTTGACGTTTACAACCTTGCACAGTGAGCGGGAAATAAGCCGCCCTTTGAGGAGTCCACTTTACCGGCGTGGATCTTGGATGGAGACGAACTTTAGTGTCTGATCGTGCGGCTGCGTAGTAGTGTGGTAATGTTCGAACAATGCACCGCGATGCACACAAAGAGTAACATTGTAAAAGGGGCGGGGCGAGATGAGTTGAGCGATCGTGAAAACGTCACGTAAGTCTTCCTCACGTGGTTGTTACTTGTTACATAACTCACCAATCAGGAGGGTAATTCTCTAAGATCGCATCGTTCATCATTAGCGGGAGTGTCACGTCATTTGCATTCGGAATGACGGTTTTAATTCCTTGTTTTCGACACTTTTTGACAATTAGGTATTATAATTTGACCAGAATTTGATATACATGTTATTAATTGGTACAATATGGTATAATTATCTTTATATGGTATCGAAAACAGGGAACTAAAATCGTCATTTTGCATGAGAGTTGACTTGTGTTGTATCCTCACAGAATTGCCCCTCACCCCCCCTCCGATTTGTCCGAGGTTTTTCTCAGTCGTAAAGGCGAATTATGGGATTGAGTCAAATCTTCAGCTCTCGGACATTCCTTCCCAACTACACTAACACCCTAGTAACCTAGTTATAGTCACCTGAAGAGGGGCACATCAGTTAAAGCTGGTGTGCACCCTATAACAGGTATTCCTACGAAAAATTATTAATTGTCTGTCAGCACCAAAACGTTAAACTTTAATTTTCACGTGCCTTTTTATCGATTATTTTCTCTCTAGACCCACATAACATATTTTTCAAGATATTGTTTTGTAAACCGAACGACCTCGCCATTCAATCAAACACATCCCCAAGAGGATCGAATAGCTCAACTTATAACACATTTCTAACCCGACCTTTCTCTCAAAACCGCGCAATGCACTGGAATTCCATCATTTACCATCCTTCGCCTCTGATTAATAATAAATTTATGTAATATGTTTAAGGTCATTAAAGTTTAACACTTATGCAATTTCCAACATTTTTTCCGTTATAAAAAGGTCACTTACTTAACGAAGCCAGGAACTTGCTGCCTATACGTAATAGTGACTATCCAAGTCTTGATGCTTTCACTTTGCTGTTGGTAATCTACCCGAAGATGACACTGCTCACGTGTTGGTGCACGTGTGTTGTGTAGTATTTGTGCGTGAAGATGCGTCAATCGTCCATTACTTTCTCCGCGGTCGGCAGGTTATTAGATAAAGAATAAAATCTATTACGTAATCTATGACAAACGTTCCTGCCGCGTAAAATAGGCTAATGGGTGTCGACTAATTCTTTTATGATGGGCAGCATTAATCTCGGGTGGTGAATGACGTGTGTTGTTTCTCTAGGCTCTCTTGGATGTACCGCGCCAGTCTACAACTATGCATATAACCTACTTAGCTAGCTGATTAGTGAGTGTAGCCAATAGCGTTCCTGTTATTTCTAAATTATTTAAACAAAATAAAACTGTTCACGGAGGCATATGAACGAGCTCTTGTGATTCGCTGAACGTGGATGCTATTTTTATTTAAACTTCAAAGGGAAATTGAGGTTCTATTTTTGTTACATACTAATGATAATAATGATACTGTAATAGTAATAATAATAATAATAATAATATTAATAATAATAATAATAATAATAATAATAATAATAATAATAATAATAATAATAATAATAATAACAATAATAATAATAATAATAATAATAATAATAATAATAATAATAATAATAATAATAATAATAATAATAATAATAATCTTAATAATAATAATCTTAATAGTAATAATAATAATAATAATAATAATAATAATAATAATAATAATAATAATAATAATAATAATAATAATAATACTTATAATAATAATAATAAAAATAATGATGATGATAGAAATAATAATAATAATAATAATAATAATAATAATAATAATAATAATAATACAATCATCGAACATCGTGCACAAGTTCCTCAGCCAGCATCGGAGAAGAGTTAGTGCGGACACATCTTGACAATTCATGCAAGTAGTTGTGTATGATCGTGCATTACATTAAAAAATGAACCAGTTATCTTATCATTCGAGCATTCAGATGGCCATATAAACATTGGCAATATTACTACATAATTACGTACAATAATACTTAACCCGTGCATTCAAGTCAACTTTGAAAAAATTAGCAATATCCGTGCATTCAAGTCAACCTTGTAAACATTAGCAATATCTTGCTCAACCTGTGCATTCGAGTCAACCTTGTAAACATAAGCAATATCCGTGCATTCAAGTCAACCTTCAAAAACCTTAGCAATATCTTGCTTAACCCTTGCATTCAAGTCAACCTTGTAAATATTAGCAATATCCGTGCATTCAAGTCAACCTTGAAAACCTTAGCAATATCTTGCTTTACCCTTGCATTCAAGTCCACCTTGTAAACATTAGCAATATCCGTGCATTCAAGTCAACCTTGAAAACCTTAGCAATATCTTGCTTAACCCGTGTATTCAAGTCAACCTTGTAAACATTAGCAATAAATTGCATTGAAGTCAACCTTGAAAACCTTAGCAATATCTTGCTTAACCCTTGCATTCAAGTCAAGCTTGTAAAATGATCGCGTTCTTTAAAAACCCGTGCATTCAACTCTCCATTATAAATGGATAGGAGGTTTTGCCCCAAATTATTGTTAACCCACCAACCAAATTTAACCAAATTTAAGATACATTTTAGTCGAATTCCTCCCTGTTATGCGAGTTTACAGTCGTCCGCTAGGCCTAGGGGCGCCCGTGATTGCCAGTTGTCCCGTAACAGTTTCGTACACGATTATTCGTAATCTTATCCCGCTGAGTTTGCATTATAACTTGCATCAAGTTTGCACTTATGTCTCTTCCTTATATGTGGTGGTTATTAAGCTAATAATTACAATAACTATCTTTAAATGTACATTTATTATTAATTAATTTCACAAGTCGTACACAAGCTGGACAAATAAAGCAATTTTCTTTTGTAATTAAAAGAAAATTAAACTCGACTTGAGTTCTCTCTCATGAACTCTTATAATTACTCAACGTGAACTCTCGTGACACCGATAAGTGTGTTTAGAACGAGATTTGTGCCATGGAATTTGAAAGTGATTTGTGATGTTTGAATTCGTAATGTATGCTGTAGTTTTTGCAGATTATGAGGATCTGCTTTTTTTTTTTTAAGAAAGTTGTTATGCAGCTATAAACGATGTCGCTATTCATCGTAAATATAGAAATATGACCAATTTATCAATGTATTCGAGAAAGGTTTGACAAATAAGTGCAGTTGTTTATTATGAACGTATAGGTTAGAAGGTGTTTGTGAAATATTGAATATTATGTGATAGCTGTAGGTCAACTTTTCCAATAGCTCTAATATGCTCAACTTGATTCTTTTAAAAAATGTTGATACTTTAAATATATATTATATTGACATTAAATTAAAATTTGAATGAAATATTTTTTATGGTAAAATACCACATTATATTATAAACATTTTTATTTTATTCATACGATTGCCTGTCAAGAGGGAATGCCTCTAAAGATGGAGCAAAGAACTTCTCCGAAACGTCGGTCATTGTTAGATAAGTCAGACAAGACGTTACTCTCCGATCACTTGCGTAGAAAACTCCCACTTAACGAAAAATTAACATATCCGTGAAAATATTAGAATAAACATGTGTGTATAATATATACATTTGCATATTATTTATTTGTTACGCTGTTTGTGTAATATGAAGTAAAGATTTTTTTAATTAACTAAAAAATAGTAGATTTGTACGATTGTACCGAAATTATTAGATCAAATCAAGAGAAATACATTTTCCAATGAGCTATTACGCCAGTTCATAAACTAATTATTTTGAGTAGTGTATTTCAATTGCGGCTGATTTCGTTGATAAATGTGCATTGTATTCTTTACCGTTTAGGTAACCAATTAAAGTAAAAGAAGAACCCATAAATCTAAATAGTTAAATTTCCATAAACCCATTAGCTGTCACCTAACTGGTAAGAACGATGGAAAGTGTGAAGGCGGGTGGCCTTGACACATGCCCGGAGGTTCTGGTCATCCGTACCGTTAGAGGAGGGGGGGGGGGGGGGGGGGGCTCAAGGACGCTGGACATCTTCAATAAGGCAAGGTCCTTCGCATACAGGTGCAGAATGTGTCACTATAGCTACTTCTCTAAGTTCACAATGTAACTCAAGCACAACACAAGATCGCCTTCGTTCGCGCGCGAAATTCTTGCATAATTTTAGCGGATCCGTGAGACGGACCTAAAGATCAGTGCGTAGGTGTGAGTAGATCTCGAGGACGGAGTGTCGCATATTTTATGAACACGACTCTTGCCTTATATGTCAAACCGGCCGGCGAGGATGTCCCGTCGATGACGCAATAGTGTTACCGACACTGGTTGGACTAGACGAAATAATCTATGTTTATTTCTGTTTCTCGGGTGTTGTTCTACGAATCCAATGTTTACTCGTTTTGAAATTAAATGTTATTATATCATGTTTGCTTACACTTTATATGTACTTGATTTGAGTGTTTACTATAACTATTATTGAGGTGGCTCAGCGGTGAGACGCGAGATTCTAATTCGGGAGGTCGCCGGTTCGATTCTGGCCACCGGCAGTCCTGACTGAAGGTTTTTTCCGAGGTTTTCCTCAGTCGTAAAGGCGAATGCTGGGACTGAGTCCTACTTATAGCCCTCGGACGTTCCTTCCCAACTTTCCAAACACCATAATAACCTAGTTAAACCTGAAGAGGGGCACATCAGGTAAAGCTGGTGTGCACCCTATAACGGGTATTCCTACGAAAAATTATTATTATTATTATTATTATAACTATTATTCTAATGTTTACCGTCACTTTCTGTGTCTACTTAAAGAGTAAATTAGTGCAAAATTTGGTGTTTACATCTTTATTCGTTTGGGGCCCACAGACCGACAAGGAATTTTTTTGAATTTTGTAATGATCTTTACGACTTAATATCTTCCATACGCAACATCCGATCGAGATGAAATTTGAAATGGGTAGTCTCGTAGTAAAAGCCCACCGATTAATGAGAATTTGAGGTTTCTATCTATTATGGTTTGGCGTCGGCAACATCGTGTTAAGTGCACGTCGATGCGTGCTGTAAGAGTCGCGTAGTGGAAGCTCGCACATGGCTTGGCCCGGCGCGCTCCCGCGCGCCTAGATTATTGTAAATAAATCACTTTAACTACTCCACGCCCTCGTTTGTTATAAGCATCAAAATAATAATAAATAACGTCATCAATGAGAGGATCTAACCGATAGTGATGCGTCAGTGCTAGCACACGTTGCTCTAATGCGGGAGGTCACCGGTTCGATACCCGTTACTGGTTATTCAATTCTCTTCACTAAGAAGAGAATGTTGGGATTGAGTGATATTATACCTGCCCTCGAACATTCCTTCTATTCTAAATATCTCAATAATGTATAATTAGTCACCTGGGCCCTCATTACAGTACGTAAATTGAACCGGTTGCAATTTGCGCCCTGGTTATGGAATAGGGGGCGCAACTTTAGAACCGGCTACAACCGCCTAAAACTATTCTGAAACGAGAGCCCTGAAGAGGGGCATGAGTTTTCCGTGGACAGGTTTCTTACAATAAATATTATTACTTAACTGATTTTGGTAATATAACAAGAGAGAAAAACAATAAAAACAAACAAAATCAAAATAAATTAGAGGCAGGTAAATACAAGATTTTTACATTACATTTTTTCACATCTTCCGCGTCCAAAACTTTTCATCTCACAATCATTTCGAACACCCACATTTACGAAACGTCAAGTTGTTGGTATCTACAATGCCCTGTCCGACTATGTATCACGTAACGCTAACAACTCTGCTCGAGGGCTGAATACTGACACTCGTTTCTCATTTCATAAACGAAGTCTTCATTATATGTATTTTGATGAAGTGACCCACGCCTCATTGCGTAATCGCACGCCTCCAAGATGGTAGGTACTACTTCCTGACGCATACCAAGCAAGGATCTTTGGCAACACAATAACACCAACCAACACTTACGTAATGCCAACACAACACTTTATAAATACATTCCACTCTCTAGGAATCTCTATTGAACGCTCCCAAGTCAATTATAGACAAGTTTTATTTCAGAAACTAAGAGAAATTCAGATGGGTTGATGGGTCGTATGTTGGTATAGGAATGTATTGTTATACTTGGCTCAAGATTACCTTACGTATGCTTTCGTCACAGGCGAGGCACTCGTAGCCAACCAGCGAACCACCCGAGACACACCCGCGCAAATACCGATCGCTGATTGGCTACGAACCCGTCGCCTGTGACGAAACCATGTGTAAGGTAGTCTTGGGACAACTATATTCTGAAGTCGACTTGCTTCCTAGGTAATACCTACCTACACTCGGACCAGCTATAAGTAGCAAAGAAAATGAATAGAGCATTTCCACTGAGATTCGTATTGTTGCCGTTTTGAGGACGAATCATCTTTTACCCATCCTTACCCCCGATACTCACTATCTAGGCGCATAATAATTCAAACCTTTTTTTTGTCTTGCGGTCAAAAAAATATACTTTATTTATGTCCAGATACGTTTTTCGTTATCATAATAAGTGTTGATCATGAGACTTTTTGAGTTTTTGTCCTACGATGAAAACAACGGATTTAATTCATCCAACCCTGAATTACACTATGGCGGGATTGAGTGAATTAAATCAGTTGTTTTCATCGTAGGACAAAAACTCAAAGTCTCATGATCAGCCACGAACAATATGCGACAGCAAATGTATTATGATTCGCGATACATTAGCTCAAGTTTGCCAACTTTGAACATTAAAGCTCAAGTTTGCCAACTTTGAACTAAATTAATCACATTACAGCTCAAGTTGGCCAACTTTGAACTGAATCACATTACATCTCAAGTTTGCCAACTTTGTACTAAATCACATTACAGCTCAAGTTTGCCAACTTTGAACTGAATCACATTACAGCTCAAGTTTGCCAACTTTGAACTGAATCACATTACGGCACAAGTTTTGGATTCGGATTCGGAAACAATTGAAATTAAATCTTCGTTTTTAATTATTTTCTAAACACTAAAAGTGTCTACTCGCTATCCTTATCTAGAATAATAATTGATATTTTCGGGAAGGTACATAAGAGCTTTGTCGGATGCGTGACCATGCGTCCAAGGCCGCGGTACTCCCTTACCATTGGGTTTAAAAAAACCCAATGCCCTTACGCACTTTCGCATATGAACGCGTCGCAAACATGCATACATCCCACCTTGTTAATATCGCAATTAGATGCCCGCACACAAACACCCATTGTTGCTGATACACTATGATCGGAGCCGGCTCAGAGAGAAAGGTGGTGGGTTCGAATCCCTCTACATTCCGATGTTTAGTACCCCACTCAATCTATACTCATAGTCGTGTACATCTTACAGCCTTATCTCAACATTCACGCTGTTCCAAACGAAAATTTGCAGATACTTGGCGTCTTTCATACATTCCTAAAATAAGTATTCCGCTTAGTCGAGAGCACAAGCCTCATTATGTGTTTGAAAGTGGTTTTGTTTTTCCCTAAATTTCGTTTAAAAATGCAAAAAGTGATGTTATATGATTTTATTTTTTTAGCATTTCTCGCATTACAAAACAACTTGCTCGCTGCTTGCGGCTACGATGATTATGAACAGCAAATTAGCAGATATTAAATTCGTGGAAGTTATTTTGTTTAAATATTTACATTTTAATAAAAACATACAACGGGAATCCCGTTCGAATATCGCGAATCGGCCAAATTGGTTGTTATTACGGTTCTTGTACTCAAAATATTCTTGTTTCGTCGCATTAAACACCGTAATTCGTTTCGTTCACAGACAAGACAATTTTCAAACCGATCTGAGACTCTTAGGTAGAATTTAATCACAGTGTTCTAAATCTTCAATGACAACAATGCACAAAAATGAAAAATACACCTTGACATAACACTTGAAAACTAGTTGTTATTGTTGTGCATTGTTGTAATTGAAGATTTAGAGGACCGTGATTTATTCTATCTAAGGGTTTTGAATTAGATTTTTTTAAATGGAATATACATTTTATTTCGCGATCTTGACGAGCCAATGAAAACAGTCCAGCCGGCTTCGAGTGCCATTATGTAACGCTAAATGCAACAGCTTATGCTAATTTCATGGTAATCTTGCTTCTGTTTGCTCATCGCTAGCTTTCATCAGAAGGTCCACGATGTTTGCTCGGTTGCGCTCAATGTTACGGGGGTTCTTATGTAACGGATACAAGATCAAACCTTTCACCCCAGTCGCATTTTGATCCTTAATCCAATAGACGAAAGGACCCTTAGGCCGGTATTACAATCAACAAATAGTTGTTATTTGTAGCAAATAAGCTATTTGGACGATTTCAAAGGATTTGATTGGTGGTTGCCATGGAGAAAACAACCTATTCTACTAATAAGTAGTTATTAGTACACAGTAATACTGGGCCTTAGACTTAGTTAATCACGGTCCGTTAAATCTTCAATAACAACAATGTATACTTTACACAATAGGGTGTATTAACATAATGCCCATGGCGGCCATAGCAGGTGCCACAATGGCATGTGGTTGGTAGTTCATTGTTACAATTATGCAGATGACGATGGTGGAAATTCTAAATCTTAAATGACAACAATGCACATTAAAAAATAATGTAAAATCAAGGTAATAAGTATAATGTTTTGTGCGTATGTATTGTTGTTATCTAAGATTTAGAGCACACTATAAAAATGCATGTGAGTGTGTATGTATGTATTTAGGTATGTATGTATGTATGTATGTATGTATGTATGTATGTATGTATGTATGTATGTATGTATGTATGTATGTATGTATGTATGTATGTATGTATGTATGTATGTATGTATGTATGTATGTATGTATGTATGTATGTATGTATGTATGTATGTATGCATGCATGCATGTATGTATGTATGTATGTATGTATGTATGTATGTATGTATGTATGTATGTATGTATGTATGTATGTATGTATGTAAGTATGTATGTATGTATGTATGTATGTATGTATGTATGTATGTATGTATGTATGTATGTATGTATGTATGTATGTATGTATGTATGTATGTATGTATGTATGTATGTATGTATGTATGTATGTATGTATGTATGTATGTATGTATGTATGTATGTATGTATGTATGCATGCCCGAATAGTTCTATTTTCCTTCCATTGCGCCGAATAAACGCAATTTCAGTAGCTTTCAGTGTGCGCGCGTGTACATTTTTTATTGTTTTTGTTGTTAACGTGCTCAGAATAGTTTCCTTCAATGAATATAGTTTACAACCATGAACCTGAGAGTTCAGTGCTAACTGAAGTACAGTTAATTACCTCCTACTCAGGCCGGGAATGTCGAGGCTTATACTTCATCATCGATATTGGAGGGTAATGATATATTGTATTGTAATGTGTGTTTTAACGTACGATAGATATGTGACGTCATATGACCTTGACGATTGGGGGGCGTAATATGTGTCACGCGGGATTCAAACAAGCAGTCCTCCTACACGAGTACAGTATTAGATAGTATATTAGTATTGCTTTTTGCAATACGTTGTATACATTCGGTTGGAGACCATTTAGTTCAATACTGTCAAGGAGCTTTCGCGTAACACTAGCATTTGCTGATATAATTACTTTATTCTGCTTCCCCATTCTTTTAAAAGCTCCATATAACTGTTTATTTTTCCTCGCCATGTTGTCTCCACATTGTGGCATAAGGAAACGGTAACATCAATTAAAATTGTTTCTTGTTTATTCTTATCAATAATTAAGATATCAGGTCTATTGTGACGCAGGGTTTGGTCTGTTTGAACTTGATTACCGTTTTAAAGATACGAAGCAAAAAAAAGTTAAATTTTCAGTCTTTTCAAGCTAATTGTGGCCCTCAGCTAAAAATCTAAATCACTCATTAAAAGATCCACTAAATAAATATTTATACATCAATATAATTAGAACATGCATCAAACTCAACATACTTAGCCAGACCGCGCGAAGCCACTAACTAATAACTGTGACGTCAGTACATCTGCATCGATTGCGATTACGATGATTTACGATTACGATGTCGTTCTCCGTTCGATCATTAATCCTTGCATATAGGTTATGGTTGGCGGTATAAAGAGTTGTGCATCATGTTTCATCATTATTAATGTAATTCTAGAAGTCCTGTCCATATAAGCTGCCATTCAGCTGTAGCATCAGTTGTACTGCCAACATTATTGCAACCTAGATATGCTTGATATGATTAGAAGAAATTAAAAATAAACAAACTTCAAACAATTAAATTTGAAATATAATTTTGCAGTAAATGTGGTAAATCCAATTTGTTTTTTGTATGCGAAAAATAAAAAAAATCTTGATGGTAATTTAGAACTAATTGAATGCTTACTGTCAAAATTAAAACCACACAAAATTTCCGTGTTAAATGCTTCAATAACTGCCACTTCACGTTGAGTAGTTGAAGTGAAAACAGGGCTCAATCTGGATTCAAGAGAACTGAATAATATATTTAAAAAGTAGTCTTTTTATAATGAGATTCTTAAAAATTCATAATTCTCAAATTCTCAAATGAACTACAAAATGAGATTTGTGGATCTGCTGGAAAGTAAAAAAACGTTGAATGAAGGATATAGTAAGAAGAATATATTTTACCCCGTCCCACCCCTATCCACTAGAGTTTGCATAACTTCAAATTTACAGAAATGTTCTGGCTTGGAACCGCCATCTCTAGTACAACACGTTTAGTTTCCCGTTTTAGCTTAACAAATCAATCACGCAGATTGCTAATGTTATATCACACGATAAATCAACTACGCCGAACAAAAAACATTGACCTTTCGAAAGCAGCGCGCTTCGCTTTCAGCCGTGTAGCGGACTGGACCACGGAGAGAAGATAAAGAGGGTTCTTTATCATACGTTCAAGGATAACTGGTGTCTTGTCATTTCTACTACTTGTTGATATTTACGTGTTGGCAAATTTACAGAAGGATCGTCCTTCGGTGAAGCGGGATTGGCTGCCGTGCTTAAACAATTTCGCCGAAATAATAATTATCATTTAATGTTCAAGGTTGTACTTTCTTGAGGATGGATCACTGTTTTTGTGTGTTTACAATGTAAAAAGTTTCTTTGTGAAAGAGTGATTCGCCGCTTCAGACAAATCAGGGTCACTATCGCTCATCAGTATAATATTAGAAACTAATACGTACACAATTGCAGTGGTAAAAAAAAAAATCGCGTTAACGCAGAAATATATATTCCCCAAAATGTAAAATATATATAGAAAGAAAATAAAAGTCAGTTTTGTGATGAAATTAAATGAGCATTTAAAAATAAAACAACATGCTTTATGTATAAAGTGTGTGAGAGAGAGAGGGACAACTATACGTCCATTGTGTTCTTTGTTAATGGAGGACATACAAAAACACTTTATAGTCAAATGTTATCACTGATATTTTTATCAATCATAATATATCAAATCAATTTATTTCTATTTTAGTATTATCACATTTATTTTCATTTATCTGGGCCTAAAATTGTACCTTTGTCAATTTTACCTTTGCCTTGTTTAATTCAGTAGTCCTCATCTATGTGTGTGCATGTGCTCGTCATGATAATGAGTATTTAGGAAACGAGTTTAGATGCGCAATAATAATATCAATAATGAAATAAGTAACAAATAAAATTCAAAACTATTTGCAAAATCCGTGAGCGTGGAGTGAATTGCACCGTTAATTTTCCGCATGTGTTTTTATTAACATATTATTATTATAGAATATATATTTATTACGGACGTTACTTGAAAGGAAGTAGGGAACTTTCCACTTGGGCACTTGTTATAGCTAGGACTAAGTATATCCCTTTGCTTACGATCGTCCAATACTTCGTTGTTTACGAGTTCTAGGAATAGAGAGTCAGAGAGATCACTTAGCAATTTCCCACACCAATACATGAACGCAAGTCATGTGAAATGTTTCTAACAAGAAACTTTAACGGCGGTTTATTAACTGGAATTATTATAGTCAAATGTAACTAACACAATTACCAACACTTAAAACACAACTACCTAGAAAATCAGTAATATTATTGCTCATATTTTAAAAGCACGCATTCAAATAAGTTTCAATACATTTATAATATTTAAAGTCTATCCTATTCAGTTGTAAAACTGTTTTACTTACCGATTTCAACTGTTTGACCTTTCTTACTGATTTACTGTTTTTTTTTTGTGTTTTGTTAAAAAATAATAATTAGAGTGCAAACATATAGAAATTACCCATAAAGTGAAAAAAATATCTATCCATTCTATAATTAAATGTATAGATATTTTAAAGCTATTTTTAATTAATTAATTATTCTAAAAAAATAATTAAAACATTATATTTTAATGAGAAATTGATTAATTACCACGACTCTACCGAATGTTGTCAATAATCTGTGACTTGGAAAAAAAAAAAAAAATTTTGAATTGAGGCAAACGTGCGTAATAAACACTTCAACGTCGTTCACTGTAAAACAGATGAGTAAATATCTGTTCTTACCTGTTGTTGTCCTTATCTAGATAGTTTCCTCTGAGTGGTCAGATGAGATAAGATGGTCCTGTAACGCGTAGCTGTGAACTTATCGTTGTGCTCGCGACGGACCTGCACTTTATATAAGATCCATCCCCACCTTCTACGACGGTGGATCCTCTTCACATGTTAGCGGCCTCCCACTCCTCTCCGAGCATCCTTGCATCCAGTAGCCGCTATAGGACCACGGCTAGACACCCGCACACTATCTCGTCTTGGACATATGCGCTTTTTAATAGGATAATTAATTTATCAATAAATATAATTCAGAACACCAGGTCCACTGCAGGGGCGGACTGGGATAAAAAGGCCCGGGATGCTGGGTTGCCCGCACGAGGTGGCGTGGCGCAGCTGGGGTCTGGGGCGAAGCCCCAGCCGCCAAAGGCGTGAAAATTTTGTTTGGGGTTGCATTGAAATTTATGGCCTAAAATGCGATGTTAGGGCGCGATTAACAGAGGCCACCCTACCAGTAGCAAAATAATTTCAATTATATTCAATTAATTCCAATGAAGATTTACAATAAATATTACAATAAATTCAACTATAATTTCAAAATAATACTTATAGTGTGGGGTTAAGATTTTTTCAGCAATATACAGAGAAGTATTAACATCATAGGAACTTTCTGGTGGCAGCCCGGGGGCCCGGACTGCCAAAGGGCCCGGATTTGCCCAGGGGCCCTTGATGCGATCGCATCCCGGCATCCCTAGCCAGTCCGCGCCTGAGGGCCAGGATTCACAAGAGGTCCTAAGTCTTTTTTTTGGTCTTATCCCCAAGACTGGCCTAACTTTGAACCATCTTGTGAATCCAGGAAAATATCTTGGAACAGACTTTAAACATATTATTGGAATGTTCGTTATGACCTTATTCTCACCAGGAATTAGTAAATTCTTCAAGTGACCTGGGTCTGGTTTTACAGGAGGTCCAAAGTTAGGTCGTTCTTAGAGATAAGACGAAAAAAAGACTTGGGACCCCTAGTAAATCCAGGCCAGGTTCCAAAATATATCAAGTCGGGGGGTGGGCAGCCACCATGTTCTTGGGCATACAGAGTGCATAGGCGTGAGCAGGGGACAATTGCCCCCCCCTCACCCCCATTAGTATGGGTGTGCTTCTTTAAGGTATAGGTCCAGGATAGTGCCTGTTGTAAGGGTTGACAAAAATGCTGACGTATGACATAATATCTTAGTCCTATTATTGACGTTGGAATCAGCTGACCGGCCCCAACATCACCTGTTGCCATACCGTCAAGATTTTGTCTTTGTGACTGACCACTTCCATCACTTTTTAACAATGATATCACTTATATCCACAAAGAATTTTGTGGAATTAACCCATTCAACAGACAATCTGTACTCTTCCTAATACGCTTGTGCCTTGAAAACACATAAAAAACGCGTTTTCAGTTGGTGCTCCCACTTTTCTCTTGGTCTACCAGGTCGTCTAATGTTTACGTTTCCCCTTTCGAAGTCCGCCCTTGGCATTCTTTGCGTGCCCATTCTTTTATATGTCCATGTCATCTCAGTCTTTCTCTCGCTGGTTGGAACAAAACCTTTTCGATTCAAACTTCCGTTCTTATTTGTTTTTGATCAACCAGCTAAACTTCTTACAAAGTCCATATCTGCCGCTTGCATTCTGCTGGAACGTCTTTCCCCCAAACTCCATGTCACTGCTGTTGTCACAAATTCCTGGTTTTATGGGTTTTATGGGTAACCATTTTGAATGATAATAAATTATAATACATTTTTATTTAATAATAAATGTAAATAAATACTAAATAAATATAAACATACACACAAGAAAATTACAATTGCATAATTAAGCAATACAAAATATTAACAAAAAAATAATAAACAAATAACATTAGCTTTACACACAAAGCTCATGTGTTTTAAATAACTAAAATAAAATCAATTTATTTAAAGTTGACCCTCTCAGTTACAAGGACTGATTTTCAGTGAAACACATCATTCTATTTATTGCTATGACGGCTCCAAAACAACCTTTGACACATACACCGAGTCAACATCTAAAATTATAACTATTCAACCCGAACCAGGAATCGAACTCTGTACCTTCTGCATTGGAAGGAACTAAGTTTCCCCTCGAGACTGCCAATTTGCCGGGATGATTTTTTGACCTTGGATGACCTATAAATCATTACCAATCCATCAATTGTGTTGTGCGGGGTTGGAGGGGAAGTGGGAAGGGGGGGGGGGGGGTAGGGACTCCCCCCTTGTTCTTCCGCAGTATCACGCATACCTTTCTGCTAAATATTATCATATTATACAAACAAATTAATTTAGATTTCTGAACATCTGATTGGTCGTTACTATGGTTATTATAACGATTATGTACAGTCATATTTTATACGCGTAGTTTGAAAAAATTAGCTAATATTTCACAGGCCATTTTCAAGCCTTTAATTTATGTACGAGAAGAGACATGATGCAAAAGTAAAACAACTTAATATATTAACTCGTTCAGCGAAGCAGAAAGTTTTTGCACGTTACCAACCTTCCCAACAAGTAACGCTACATCATACATCACATTTATCTATGTGGGCTTCTTTCTTTATATGATTCCATTTACACCAGGATCTGGAATCACAAGACGCCCTAAATGTTTTTCTGGTCTTAACTCTAGAAGCGGAATAACTTTTAACCTCTTCTGAATCCAAGCCAATATCTGAGAAGAAATTTTTAAAATCTATTATTGAAATGTTCATTGCGTCACTGTTCCGACCACGTAATTAGTAACTTCTTCATGTGACCTGGGTATGGTTTCACAAAAGGTCCAAAGTTAGGCGTCTTAGAGTTAAGATCAGAAAAAGACTCATGACCTCTTGTAAATCCAGACCCTGACATTTCTGTGACATGTAATAAAAAGAAATTGAACTGAACTAAAGTGAACCACGCGAATGTTTAACGTTTCATGGTTGCAGAACTTTGGGCCAAAGTCTCCCCCCCCTCTCCCATCCCCCTGCTGGACTTATCGATAACGATTATTTGTTTATAGATCGATTATCGTTTAGCAAATCATTTATGGCAAAGAATGTTGCCACATTGCCGCCCGAAGAAAGAAACGAAAGGGTCTACCTAGGTTGGAATTCATAGTCGGCCCCTACACCTAGGGGCACCCATTGTTGCTATGGATTTGTTTTGTTTATGGGAAATAACATGGAAACAACTCTTACCTTGGTAGCAATGGGCGCCCCTAGGTGTAGGAGCCGACTATGAAGTCTTCCAATAATAACAAGATGATCCAACCAACCGCTAACGATATCATGAAATGCGGTTAATAGTTGATATTGACAAAAATCTTTTTATTCAATTATTTTCTATTTAATTTGACTTGTCTAAAAGAGTGAATGAATCAATTGAATTAAGTATTATTATTTTTCATTTTAATCTGCCCCACTTCAAGTTACAGGTGGTTATGTAAACTACTATAAAACACACTCTCAAGTAAGTGATTGATAAATGTGCTAGGTATAGCAGTAAACTGTATTATTATTATTACTATTATTACTATTATTACTACAATTTCGTGAGATGCACGATATGTTCTACTTGTATAAATTATCCATTTGAACCCGGTTTAGGACATTTCGAACTACTAAAATATATATGTACTGTAACTACATAATATTAGTGTTAGTATTTATTATCTGCATAAAATACTTGTACACATTTATAGTTAAAATGTGCAGAACATTTAATGATTGATATTTGGGCTTAACGTCTCATATTTTTGCAACATGGCTAATCGAGACAATGAGTGGGTGAAATATGAAGATGATGGGGGGTGTTAAGTGGTAAAGGGCCAGTGGGAGGGCGGGGAGGAAAGGGGAAAAGGGAGGAATTGATTGATATTTGCAGAATATTTCAGTTGTCAATTATAACAATGTATAACATTATAACATTACACACAATTAATTTAAACTACTTTTACCCTTTTTTTTACTCTGTACTTTTACTTTAAAAGTCTCTATCTGTTACGAACAAGCTCGTTTAAAAAATAACATTATTGATAGCTTAGCAACATTCATAAGAATGAGAAAAAAGGTTTCCATGGAATGAAATAATTGTCCCCTTCTTGCGACAATTTTAATGCATTATAGAGAGCAATTTTAGCGCGAATAAACTGTGCTTTTCTTAATCATAAGAATGAGCAAAAAGGTTTCCATGAAATGAAATAATTTCCCCCTTCTTGCGACAATTTTAATGCATTAAAGAGAGATATTTTAGCGCGAATATACTGTGTTGTGTGCAGGCTTGGTCGACAGACGTCTTCAATATCAACATTTTGTAATGATGCGGTACTACATAATATTATCAAGATGTAGTGACAAAAAGAAAAGGTGTGGAAAATTGATTGCATTTTGTATGAAATTTGACACTTTCAACAATATCGCAAATGGCTTAATTTGATCCAAACGTGATACATTTAGTAGTAGTAGTAGTAGTAGTAGTAGTAGTAGTAGTAGTAGTAGTAGTAGTAGTAGTAGTAGTAGTAGTAGTAGTAGTAGTAGTAGTAGTAGTAGTAGTAGTAGTAGTAGTAGTAGTAGTAGTAGTAGTAGTAGTAGTAGTAGTAGTAGTAGTAGTAGTAGTAGTAGTAGTAGTAGTAGTAGTAGTAGTAGTAGTAGTAGTAGTAGTAGTAGTAGTAGTAGTAGTAGTAGTAGTAGTAGTAGTAGTAGTAGTAGTAGTAGTAGTAGTAGTAGTAGTAGTAGTAGTAGTAGTAGTAGTAGTAGTAGTAGTAGTAGTAGTAGTAGTAGTAGTAGTAGTAGTAGTAGTAGTAGTAGTAGTAGTAGTAGTAGTAGTAGTAGTAGTAGTTTTTTTTTTTTTTTTTTTCAAATTTATTTATTGTCAAAACAAATCATACAGTACAAATAAATCAAACCCCACAAAGCTACGCAGTAGCTTGTCTGCGGGGTAACAATAAATCATGTTAATATCAAATGTCTTGACTCCGCCTGACAAATACACAAAAACACAAAAAAAAAAAACACACAACAAACGTTCTTCAAACACAAACACAAAGCACTTTGTACCTACCCAATAAGATTATAGAAAAGAACAAAAAGGGTTAACAAATTTATATTAATCCATACAAATAATATTTCTACATTCACATGTTATTGACTGTCCACTGTTTAAGGATTTTTTTAATTTGTGAAAAGGATGTAAGCGATACTAGCTCTTGTGGCAGTTTATTATACAATAATGGCACCAAATGCTTCTTTTGCTGCTCGC
The DNA here is from genome assembly GCA_945910005.1 of Isoperla grammatica. Classification (NCBI taxonomy): domain Eukaryota; kingdom Metazoa; phylum Arthropoda; class Insecta; order Plecoptera; family Perlodidae; genus Isoperla; species Isoperla grammatica. Next base: position 33,697,512 of record OX246743.1, read on the forward strand.
CATACCTATTAAAAATATCACGTGGCATCAGAAATCTTGTTTTATCTCTGGTATCGTGCGAATGCTGAGCCATTAATTTATGTTCTCGAGAGAAATAATTTGTTAATATGAAAATATAAAAATGTAATTTTCTGACTGTAAGTAATTTACAAGTATCAGATTTTCCAAAAATGACTTTCCAAATTGAATATTGCAATCTTTCAACTTTACTTAAATACGAGGCTGTGGTATTGCCCCATGATAACAGAGCGTATCTAATCAATGACTCACCAAGTGCATAATACACGGTTACTAAGACTCCTGTGGTTACATACGGCTTTAGAACGCGTATACTATATAGCGTAGACCGTAGCCTACGACAAAGCTTATCAATATGTAGTAGTAGTAGTAGTAGTAGTAGTAGTAGTAGTAGTAGTAGTAGTAGTAGTAGTAGTAGTAGTAGTAGTAGTAGTAGTAGTAGTAGTAGTAGTAGTAGTAGTAGTAGTAGTAGTAGTAGTAGTAGTAGTAGTAGTAGTAGTAGTAGTAGTAGTAGTAGTAGTAGTAGTAGTAGTAGTAGTAGTAGTAGTAGTAGTAGTAGTAGTAGTAGTAGTAGTAGTAGTAGTAGTAGTAGTAGTAGTAGTAGTAGTAGTAGTAGTAGTAGTAGTAGTAGTAGTAGTAGTAGTAGTAGTAGTAGTAGTTTTTTTTTTTTTTTTTTTTTTATTGTTTTACTTAACCAGATACATTGTTACAATTATCAACTCCGCAAAGCTGCACACGCAACTTGACTGCAGAGTCTAATTCACAAACATTATTACATTTTTATCTTGGCACTTTCTCCTACCTTATCCAATTTATTCATTATAATGCGTTAGAATGGTATAATTAAAATTAAAATTAAAAATAAAATAGCCTTATGATGATTGAAATACAAAAAACAAATGGTTACATTTTAACAGAATTGGAAAATGTTTTTTCTTATTAAGTATTAACACTTCATACATTATTTAGGATCCATATTTTTAACTGCTTCTTTACTTCATACATAGTTTTTAATTCTTGTAGTTCTTTTGGTATCATATTTAAATATTTTGGAATCAGTATTCTTCTCTGTTGATCGCCATACTTGTTGAAGTTATTCTGAGGTATTATTAGTCTATCAGCGTGTCTTGTGTTATATTGGTGGTTTGCTACTTCTCTATAATTCTTTGTGAAATAATTATTGACTAAAAATACATACGGAAACAATTGATATACAGTTAGCTCATGTCTGTTTTCTCTTAACTGTCTTTCTGGAATTATCATCTTGAAAGCATTTTTTTGAATTGAGTATATTTTTTCTAAGTATAATTTTGTTGTCGCCCCCCATGCCAATATCCCATAGCGTATTATTGATTCCATAAGTGCGAAATATACCAATTTTAGTGCTCTAACAGGAACCAGTGGTTTCAAAATTCGTAATCCATACAGAGCCGACCTAAGACGATTACATAGTTTTTCTATGTGTATGTCCCATTTGAAACGGTTATCTATCACCACCCCTAAATAAGTATATTCAAATACATTTTCTATATTTTCTTTACACAAACATATTACTCTATTTGCGTGGTTGATGTCCTGTCTAAAATGGCGATGTAAGCAAGCATGGTCATGGTAGATTATGTTAATATTTTGATTTTGTTTAAGAGGAGAGCGTATATACATGGCTTTAGTTTTTTTATGGTTAACGGTTAAGCTATTGTCGTGCGCCCATCTTAGTAAATTATTAAAGTCAGACTGTAACATACGATTAGCTGTTCTGAAATCCGCGTGAGCTACAACAAGAACTGTGTCATCAGCATAAAGGTAAGAAAATGAGTTATGTAGTACTTTGCGCATTTCATTAACATATATAAGATACAACAAGGGTCCCAGAATTGACCCTTGCGGTACCCCAGATGAAACCTTTTTCTCTCTACTATAGACACCATTAACTTTAACTTTCATAGTTCTATTCGTTAGATAATCATGAAACCATCTTAAGGTGAGGCCATCAACACCTATTTTCTTCAAGGCGGCCAACAATCTACTATGTAACAGAGTATCGAAAGCCTTAGAAAAATCTATAAATAAAACAGCAACGTGTAGGTTGTTATTTAATGCACCTTTAATGTGGTCAGAAAAGTCATCTAAAAGTTTACTTGTACTTTTGTTCTTTTGATAGCCGTATTGTCTCTTGTCTAGTAATTTAAAATCATTTAGATAGTTTATCAACATATCTGCTACATATCTTTCCATTATTTTATCTATTACACTTAATATTGCTATTGGGCGATAGTTGTTATATTCTTTGTGGTTTCCACCCTTATATATAGGTCGCACAATAGAACACTTTAAGGGCGATGGTATATGACAGGAAAAAGTAAGATTTACTAAATTTGAGAGTACCGGACTAATAGCTGTCGCGCACATTTGGACGTCTCTCATTCTAATGCCATCAAGACCAGGACTTTTCTCACTATTGAAGCTTTTAATAATTTTTTCAATTTGAGTAGGTGACGCTCTTTTCAAATACATGCACTGTTTTGTATCAGTTTTCATAGATTCAGAAGTTACAACAGTGCAGTCGTGTTTAATATGTGCTACTTCATCATGAAATGTATCAGCAAAACCTTCTACAATCTCTTTTTCACTTGTTGTTTTTCCCATGTATTTAAGAATAGTTTCATCAACGGAATTAGATGCATTTTTCCCTAAGACCCTGTTAATTGTTTTCCACGTACCACGAATGTCACCTTTACAGTCATTAAATTTATTCTTATAAAAGTCAGTTTTTGCTTTGCTAACCTCTTTGTTTACTAGGTTTCTTAGTCTTTTATATTCAAACCTCCAGTGTTCGTTTGTACACGAGTTCTTCCATTTTTTAAACGCTTTATCCCTCTCTGCCATGTACGCTTTGATTTCTATAGTGATCCATGGTTTAGTATTCCTAGAAGACTGTCTCTGACTAATTTCCTTAATTTCAGTTGATTTTTCATATACCGTCTTGAATTTTGATACTAGTTCATTATATAAAACGCTTGGGTCCTTTATGCTTAGTAAATCATTCCACTGTATTTTACCTATTTCAAGCTGAACTTTCCTTTCATTTAATACTTTTACTTCCTTTTTAACTGGAGAGAGAGGTTCAGTAACTGCTGCGTTCTTGTTTACCGCTAATAGGATTAAGTTGTGATCAGATATTTTTACTTCGCCGATAATTGAGGTTAAATTTTGTGTTTTATCTTATATAGTAGTAGTAGTAGTAGTAGTAGTAGTAGTAGTAGTAGTAGTAGTAGTAGTAGTAGTAGTAGTAGTAGTAGTAGTAGTAGTAGTAGTAGTAGTAGTAGTAGTAGTAGTAGTAGTAGTAGTAGTAGTAGTAGTAGTAGTAGTAGTAGTAGTAGTAGTAGTAGTAGTAGTAGTAGTAGTAGTAGTAGTAGTAGTAGTAGTAGTAGTAGTAGCAGTAGTAGTAGTAGTAGAACTTTATTAGCAATTTGCTATTTTTACATTTAAATATAACACAAGTACATATTACCTTATGGACTATCTCTATAGTTAACACAATATTTTACAATACAACTATTCACATTTTTATTGTATTCCTGTTTTGTGAATATCTGTAGATCTTAATAAAGTCTAACCTCCCATCATTCCCATCTCATATAGGCCTACCTGTTTCCAAAATAAATCAGGTCAGGGGGTGGTTAGCCACTAATTTTCTTGGACTTAGAGTTTCCTAATATGACTTGCCAAGCCTGTCATGTCTCTTCTGCCACTTCTTTTTCTTCTTCATTCCTACTTCCACAGCTCGCCACTCTTCGGTGTCTTCCACAGCTTGCCTCTCTCTTCTAAATCATTTTTCAATTGATCCTCCCTCTTTTCTCTTGGTCTACCTACCTAGTGATATTAAATGCAATTTTAATGATAAAAAAAAACTTAAATTCTCACGTTCGAGCTAAATTGGGTCGACTTTTAACACAAACATCTTCCAAAAGTGCAACGAAAACATCTAAATAACTATACGATTCACCTGTCTCGCATTAGTATTGACAAAGGAATTATCACAGACAATATCCGTCATCTGACCTTTGATTTCTTCTTCCATTTCAAGGCCGAACTGTTAAATAACCGCGCAACAAGTAAACGTTCTCCATACAGAGACAAACTAATTACACATTAGAAAGTGTAAATTGCAAATAATTCCTCTATAATCATCAGGATTCCACCACACATTTGTCACTATTCATTCTTGTAATAATTTCTCCTTCTCGATGCGACAAGGTCGGTTGGTGGTGATGTGATGCACTAACCGCGTTGATAAATCAGCCGTGTTCAAGGTCACGCGATACCATTAGTGCACAATCTTCTTCTTCTTCTTCTTGTTTGTTCGGCTATCAAACGACGCATTCCTTGTAATTCGGACTGATCATAAATTTGTGGGAGGAGGTCTTATAAATGCCTTTAAAATAAATGTGTAGTGCAAGAAATTAAATATCAGTGCGGTTGTTGTGGAGGTTATTTTATTGTGTACTTATGTACGGCTTCTCGGGTTGCTTTATCGTGAAAATTTTTCGTTATTTTTTCATTGCACTTTCTGGCTATTTTTTCCAATTTTATATTTGTCTGTACTCGTTTTCTCTTTCTTTATCAGGCATAGGTTTTATGTTTGTCCTTCATTTCACCTATCACCCTTCATCGTCTCAAATGCCTTGATTGTTATGATACAGTGACGTACAACAAAACGAATCATCATCACTACAATGCTATTTAAATTTTCAATGAATATAAAAATTATCAGCCAAAAATGCAATTTTTTATAACATAGTAAGCGTTTGGATTAATTCAATTCAATTGTTTTATTCAGTGGCCACATATTACAAATCAATATGAATTAGAATACATTTGTTTTTACGTTGATCAATACCTACTGACAGAAGTTAGTCTTGAGAGTCAGTAGGTATAATATCTGGTGTGCGGAGTACTGAATAATGTAATATATTTAACTAAATATTAACTTAAAAACTAGACTATATCAGCTATGCATTTAATTTAAAATTATAAATAACTCGTAAAATGTTGTGGGTTGACGAGACGATATTGAGGACTATGATTAATTCCTGAATATTTTAATTGATGCACTTTCAGTTTTATTGCTTTCAATTTTACATTTCGATACTATTTTTGATGATAGGAATTTATATGAAGGGTATGTGTAAGCTGTTTAGTTGTTGTTATGTATGTTTGTGTCTATAAGGTTGTAATTTAATTATGTCCGCAACTTCTTGTTCTGATTTGTCAGTCAACCAGAGAGTCACAATTTTTGTAAAAGTTGTCTTAGATCTTTTTTCTGTAATTGTCAAGGGGAGCAGAATTGATCTCTTTAGTATACATATCTTCGTTCTTATATAGAAACTCACCTCTGAAACACTAGTTACCGTTGGTTAGAGCAGATGGGAGGGTTCGAAAGCTTGTGTAACAGCTTCGTTCTTCTCGTCAACTGCTCGGCAGTCCAGGTTAGTGGAGGAATCTATATGACTGGTCAAAGTTACACCGTCCTTTCGGATGGGACGTAAAGCCGATGGTCCCCTTGGTACTTTTCGACAGGAGTGGGCTACGTGCCGGTACCAGGCTTCCCCTCCTCCCTTCCTCATTATCATTCATCAATCATCACTCATCAGGCTAAAGAGGGCATGTGCCCTGCACTGGCCTTAATTACAATAAAAAAAATAAATACAAAAATAGAAACGAGTGGTCTTGCCAGTATATATAATATCTACATTAAACTTAGAAACGTTTATTGCTCTTCCATGTAATGGGATTGCGGGGCCTTGCAAGCGTGCAAGTGTAATGTTATTTCATAAGCTTGCAGTAGAAATACCACAAGTGTTGTCACACGACATACACATACACTGTTAACCTCAATAGTGCAGACGCCAGTGAAGAATGTTGACAATGCTCAGCGATGTAACACTGCAAATAGTGTCGCTATGCGCCTGAATAGACATACTGAATAACTTGATTAAAATACAGGTCTACACTAACATTAACATAGGAAATACGGAGTAGCGTCTTAGTTTTAACTTTTCTACAGTTAAACTTCTTTGCAAGAAATGTCTTCATAACAAAATGATCTATAACAAACTGTTTTTGAGGTTCCAAAAGGTTCTTATGCATGTAACGGTACCATCTTTATAAAGAAATGTTATGTATCAGAAAATAATAATCTGGCCCCAAGAGATTTTTCCAAAGAAGTTTCAGCCAGTATTTATTGAAATTAACGGTGCGCACTAAAGCGGATTTAAGTGGCAATATTGACAGTACCGGCCGTTAAAAAAATAAGAAAAACATTATTTCGGTACTTTCGCAAGTCCATGTTTTAATTTCATAGGTCAAATTTTGTATCATGTGTATATTTTAGAAAACTGAAAACGGTGGTTGATTCCCCATAAATATCATAATTCATTTTACCTATATTATTTTGTTTTGTCATTATCATATCATCATAACTCATGTTTTTAGTTTATTGTTTTAATCGATTATCTACCTCAAATATTTTATGTGGTAAATTATTGAAAACAAAATATATGCATTGCCAGTGGTTCCTTCGCCATCATTGTCGACAAATTACGCCTAGCTAAATTAGTTGTAATGGGTTTTTATTGAACGGAAGTCCCATATAGACAGAAAAAACAACACACCATTCACAACATACTCTTAAAACGCTGAAGTTTGGACACAAAATAGACATAGCCATGAAAAATGTTTTCGCTGCCGGATGTATAGAAACACATAACTATTTGTCAACAGCATTCTTTATTCCCGACTGGGAAATCATAGCGTTATTGTCAGTTGAGGACTAGATGACAAGGTTATAGGTTTACAGGTTCAAGAAAGGTAGAAGAAAAACGCCGGTGCCACACGAAATTAGCAACAATTAAGTATATAAAATTATCTTATCAAAACAAGAATATAACCAGATAAGAGGAAATTGTGCTGTAAACAAACACAAAGGTACAAACAAAAATGGCTAAATGACAATGCCAATAGAAAACATGAAACAATGGGTAAATATGTAACTCAATGTACAATATCTTTAAAAACTTGACAAGGCTTATAATATTACGATGCCCGTACTTGCTACATCTCCGTGTAACCTAACAGTTGTAATAAAATACAATGCAGTACTAACTATAATAGTACTAACTAATAAAATATATTATATCTGAACGTAAAACAGTTTCTCATGGCATTCTATTCTTATGCTTCACACTAACCATTCTCATGCCTCACACTACGTTTCTCATTCCATTATCATGCCTCCCACTAAGTTTCGCATTCCATTCTCGTGCCTCACACTAAGTTTCGCATTCCATTCTCGTGCCTCACACTAAGTTTCTCATTCCATTCTCATGCCTCCCACTAAGTTTCTCATTCCATTCTCATGCCTCCCACTAAGTTTCTCATTCCATTCTCATGCCTCACACTAAGTTTCTCATTCCATTCTCATGCCTCCCACTAAGTTTCTCATTCCATTCTCATGCCTCCCACTAAGTTTCTCATTCCATTCTCATGCCTCACACTAAGTTTCTCATTCCATTCTCATGCCTCACACTAAGTTTCTCATTCCATTCTCATGCCTCCCACTAAGTTTCTCATTCCATTCTCATGCCTCCCACTAAGTTTCTCATTCCATTATCATGCCTCCCACTAAGTTTCTCATTCCATTCTCATGCCTCCCACTAAGTTTCTCATTCCATTCTCATGCCTCCCACTAAGTTTCTCATTCCATTCTCATGCCTCACACTAAGTTTCTCATTCCATTCTCATGCCTCCCACTAAGTTTCTCATTCCATTCTCATGCCTCACACTAAGTTTCTCATTCCATTCTCATGCCTCACACTAAGTTTCTCATTCCATTCTCATGCCTCACACTAAGTTTCTCATTCCATTATCATGCCTCCCACTAAGTTTCTCATTCCATTCTCATGCCTCACACTAAGTTTCTCATTCCATTCTCATGCCTCACACTAAGTTTCTCATTCCATTCTCATGCCTCACACTAAGTTTCTCATTCCATGCTCATGCCTCACACCAAGTTTCTCATTCCATGCTCATGCCTTACACCAAGTTTCTCATGCCATTGTACTCTCAAGCCTCACACCAAGTTTCTCACGCCATTATATTCTCATGCCTCACACCAAGTTTCTCATGCCATTCTATTCTCATGCCTCACACCAAGTTTCTCACGCCATTATATTCTCATGCCTCACACCAAGTTTCTCGTGCCATTCTATTCTCATGCCTCACACCAAGTTTCTCACGCCATTCTATTCTCATGCCTCACACCAAGTTTCTCATGCCATTTCTCATGCCTCACACCAAGTTTCTCGTGCCATTCTATTCTCATGCCTCACACCAAGTTTCTCACGCCATTCTATTCTCATGCCTCACACCAAGTTTCTCATGCCATTTCTCATGCCTCACACCAAGTTTCTCATGCCATTGTATTCTCATGCCTCACACCAAGTTTCTCACGCCATTCTATTCTGATGCCTCACACCAAGTTTCTCATGCCATTGTATTCTCATGCCTCACACCAAGTTTCTCATGCCATTGTATTCTCATGCCTCACACCAAGTTTCTCATGCCATTGTACTCTCAAGCCTCACACCAAGTTTTTCTCATGCCTCACACCAAGTTTCTTATGCCATTATATTCTCATGCCTCACACCAAGTCTCTCATGCCATTGTACTCTCAAGCCTCACACCAAGTTTCTCACGCCATTCTATTCTCATGCCTCACACCAAGTTTCTCATGCCTCACACTAAGTTTCTCACGCCATTTTATTCTCATGCCTCACACCAAGTTTCTCATGCCTCACACCAAGTTTCTCATGCCATTCTATTCTCATGCCTAACACCAAGTTTCTCATGCCTCACACCAAGTTTCTCATGCCATTCTATTCTCATGCCTCACACCAAGTTTCTCATGCCATTCTATTCTCATGCCTCACACCAAGTTTCTCATGCCATTCTATTCTTATGCCTCACACCAAGTTTCTCATGCCATTCTATTCTCATGCCTCACACCAAGTTTCTCATGCCTCACACCAAGTTTCTCATGCCATTGTACACTCAAGCCTCACACCAAGTTTCTCATGCTATTGTACTCTCAAGCCTCACACCAAGTTTCTCATGCCTCACACCAAGTTTCTCATGGCATTCTATTCTCATGCCTCACACTAAGTTTATCATGCTTCACACGAAGTTTCTCATGTCATTCTATTCTCAAGCCTCACACCAAGTTTCTCATGCCTCACACCAAGTTTCTCATGCCATTCAAGACGGTCTCTCACAGTGAACTGCAATTACCAATAATTCTTGGCTAGCACAAATGCATTTACCACTCCCGCTACCAGTTCAACTTTGACTGAAACAGTTAAACTGTACAGCAAGTAGTAATCTTGATAATTTATTGACCATTAAATGATTTAGTTGTTTTTTAGTCGCTTTTCAGAATCGTGAATTGCATTTCACCCATTTATATATAAAGGAATAACAAGTACGAGAAGCAAGGCTATAGACACTTACAATTTACAACAATCATTTCGTGAGAACGAAGGAACCATATTGGCATTGGACTATCGCTTTTGTAATAGTTTAAAAAATAAGTAAAATATACTTGTAGCCTGCCGTACACCAAGCTCTATTGCACAGATAACAAATTAACTACGGCTATATTTTATTTTATTTTATTGAAATTAAGGCCAGTCTAGGGCACAATGCCCTCTTTAGCCTGATGAGTGATGACTGATGAATGATAATGAGAAAGGGAGGAGGGGAAGCCTGGTACCGGCACGCAGCCTACTCCTGTCGAAAAGTACCAAGGGGACCATCGGCTTTACGTCCCATCCGAAAGGACGGTGTTACTTTGACCAGTCATATAGGTTCCTCCACTAACCTGGACTGCCGAGCAGTTGACGAGAAGAACGAAGCTGTTACGCAAGCTTTCGAACCCTCCAATCTGCTCTAACCAACGGTAACTATAGTGTTTCAGAGGTGAGTGGTCACCCATCCACCTCCTGACCTAGCCCGAGGTTGCTTAACTTCGGTGTTCGTATGGGAACCGGCTAAGCGACCGCGGCTAAACCGTTGGCTTAGCGGCTATAGTATATACTATCCCCAACGGAACTATATAGCCTCATACCAACACAAGATCATCATCAACAGCACCGTTCATGCACGCTGTTTCAACGAAAAGCAACCGATTCCTGGCGTGGTTTCACACATTCGTAATGGCGGTCTTCCGCTTAGTGGAGTGCACACTGCACAGCCCTCGAAGCACACGTCCGGTTTTGAAACGTACAGCACAGCATGCGTGTCCGTCGCATCGCACATGTGTACTGGCCACATATTATATTGGTTAATGAAGTAAATAAATAAATGAATGAATGAATGAATGAATGAATGAATGCATGAATGAATGAATGAATGAATGAATGAATGAATGAATGAATGAATGAATGAATGAATGAATGAATGAATGAATGAATGAATGAATGAATGAATGAATGAATGAATGAATGAATGAATGAATGAATGAATGAATGAATGAATGAATGAATGAATGAATGAATGAATGAATGAATGAATGAATGAATGAATGAATGAATAAACAAATAAATGAATCAATAAATGAATAAATGTTAAATGAATAAATGAATGAATGAATAAATGAATGAATTAATGAATAAATTAATAAATTAATAAATGAATGAATAAATGAATGAATAAATAAATAAATAAATGAACAAATGAATAAATGAATAAACAAATGAATAAATTAATCAACAAATTCAATAAATGAATAAATGTTAAATGAATAAATGAATAAATGAATACATCAATAAATGAATAAATGAATAAATGAATAAATGAATAAATGAATAAATGAATAAATGAATAAATGAATAAATGAATAAATGAATAAATGAATAAATGAATAAATGAATAAATGAATAAATGAATAAATGAATAAATGAATAAATGAATAAATGAATAAATGAATAAATGAATAAATGAATAAATGAATAAATGAATAAATGAATAAATGAATAAATGAATAAATGAATAAATGAATAAATGAATAAATGAATGAATAAATAAATGAATAAACGAATGAATAAATGAATAAATAAATTAATAAATTAACGTATTTGAGTTACCCCTCGACCGCGCAGAAGGCGCAATACATCCAGGAGTCAGGACAATTCGTCACTACTGTTACTCAATAACCGTGACCTCCTAATGGGCATTGGTGCAACCGCCCGTCTTTGGTTGATGTACTGAGGTCACAGGTCACAGGTCAAAGCGAGGGCACTTCAAATGTGAAGGAGTAGCGGATACGGAATCGATACCATGCCAGGGTCTGGGTTCAATAAATAGCATATTAGTAATCTAGATACCCCTTACCTACCCCTACCTACCCCTACCCCACAGCACGTCAAGAACATGAAACTTTGGCAACCTGATAGCGTTTTGGGCAGTCTCGGCTGGGAAATTCGAAATTTGCCTATAACTGTTCACTACATTACATCCTATCATTGACTTGTTATTAGTTATAACAGGGTTATTAGTTATTATTAGTAGTCACTGGCAACAGGTTATTAGTATAGTCGAATCATGACCAATCTGTTGGTTGTATGTTTTAAAATCGATTTCCAACCTCAACTCTATATATCACACTGTATTGAGCTTACTGCATTTTACCTCTGTATCCACCATACTTTTTTTAAAGGACCAAGTGCGGTGAAATAGACAAAGCAAATCCAAATTATAGTATATTCAAAGTTCAAATTTCAAAGCTCAATGCTTATTTCTTATATTACTTTATTTCTTAGTTCTTAAGTTACATTTTATAATCATATTCTATTCTGTTTTATTTTGTTTAATACTTCATACAAATCCTTTTATAAACATCAACAGATATAAGATAATATATAGCTTTCAATAGACGTCACGTGGCGGCCATTATGAGGTACACATTTCTTGTTTACATTTGTTCTGTCAATAGAAGACACATAGGTTATCCAGGAAATATCACAGTTTCAAGCCGTATAGATTGATGTGTGCAGGTAAAAGTTCAAGAAAATGATAACACATGCAAATGATTGTCTTCAAACAGAGTTTACGCGTTCTTATTTTGTTTTCAGTCATAATACGGAACCTTTGTTTGAAAACAGTTGATGTGTCAGTCAAAGGACATCTGCAATATTGCAACAACGCAGTTTCGGAAAAACGTAAACAAATATTTACAGAGTACCTCAGTATGGCTACCGTGCGATACCGGAAATGTCGTTATTGCAAGCTCCCTATACCAAAAAATACCAATAACACATAATAAATATACATTAAGTAAATTCACTCTCGAAGTGTTTACAGTAATTATTCCGTTAAATGTCTGCGGCACTCAAGCGTAAACAATTGGCAACATTAGTGAAAGAATACAATCATTTAATGCTGTGCTAAAACCTCACTTGAAATTAATTAAAACAATAAAGCAATACGGCACCACCTTTTGGCAGCTACGCAAACTACGCCCACCATTGTTGCATAAATCAAGACCCGTTGTTACCATGGTTACGTAACGCTATGAGTGCAAGCTGACCCGTCCTGTGACATATCCAGTGGGCGGTGGAGTTGCAACCTTTCCTCTGTGTCAGTACTCCACGGAGAGGATGGCATTTATTAAAAATAAATAGAATACATGTGAATGTAATGTGTATACTCAGTTTTAATGTAAGTTATATGAAGAGTACAAAGGAAGAACGATATTTATTTATTTATTTATTATTTTATTTATTAATAAACCCATTCATTACAAAAGTGAATAGGGGTTGGCAGAAAAGAGCACAGCTCCAAACACACAGAGTGACTGCCAACCCATACTAAAATTACTTAAAATCTAAATATATTAATGAACAAATAAATTATAAAAATATATAAAAGAACCTGTAAATGATAATGATAACAATACAACCACCCAAAAATAATTAAATATACAAAATTCAAAATACAAAACAAAAAAAATGAAAATGAAAATTTACAAAACAATGTTTAAAAAATGCTCCGTTAAAGACGCTTTGAAGACATCTAATGAGCGTGCCATCCTGATCTTAAGTGGAAGAGAATTCCACGATTTTGACAAGCCCTATAATAGAACCCTTTCTGGTAGGCTGCTGTTCTGGCAAAAGGTGGCCTGAACAATAGACCCCTACCAAATTGGGCACTTCGATTAAGATTACGATTACGATTACGATTAGTCCAATTTTGACGAAATCGAGATAAGAGGTGCTATAAGTTGAGAAACTGTAAGAATGACGGCCCCCTCCTTATCCCCTCCACTGCTACCCGACCCCCCTCAACTCCGTGAAAAAACAAACTGAACAACTGAAACACACTGATTTTCAGTTACGTATTTCATTTTGTCAGGTTGTCACGGAGTTGAGGGGGGTCGGGTAGCTGTGGAGGGGATATGGAGGGGGCCGTCATTCTTACAGTTTCTCAACTATATCTAGTGGTGTTTTTTGTGTACGTTATGAATATGGAAACAGATTGTAGGAGATATCGATACAAGTTCTTGAAAAACGTGTTTGAAAGTACTGCGCTATAGAGAATATCGATCATATAAGTCCAGTTTTTAGTTCGATTATCCAAGAAGAATACATATGCGACATATTATATCGTTCTTCCCCTGTACCGCTCATATAGAGGTCGGTTCGGGTACCCGGGTTCTTTTTTTAAAACCCGAATAGCGTCTTTAACAAAATAGATTTTTTAATGTGATTTCAAATTACAGGTTGAGATTGAGAAAAAATAAACCTGCAAAAATCCCATTTTCGTATTCGTATATTTCAGTATGTATTCTTCTACCTAGCCTACATCACTTTGCATATCCATCCACAAATAACAAAAATTAGCGCCGAACCTTTTTTTTGGTATGTACCCGTGTAATAAAACGGGTACCCGAATCCAAATATGATTACCCGAACTGACCTCTAAAGTTGTAAGTAAATACTGATTTTCATTGGAGGACATTATATCTACATTTAAAAGCAAGTGCCCATGAGTGACGCAAATATCCTTCAGTGTGCGTACCTGCAATAGGTACTCCCACAGCAAGTAGTGAAAAACGGGGTCATTGTTTATAGAACCTTTGTGTTTATTTGTCTTTTTCTAATCAACGCCCAGTTCAAACTGTTCAATCTAGAAACGTAAAATTTTGAAGCTAATTTGCTCTTATGATGAAACCACCCACTACGGAAGGAGGTTTGGAAATTCTGCCCCTAAGGGGGTAAAAAAGGTAATTGAATATTTTTTAGATTACCTATGTGCAATTATTAATGTAGCCAAGACCAGCTTCTTTTGTGCACGCCATAGCTAGTTGTTGTAATCAATATCAACTGTTTGTTTCTAAAGTAATGTGTGCCAACTTGCACATTTTTCAATCTTCATTGTCTGTCCCCGTAAAAACTTATTTTGTAAATCTTACCCAACACGGATTTTATAGATTGTTGATGTTAAAAAACTCATTTTTTCTGAAGAAAATGATACCATAAAACCTACAGTTCGAATTGGTTTTGAGTAAAGTCGATTTTTGGTGTACTCTCCCTAGACCATAAGGTAACTTCCCATCGAATGTTTGCGGTAGAATTTCAATCCTAATATGGCCACTTAACATAGACTAGAAGCATTCTGGTGGCAATAAAATGAACTATTATAAGGAGGCGAGTTCATCCGTGTTGCTGTATTCATCAATGGCGTAGATAAGGAGGCTGCTTAGCAGCGCTATCTATTTGCTAGCTATTTTACAGTTTTGTAGTGCCTATAATTATTTGGCATGGATAGGAATGCAAGTTTTTTTTAGTTTTTGCCTGAGCCCCCTCCTTTAAATTCATAATTATATGTTATTGTAAGAAGAATATAATTGTACCACTCGTTATGATCAAACATCGTTAGTTTATATCTCAGAAGTGGACCATCCCGACAATGTAGCTCTACCTATAGAGGTTTCGTTTCATTTTTGACCCCCCCCCCCCCTCCCCACCACATTAGTTTAAAAAAAAGGCAAAATTGTTAGTTTATATAACTCAGAAGTGGACAATCCCGACAATCTAGCCATGCCTACAGAGATGTTTCGTTTTGTTTTTGACCCCCCCCCCCCCCCCCCCCACCCATAGATTGCGCTCACACCGTCGCGATGACCCTCGGTCTCTGAAAGCATGTCAATGTCACCGACTGGAGGATCCAACTCCTCACTCCTCAACAGGTGTAAATCACTCTAGGATCCGAATACCAGAGAAGAAATCAACACGCGGAGATGAAAATAACTATAATCAAACGTGCGATGGACGTATTCATTGGGAAACACCCAACTTATGAGATATGAGGTTACAAAACTCAACTTAATTGTTAATCCTTGGTTTCGACTTAATCGACGAATAGACATCGATAATTGTGTGGACCTATGCGGCAATCAATGTAGTGTGCGGTTATACCGCGTAACCTTGTTCATTTACACAAGAATTATCACAGTTTTATCACGATCTTCCTCGACGTTGCCTAATTGGTAATATTCACGATGTTTTCGGTTTATTTACCGTGTTTTCCGCGTGTAAATTGCCAACAAGGGGCAAGGTCGAATAAGACTATAATTGCTTGCGATTGATCTACGCATTTATGTTCAGAAAGTCTCGTGGGAGGATTGGAATCACGATTTTTTCACTAACTGGTTTTTATTGAGGAATATTAAAATTCCAAATTTCATATATCTATGAATACATGAATATACTTAATGGCTTAATGTAGTTGTAATAATATTAGCTTCGAGGGTTTTAAAAACAGCTACACCTTCATGTCTATACATGCTACACCTCCATGTATCTTAATACCTTTATTTATAGCTAGGGAGTTTATACTGATAGTGATATACATTATGCTATTCAAACGTTTCACTTCTTTCTTTCGCGATCATTGAATCGTAGCAGGTTAAGCTCTCCCAGTCTTCCTATCTTCTATCTATGCCTCCTGTCCTGTTTCCTTCGATCTCTTCCATGCATGATCTTCCTTTGCGCCGCCTTATCGTCTATTTATGCCTACTGTCCTGTACCCTTCCATCTCTTACATGCATGATCTTCCTTTGCGCCCCTTAACCTACCATTTATGTCATATATCTTTCTCTACAGTAGATTCCCATCCTTCTAAAGTGTCCAAACTCAAAACCAATATTTTTATCAAACTCCAAAGTCTCATTTGCAGACAGTTTCAAGGGAATCTCATCTCGGACAAATCATTTTACTGATTTTATGTAAATCTCTCTTTCATAAGTTTAGAAAATCAATTCTGATACACTGATACAATGATAGCACAGATAACCGCGTGGTGATAGTTTCTAACATAGCATGTTGGTTCATGGACTTAAGATTTTTTCAGTTCGATTTTCTTAGTTTGCTGCTTCCCTCCATCACTATGTGGCCACCCCTTACCCCCTTACCCCCGTGACAACCCGACAATCATATCATATTATATATTAATTTCCTATTATATTATTTATAATTGCATATTTGTTATGCTGTTCGGTGGTTGCATAACTAGGGGGTGGAGCTTCAAACCATATCAAACAAAAAATATCTGCACTCTACTATACAACAATACATTACATTACATTACATTACATTACATTACATTACATTACATTACATTACATTACATTACATTACATTACATTACATTACATTACATTACATTACATTACATTACATTACACTACACTACACTACACTACACTACACTACACTACACTACACTACACGACATTACATTACATTACATTACATTACATTACATTACATTACATTACATTACATTACATTACATTACATTACATTACATTACATGACATTACATTATAGGCAACCCAAGACAACCTTACACATGCTTTCGTCACAGGCGAGATATTTGTAGCCAATCAGCGATCGTTATCTGCGCGCGCTTGTCTCGGGAGGTTCGCTGGTTAGCTACGAGTCCTCGCCTGTGACGAAAGCATGTGTAAGATAGTCTTGAGTTGCCTATACAACCCCGTATCATGCTGCATTCTGCGTCCAAAGACTACCAGTGGGTATGTAATATGTACGGTGTTGAGGAAATAGATATTGTTATAGTAGTTGTTCACACAACTCGTTTGGACATGACTCCCATGACATGACTCCCATGACATGACATCCATGACATGACTCCCATGGCATGACTCCCATGACATGACATCCATGACATGACATGCCGGTCATTAAGTGTTGCTATTTTTACCCTCATGTGTGCATGGCACGTACACAGTCGTACACTACTCCGCGCCCTACCCAATCCACTCAGAGGACAAAAGGTCAACTCTGGGTCATCGTGTGATCGAGCCTCTTCCAGGCCTGACAGTGAAAGTGTGTCTTCGATAAAATATACTTCTGCATTCCGCTTCTTCATCTTATAAACCAATACGGTTACGTAACATGCCCGATTTTCTTAGAATTCCTCATTATTTCGTGATGCTTTATACGAAGGAGACAGGACTTTCTTCTTTCTGTAGTCATTTTTTCACTTCATGCTCATGCCCGGTTGATTTATGTTATTGTTTTAATGGGGGCATTACTTTACATTGATGGAAGGTCCGACGACGTTGAAAATGTGAACCCTATTATTTCTAGTTTATCGCATAGTGAGTTGATTAGACAAATGCCAAAGAGGCGTTCGACAGCCACATACATAACCTTGCCCTTGCGTGTCCGTCGCCCTTCAAAGGGATCATGTGTGTTCTTCCAGAGTCGATAAAGAAGTTCTCTCTGGGAGACTACTAGATCGACTCGGTTTCTTCTTTGGGGTTGTCATTTAGCCAATACTGTCATATCAATAAGTATAGGATGGAGAAGATGAATTAAGCCAAAAGGTAGATCGATAGGTTAACATGGACTGAATAGTGAATATATTGGAATGACACTGATATGAACTAGAGTAAAATATGGATATAATTAGAGAAACTGTCTTTGATCAATATTTTGCCGTTGTCTGAAAATGTTTTCCTGCTTTATTGTAGTTTTTTTTCAAATGTGTTGTGATGATTTTGAGTGTTAGTTTTTACCCAATATTACAAGTTTACAACTCTCAATAAACTTACGTTATTACGTCAATCTACAAGAGTACTTCA
Organism: Isoperla grammatica; assembly: GCA_945910005.1. Taxonomy (NCBI): domain Eukaryota; kingdom Metazoa; phylum Arthropoda; class Insecta; order Plecoptera; family Perlodidae; genus Isoperla; species Isoperla grammatica. The sequence continues at coordinate 33,715,756 of OX246743.1, forward strand.
TTAGTTGTTGATATGCCAATCAACTACTTCATTAAGGTCTTAAGTTTACATTTTGAATGTAAACAACTCTCTTATAACTTAGAGAAAGTTTTAAATATTTGCTTTTTGTATGCACATCAGAATGATTATATGCAAAACAATGTTTGACTGTGTGATAAACAAATATGAATTGGTTGCGTCGACAATGTGCATTTTTAAATGGTGCTCGTGGTCTAAAAACGTAAGTCAATGAAAGATGTAATTTTTGCACTAAAACACGCTTGAATTCTTAATTCATTAAAAATACCACCTTTTGCGGATCTATTTCGTAATATATTTTCTGCATCCTGTCGACGGTGTTAAATGCGGTATATTAGTTTATGTTTATTAGTAGTTTATGTTTATGGTCTTTATTTATTCGTTCATTCATCCCACATAGACATAATATATATATATATATATATATATATGTTTTTGTAATTGGCCTTCATCTTCATCTATCACCCCTCATCGTCTCGAATAGCAAGAACCCGTCTGGGCCCGGGGAAGAATAGGCCCAGAGTGACTCTGCTAGTCGTAAGAGGCGACGAAAGGAGACCCGTCTCGGCCCGGGGAAGAATAGGCCCAGAGTGACTCTGCTAGTCGTAAGAGGCGACAAAAAGAGACCCTGTCCCTTCCCTCACACTGTCTCTCCGATTATTTCTCCTCCCACTTGGCCCTGCCCACCCTTGCTGGACTCCCGTATGACGACTCACGCAACGTACAATGGATCTGATTCGGATGTGGCGCTTTATTCTTCGTTATCATCTTTCTCATCTTCATTATCACCCGCTCATCGTCTCGATTAGCCATTGTTGTAAAAATATGAGACGTTAAGCCCCATTAATCAATCAATCGAATAGCAAGATTGCAATAGGGAAGTAGGTAATAGAACAGTAGGTATATAATGAGGGGTAACGAGCATGCAAAGACTACAAAATGCATAATTTTGCAATTTACATCACGAAAAACAGACGTTATCTCAAAATCTTAAAACTGCATGATTCTCGGAAGTTCTTAGCTTCTCTTGAATACCAATGCTCATACTTCAAATGCAACGCATGATTCCTGTTATTGGTCAACCGTAGAGCGCTCAAGGTCAAGTGAAATAAGGCATGATCATCTTCTATTCAAATATTGCAGATATGCTAATTAATAACGTGCTCGTAAGGTGAGTACATTATATTATATGATGTTTATATAAATATAGAATTGTGTTAATTATAAAGGTGATGTAAAAAATTCAGAAATGTGTAAACAAGAATATGCATTGATAGCGAGAGAGAAAGAGAGAGGGGGGATGGGAACATAACGGTAACACAGGAAGGGGGGGGGGGGAGGACACCAGCGTCACAGGCAACGTTTTTATTATCTTGCTTTGTTTGTGGTTTTAAGTGTTTTTAAAAGCGTACAGGTTGTCTGTTGAAGGGGATACTTTTTTCAGATTCTTTGTGGCTATCATTGGTAGGCCTATTTTATTGTAATTAAGACCAGTATATGGCATAATGCCCTCTCTAGCCTGATGATTGATGAATGATAACGAGGAAGGGAGGAGAGGAAGCCTGGTACCGACACGTAGCCTACTGCTGTCGAAAAGTACCAAGGGGACCATCAGCTTTACGTCCCATCCGAAAGGACGGTGTAACTTTGACCAGTCATAAAGGTTCCTCCACAACCTGGACTGCCGAGCAGTTGACGAGAAGAACGAAGCTGTTACACAAGCTTTCGAACCCTCCAATCCGCTCTAACCAACGGTAACTAGTGTTTCAAAGGAGAGTGGTCACCCATCCACCTCCTTACCTAGCCCGAGGTTGCGGTGTTGGCGTGGGAACGGTCTAAGGGACCGCGGCTAAGCCGTTGGCTCATTGGTATTAGGTAGAATTGCACTATATTATAAGGAAGCGCCTAACTGACTCCAGCCATAACATAATAGTAAATAAGTCGTTTGAAAGTTATGCCTTTAAAATGTATCGTAGTATTTATTTTTTATTTATTTATAAGGGTTACATTAAAGCAAAACATTTTAAATCGAAACAATACATAACTGCAGGTGCAATGCTTGATGCCCTTGAGACAATCGTTCAGCTGCCGATTTCGGGGGTGGAGCTCTATCCTCCCCCCCCCCCCTCAGAGAGATCTCCCTGTACACGCCACTGCCCCCAATATGGGTCATGATACTTACTGTTCTCCTACACAAATAATCGTTTAGATATAATGTAATACATAAATGCAACCCTCCACAAATCCACTAGCTGTCCACTTGCATTGTTTAATTTCAACATTGTTGTGCATTGTTTCTCAACGAGGTGGGTGTTATAGCTGGGGTCAGGGCAAAGCCCCTGAACCCGCCGGAAGCAATTTCGCTGTAGGCGAAAAACAAGTTTGAACCTGCATTATGTTCGATGGGCTAAAACGCGCCGAGGTGATTATGTTGTCATAAAAAAATAACACGAAAGTCAACATTGCATAGACCATGAGAAATGGTATTTTAGATATAAAAAAGTTTACTCGCAAGTTGCCACCTATCAAAAGTCACTCGCAAGTTGCGAGCTATCAAAGTCACTCGCAAGTTGCAACCTATCAAAAGCCACTCGCAAAATGCGAGCTATCAAAAGTCACTCGCAAGTTGCAAGCTATCAAAAGTCACTCGCAAGTCGCCACCTATAAAAAGTCACTCGCAAGTTTGCGAGCTATCAAAAGTCACTCGCAAGTCGTCACCTATCAAAAGTCGCTCGCAAGTTGAGCTATCAAAAGTCACTCGCAAGTTGCGAGCTATCAAAAGTCACTCGCAAGTTGCGAGCTATCAAAAGTCACTCGTAAGTTGCGAGCTATCAAAAGTCAGTCACTCGCAAGTTGCTAGCTATCAAGAGTAACTCGCAAGTTTGCGAGCTATCAAAAGTCACTCGCAAGTTGGCGCGCTATCAAAAGTCACATCGCAAGTTTGCGAGCTGGCGAGTAGAATCTTATAGGGTTGCATAAATGATTAAATTTCGTAAAACAACACATTTGGTTCCATCGCGAATAAACAGCCGTGGAAAACTTACACAATATTGGTGTCACGCAAGTTTTTTATCCAGTTGTTACGAAGTCTGGGATGAAGAATGATGAGTTAAACTATTACTCAAATATTATTTGTTTAGTCAGTATTTCCTGTCGAGACTCGAGACAGGACTGGCTGTGTTTGCGTTGTTACTGTAACACCTCGGTCTCTGGTTTTGGCAAGTCATCGGGTCCGCGCGAAGAAAGTGAAATTTTATCCGATGTTATCTCAGTGATTCGGCCGACGGTGCCATCTTGAATCTCGATTATCTAATAACATGTTAAACCCACAGTCACGCGTACCGCGGCCTACTTCGCACTGCTGTACGGCCGGCTAGAGTTTCAGAGCGGTGCTAATTTCAATGCCAACTTGATTTTCGCCTGCTAACCACTAACCACTAACTACTAACTTGCTACACACTAAACACTAACAGCTTTGGACACACCACCTAGTATGCTAACACAAAGTTTATTGTTATCAATCATTTAATGGAAATAAATACGATAATAATACTTCCACTTACATTCAATACCTGGTTGGATATTTTCCTAACCTAAAAGTATCAGCTGTGATGGCTGGTATGAACCATCTTGGTTTAGTGGGTTAGTCGGCGTCGTAGTTGACACTTTCGGCCACTGCCCATTACCCACTAACCACTAGCCAAATAAAAAGCATTGGTCGTCTGCTTGTGACGTCACTTCCTTTCGATTAGAATAACTAAGCTTAGTCCACTACGAAGAACATCAAGCTGGAACACACCCTAATTACCCTCCTTGCTTAGCCTAGACCAAGGAAGATAAATATAAATAAATGTGTACTTATTTTCTACCCCCAACGACCTATAATGTAGTAGTAACCCGTCCGGGCCCGGGGTAGAATATGCCTAGAGTGACTCTACTAGTCGTAAGAGACGTTGAAAAGAGACCTTTTCCTTTCCCCTCCACTCTCCCACTGGAGAATTCTCCTCCCACTTGTCCCTGCCCTCGTCCCTTGTTGGACTCCCCTTAAATGACGACCCCCGTGATGAGTAATGGATCCGATTTCAACCTGTGGCGACTTTTCATCTACATCTTCATATCATTTCATCCACTCATTGTTTCGGTTAGCCAAAGTTTAAAAAATATAGGACATGAAACCTAAACATTATCATCTTCTATAATGTAGTAAACGATAGTTAGGAAAGACACCGCTTTCAGCGCTCCGATCGTCTGACCTAGTGGCCGTTTTTATGTTTCCGTCAATGCAAAATGCGACCTAATCGATATTATTGCTGTGTATTAGTGCTGTGTTATTCATTTATTATTGCTGTGTACGTCAGATCCTGAAATTATTGGAGTTGGAAGAAAATGGATTATTGAAGTTAAACTTTAAGGCGTTTTCATAGCAACACGCTTCCACGTTTTTTCCGGACCGGCAAGTCAGGTGAACCAATCAGGGCAGGCACGGCAAGTGTCTGATTGGTTCACGTGATCTGCCGGTCCGGGAAAACGTGTTGCCGTGTTGCTATAAAAGCGCCTTTATACTAAAAACTTGTAGGTGGGTGGATGGGTTTCCGTCAATGTCCGTCATTCCCCTGGCGGAGGTTCAGTAAACCTTACGAAATCCGAAATCGACGAGTCTCCGCCAGAGGATTTACAGACCTTGCTTGGGTTTCCGTACGTGACACGATTCTCCATATGGATGGCACATTCAAACTGACTATAGAATTTACAGAAGAATATCCTAACAAACCTGCAACAGTAAGATTTGTGTCCAAAATGTTCCATCCCAAGGTTACCCAGCAAATTCCACGCGGCTAAATATTACAAGGAGAATAGAAGAGAACACGAAAATATGGTGAACGCTTGTGTGGAGCAAAACTTTGTAGACTTCTTTTTTTTTTAAGTCGAACCGGCACTGTGGTTATATATTGATAGTGTGGTTGACACAATCTGTGAAGTTTACGAGGGTTACTTTTGTTTTCCCAGGATTGGTTTGCATTGCACAATACAACTGCTTTCATGTTAATGTGGTTATAGGCCTACTTGAACGTATTAATAAAAGATTATGTTGGCTATTTTGTTATAGACACTTACACAATAATAGTCTAATACTCAATTACATGATTATAATAAATAATTACTAAATAGCGATATTAGAACAACAAGAAATAAGTAAACTAGCTATATAATTATTGTAGCTATTAAACATCATTTGATTGATGGTTGTTATTAAGGTAAAGATTTTACAAGCATCGTAATGCCGACCGTAAGCCCGGCCAATATCATATTGATCCGGTTTTCCGATATTTTTTTTTTATTAAGGCCAGTGTAGGGGACAGTGCCCTCTTTAGCCTGATAATTGATGAATGATAATGAGAAAGGGAAGAGGAAAGCCTGGTACCGGCACGTAGTCTCCTCCTGTCGAAAAGTACCAAGGGGACCATTGGCTTTACGACCCATCCGAAAGGACGGTGTAACTTTGACCAGTCATATAGGTTCCTCCACTAACCTGGACTGCCGAGCAGTTGATGAGAAGAACGAAGCTATTACACAAGCAATCGAACCCTCCAATCTGCTCTAACCAACGGTAACTAGTGTTTTAGAGGAGAGTGGTCACCCATCCACCTCCTGACCTAGTGTGTTCGTATGGGAACCGGCTAAGGGACCGCGGATAATCCGTTGGAGTGTTAGAGAAATGTCTTACTCTTATGGATATGTCAAAGTAATAATACAATTAAAGGCTGGTCCACACAGATTTTGAAGACATAATGCATAAGGTTTTAAGACGTTTTAAAAACAACAATGAAAACAACGTCTTGAAACTAAAACTTTGTGTGAACGCCAGTACGTGTTTCCTATGATCCAGCTTTGCGACTACGCGTTAAACCTTAAATCGTATGTCTTAAAAATCTGTGTGGACCAGCCTTAATCTGTATACAGTATACACATTACTTTCCTGATAATAGTTTTTGTATGATGAACTGTCCAAATAACTAAATCAAGCAGTCAACAAATTTAGATTTATTTATTATTATTCAAAGATGTACTCACATGACGTCAGACGTCGCTCTTATGACAGGCAGGGCTAACGGGTGATTACGTCATCCATGACAATTTCCTGCATCGACGCAGCCATTCTCCAAGGTTTATTTGATATTATCACAGTTGAATGTTGATTGCAGGTATTACTAGTGATAAACGGCTGAAACTCTTATTTTTTTTTTGACTTCACACTAATCACAAAAATGTTAGATCTTACTTTTCTCTTCTGGGCACCCCCCCCCCCCCCCCCCCCGTTTATTTTTTACTGTAACTGGTATGACCATTGAAAGTAATTCAAGATGGAGATGCGTGAAAAGTTTTTAAAAAAACCGGATATTTTCAACTATTCCGGAAACTCATAAATTAATAATACTTTAAGGGTTGAGCTTAAAAATTACAAAAAATATGTGTGTGTTTCACAAAGTATAATCTTTAACTATAGGTACCAAAAACAAAATTTCACATGATTTTCTAAAATATTTAAAATCAAAAATTATTTTTTTAAGTGAATATTTTGATTTTTTTTTGTAAACAAAATTTTAGTTTTAACTTTTATAAGTACTATATAACCTACGAAATTAATTAAGTAATTAATTAACGAAATGGTTTAACACTCATATTTCGTACCAAACATATTCGTCATCTACTGACAGCTAAAATGTAAACAGAAACACACATGTTGTCCTCCAACATGGCCGTGAGTGTGACGTCATAACGCTTAAGAGTCTCGTTGTAATCGAGCGCGTAATTACTAATTACAAGACAATGATTTACGAGGCGAGGTGATGAACTCACGCGGAAGATGAAGCATCACAGTCTGTGACGTCATCCACTTGTTTCTTCGACGTCACAATTTCCTGAATGAGAGTAATGACGATAAAATGCAAGTGGCGAAGAGCAACAGAAAGATTCTCATTTAACTATTTATTTATTTATTTAGGGTTTCTTTCAAGCATATCGCTACATAGATTTGGTTAAATAATATATCGAAAGCTTAATGCTCTTTCTAATAACTAGGCCTACTTATGACTATGCTACTGGAGATCTATGTTTGCTTATTGCAACTAAAAAAAACACTAATTGTTACAATAGGGCATACTAAATCATTGACAGATAAGTTTATACATCAGTAATGAATTGTGTAATAATTGTATTGTATTAATTTCGAGAAATAGAATATTTAAAATGTGTAACTTAGTATATACTATACAATAATAATAATAATAATAATAATAATAATAATAATAATAATAATAATAATAATAATAATTATAATAATAAAAATAATAATAGTAATGATAATAATAATAATAATAATAATTAATATATATTTTAATTAATAATAATAAATTAAATAATTCTGTTGTTGTATTGTCTCGTACCGACCTCAGATCCTGGTACACTCCCCTTTCATGTTAGCTGTTTCAACGAAAACCGTCAGATTCCTGGCGTGTTCATACAGTTGTAAAGGCAGTCTTCTGATTAGCCTCAATTATTACGTCAGCTGTCTTAGGAATTTCCAGATAACCAACCATGAAGGTCGTAAATTATCTCGAAATGGACTGTGGAACGACTTGGCTATTCGCAAGCATGAGAAAACTTTTGTTGGGACAACTTTACCACAAAATACGTAAGTTTTAACAAGTATATGCCCAAACAAAGTTTTCGAAAATTATTTGTAAACGTAAAATAAATAAATAAGTTTTTTTTTTAAATATATTATATTTTATTATATTTTATTATATTTAATTATATTTTATTTTTATTTTTATTTTTATTTTTAGTTTTAGTTTTATTTGTATTTGTAGTTTTATTTTTATTTTTATTTGTATTTATTTATTTTTTATTTTTTTTCATTTTCATTTTTATTTTTATTTTTATTTTTATTTTTATTTTTATTTTTATTTTTATTTTTATTTTTATTTTTATTATATATATTTTTAAGTAGAATAATGTATTATTTATTTTTGTTTATATATAGGAAAAAAATATGTAACAACAGCTTCAATTGAAATGAATTATCTACGGATAGCAGCTGAGCCCAGCATGTGAACTTGTCCTTTCACGAATATCGTCATTCATCGAAGCAAAACATAATCCACACAAATATATAAGATGGACTCTCAGAGGAACATCTTCAAAGCCAGTAAATTTAATAATCATATTACATCACCGCCTCCTCGATTGAAAGTGAAAACTGTGACGTCACAGAATGGTCATTAATACATGATAATATATCGAGGCTCGCGCAGAGAAGAAGAAGGATGGCCTACATCACGAAAACCGAGTCTCACAGTTAAATAAGAAAACGTCGCAAAAGAATATAATTATAAAAAAGCCGTTTCTGTTGGTTGGGACATACGGTAGTAGTTGACACAAAGTGTTTAGCACCTATGTTGGTTCTTTGACTTGCAAAGTGCATTGGCATATTTCACGGTTGTGCATGTTTGGTTGCATTGGCCACATCGAGGAGAAATTGTTTCGTTAGGCGGATGTTCATAATACGCAAATGTTCGCGAATATTTGCTCCTACGCTACTTTGAAAGTGGGGCAAAGGAATCGTAAAGGTACATATTATATTGTAAAGTATACCGAGCAGTGGCGAACGTAGAAATATATTTCGGGGAGGGGCTGCCTAGAGTCACACCTGTAAAAAGATACCCCCCACAAAAGCGCCACACGCAATTTTTATAAATCTGTAATTTTGAAGCGTATTTTAATGTGTTTTAGAAGAATTTGTTGATTGGTGCTTTGCTGACTGTAATACATTTACAATAGTCTTAGGAACATTATTGAATTTATTTCTCTTTAAGGCTGTACGGGCACGGTTTTTCAGTTTTCTAAAATTAGAAGTTAAGCTTTGAAATTGAAACCAGGACTTCTGAAAGTTACAAAATAATTTTTTTCGTAATTTTGATTTCACCGGTATTGTAGTAGATATTGCTAGATGTACGCCGCTTTATTCAAAACATAACTTCGCCCAAAAATACACATTTGTGATAGCCAACTTTTATCGTAGTTAATGTACATACTTTGTTCTAGGAGGTGAGGAATTTTCAGTTCGTTATCTTTAATGGTATGTGTGCTAGATTTTTCTCATCTACCGGTACAAAATAGCTCATTTGTACCGGTGGAACCTGTGAAATCAATTTCGCGTCTAAAATTGCGTCGAACTAAAGGTAATCCTTCTTCAAGACGGATCACTGATTTGTTGATTGGTCACTTATCACTTGTAAATGACGATTGTATCTATAAGGTTGCTCGCTTCGAGACGAGTATAACAAAACAATGTACACATATTTTTACCAGTTGTGTGTGAATGCTACATTTTCAAATAATAAATTAAATAATTTATTAAATAATACTATCTTTGCTTTGATGTAGTAGTTGTTTAATTTCCAATAAGAATATTGTCACAGTCCTGTTTGAAACCAGACTCATAATTAGCCAACCTATGTTATACCAACTTTCCACAAACAAAATGCACTTCCGCAAAGACCACACCAGCCATTCAAGGGTCTTGATTTGTGATCACACCGGCCTATTTGCAGGCCTGCAGTGCATTGAGCTAACTTCACGGCGGCGGCAGAAGAACCGGATTCGTACCTCGGTCGTAACAAAATGTGTTTCCCAAGGGGGGCGGGGGGAGGGGGGAGGAGGAGGGGGGGGGGCGCACATCACTTTCTCCAGATCAGTCAGCAGAAGGTCGAGATACATCCGGTAACCGTCGATATTTGAGACGGTCGGACGGAATATGACAACAGCGTTCGACTTCGACCTATCGCAGCCAACGCCTGTGACGTAACTAATTGTGTGATGGATTGTTCTGTGTCCGGTAACCGTCGATATTTGAGACGGTCGGTCGGAATATGACAACAACGTTCGACTTCGACCTATCGCAGCCAACGCCTGTGACGTAACGAGCTGTGCGATGGATTGTTCTGTGTCCGGTAACCGTCGATATTTGAGACGGTCGGACGGAATATGACAACAGCGTTCGACTTCGACCTATCGTGTAGCCAACGCCTTTGACGTAACGAACTGTGTGATGGATTGTTCTGTGTCCGGTAACAGTCGATATTTCAGACGGTCGGACAGAATATGACAACAGCGTTCGACTTCGACCTATCGCAGCCAACGCCTGTGACGTAACGAGCGGTGTGATCGATTGTTCTGTGTCCGGTAACCGTCGATATTTGAGACTGTCGGACAGAATATGACAACAGCGTTCGACTTCGACCTATCGTGTAGCCAACGCCTTTGACGTAACGAGCTGTGTGATGGATTGTTCTGTGTCCGGTAACCGTAGATATTTGAGACGGTCGGACAGAATATGACAACAGCGTTCGACTTCGACCTATCGCAGCCAACGCCTGTGACGTAACGAGCTGTGTGATGGATTGTTCTGTGTCCGGTAACCGTCGATATTTGAGACGGCCGGACAGAATATAACAACAGCGTTCGACTTCGACCTATCGAGTAGCCAACGCCTGTGACGTAACGAACTGTGTGATGGATTGTTCTGTGTTTTCTTTGTGTGCTGGACTTGTACTATGTAACCACATCGCATCACACCCAGTAACTTAAGAGTGACCTCTGAAGAAAGTTGCACTATTGATGGGGTGGGGTTGGGTGGTTGGTAGCTGACTGTATAGGTAGATATAGGTAGGCAGTCAAACTACTCTTTGTGTGTTGCTGTCTGTCTATCTGTCTATCTGTCTGTCTGTCAGTGTCATACTAATTGCTTTGATGGTGACAGATTTTCATATAACGTTATGTAAGATAAATAGAGAATATTACCTAATCCGATATTAGTGATGTACCAATCAGCGAGTTAATTGAAAAAAATATATGTATTTTTAAATAAGTATCTAGAGCACACACATCAACATAATATTATTCTAGCGCAATCAAAAGTACTCGTTGAACGGCCATCTTGGTAATTTGTGACGTGTTATGTCATAAGTTTCTTAATAAACCTTGAGTTGATTCTGTACGGCGTGCTATAATATTTTGATAAAAAAGAATTTTATTTGAAAAAAAATATATGTATTTTATTAATATCATGCCATGGCATTGCATCAATTTAACATAATATTCATATTTATTTACCTATATAATTTATTTTTGTTTTTATTTATAACAGGGTACATAATACGCCATTGATGAACGAAGAAAAGTAACAACAATAATAATATTTTACATTTCACAGACATTTATGATGTATCCCGAGATTTCTGCGTAGACTATTTCGAGTTGGAATGGTCTTGAATTGAGGTGTGACCCTTTGTGGCCTTCTTTTCGTTTATACATGCTATCAAGTAAATTTATGTGATTTGTATTTGTATTATTTTTTTGAGTAGAAAAAAAATTAAAAAAATATAACACAAATGAAATGAAATGAAATGAAATGAAATGAAATGAAATGAAATGAAATGAAATAAAATGAAATGAAATGAAATGAAATAAAATGAAATGAAATGAAATGAAATGAAATGAAATGAAATGAAATGAAATGAAATGAAATGAAATGAAATGAAATGAAATGAAATGAAATAAAATGAAATAAAATAAAATAAAATAAAATAAAATAAAATAAAATAAAATAAAATAAAATAAAATAAAATAAAATAAAATAAAATAAAATAAAATAAAATAAAATAAAATAAAATAAAATAAAATAAAATAAAATAAAATAAAATAAAATAAAATAAAATAAAATAAAATAAAATAACATAAAATAAAATAAAATAAAATTAAATTAAAATAAAATAAAATAAAATAAAATAAAATAAAATAAAATGAAATAAAATGAAATAAAATAAAATAAAATAAAATAAAATAAAATAAAATAAAATAAAATAAAATAAAATAAAATAAAATAAAATAAAATAAAATAAAATAAAATAAAATAAAATAAAATAAAATAAAATAAAATAAAATAAAATAAAATAAAATAAAATAAAATAAAATAAAATAAAATAAAATAAAATAAAATGAATAGAATTGAAAGGTGTCGGGGGAATATTATTACAATCTTCGGTAATCCATGGAAAGTACTGCGAAGCCGGTAACAGTTCGCATTATATGTTTACTGCAAGCTACTAACAACTTATAAAACATTGTTAATTAATTTAATGTCCATCCTTTTAAGTTATACAACTGTTTTACAAACATGTTACGGTGAGTTTGGGTCAAGCTTCAATAGAGGGTATTTTAGCACATACATACACCAATGATAAGGTAAGTGGTCCTCGTACCATTGCGCTATACCTCAACCGTGCTACATTACACTATGACGTCATAGTGTGAATAAATATTCTTGATACCCTCGCTAACATGAGCAATCAAAAACACATTAAAATATGTCATTACTTAATTTCACTTGAAACGCATATGCTGCATGATTAACATGGGCCCTACAGGCAGCTTGTTAGAGATACATGGCCATGCATGTTCTTCTACTACTGTGTGCCAAAGAATGCAGTTTTATAAATGTTGTGTTATTAATACCAGCTACTTTGGCCATGTGATATCGAATCCTTGATAATTATATCAATAGAATTCAATACGGTTATAAATATGGCTTGTTAATAAATACAAATGAGGAGCTATATAGAAAAGTTGATGGGAATGTTACAACGGTTTATTTCAATTCAATCAATTGAATTCAATTTAATTCTCATAATGTTCACTTACATTTATAAATTTTATTTCTAAACGTGATACATATATGCATCAGAAAACAAAACGAAATAAATATTAGTAATCCGCGTAAGGAAAACATCTTGTGTGTGGGCTGCTCATTTACAACAAAATACAAGTCTTGAGTAGTTTACAACAAATTATACAACATATGCAATCCGATAGGCTAGAGTGCTACTCATGTCAAATTAGCATTTTGACATTTTAATTTAAGCTCCTAAAATATAATTTCACTAATCACTAATCAGTTTTAAGTGACTCAGTCATGGATAACACGCGATACTCTAAGTGTAGAGGTCATCAGTTGGATTCTGGACTAATCCTACCAGAAAGGTTTCCTATGTCAGTCATGAGGCAATCCTAACAACAGACTTGGGACATTTCTTCGAGATTCGAACCTAGAACTCAGAACCCACTCCATGGCTTATCACGCCTACAACTAATTGCATGGCCACGATCAGTCCACCACACGCCGGCATACCGGCATACATGCTATACCGGCGTACATCCCAGCCAACGGTTTAGCCGCGGTCGCTTATTCGGTTCCCATACGAACACCGAAGTTAAGCAACCTCGGGCTAGGTGAGGAGGTGGATGGGTGACCATTCTCCTCTGAAACACTTGTTACCGTTGGTTAGAGCAGATTGGAGGGTTCAAAAGCTTGTGTAACAGCTTCGTTCTTCTCGTCAACTGCTCGGCAGTCCAGGTTAGTGGAGGGACCTATATGACTGGTCAAAGTTACACCGTCCTTTCGGATGGGACGTAAAGCCGATGGTCCCCTTGGTACTTTTCGACAGGAGTAGGCTACGTGCCGGTACCGGGTTTCCCCTCCTCCCTTTTTCATCATCACGCATCGTTGTTAATCATCCGTTGTTATACTGGTCACTGTAAATGGCATAACAATGCTGTATGGGGCGAATTCATAAATAAATAAAAACATGCTTTACCGGCAGACATGCTATACCGGCATATATCTGCAAGGGACATCAAGGTTACTAGAAGACTGCCCCGAATACACATTGCTTATGAATATTGACATTTAAATTGGCATCTCAACAGAGTCATATTTTAGTATCTATACCTTCTGTTTGTGAGATATTTTTAAAGAGAATTCATCCTTAAACTGTAAAAAACCATCAAAACACACGTCAACTCAAGGCCTACAACTTGTGCGCCATTGGGAACCGGGCAGAAGACTTGACGACCAAAGCCATTAAATTAAATAAATGTACAAAAGATTTTGTGAAGCAAAACTTGAATCGGTATAAGCTTTTTTTAACCTAGGAATGTTTTTTATTAGCATATACACCTTGAGCATCCCTGATTTACATAAAAATATTTCGAAAGGTCAAATTACAAATCTTGATTTATTTGTGGTATCACTGTAGCGACTCGCAACATACGATGGCCATTTGCATTTAATGAAATGTGTATTAATTCTCTGGTCAGACTATGTATTGGATTGGTCATGCTTTCACTGTTCACCTAAATTTACGCGTGCATATTTTAGTGCTCACCTTTTTGACATGTAGCCAAACTTCATAGTATGCTTTGCGTTCAGCTGTCCTAAAACGCTTAACTGATGGTATCTCTAAGTAGGGTTTCAAATTGTTTGCACTTTTTCCAGACACTTAAATTAATGTGAAATGAATACTTATTTGCTTCTCGTTATTTATTATACAATCATTGTATACCCACTCAATGTATGGTCATATACACACATTGCCAACCGGAGTAATATCATTTTCTTGTGTCTTTACAAATACACATATACCAAACAAAATTGCAAACATTGCAAGAAAGAAACCGGTCAAGCCCAAAACGGAGAAGATTAACCGGAAAAACCAAAATAAGGGCACACTTACAAAAAAAAAAAACGCCCATTTCAAAAGAGGTTCAACTTTTAAAGTGATGATTATCTCTAAGATTTTGGTAAATCCCATTATTTTGTTTACAATATATTAATATAGTAATTAATGTAATAAACAAATTTATAAATGTTTATAAGTTGCTTATAATTGGCAAATAAATATATTAATAACAATTACAAAATTTAATTGATTTATTGAAACATTTCGAGGTGAGAACAACAAAATGAGCACACTTAATTTATAATTAAAAGCTTGACCGATGAATTTGTCATATTCATGTATTATTAATATTATGTACTATAAATAAACCAACTATGGTAAAAAATAACCCATCAAGATAATAAAATGTAATCAATTTTTGTGCAATTCAAGAAACAATTCAGGACTTAGAAAAGCCAACTGAATAATACTCCATCACCTTATCAATGCACAATTATACTCTGCTTCTATTGGAAATTCTCTGCAACTGTTGCTCATATGTACTACACTGAAAAAAAAAGTAGTTTTGCCAACGACCTAGCCTAGACTTCCACGTGGGTAATTCTAGGGCTAATCAGGGCCTCTTCTGAAAATAGTTGGTATACATCAAATTTATATAGCATCAAATATATATAACATCAAATTTAATTTTTAAATTTTTTTTATTTCATCAAATTTAAATCTTACATGTGTTTGATTGCAAAAACGAGTAATGAGAAATGACATCTTACTAAACTCGTCGTACATCTTCGGTAATGCTTCCGTCACGGGTGGGTGAGCGGCAGCCAACCAGCGGCCGTAGCTAATTTAAATACCTGCTCGGATTGGCCGAGACCGTAAACACGTCATTGACTGACGACGAAAGCGTTTGCGTAGTTGCTGTACTACAAGTATAATGTACTGGCTGGGTATACTGGCCACGCCGTAAGGAGCGAGGTGTCCCCTAAAATTCTGAGAAGAGACGGTCGCTCCACACGGTCTATTTCAACTGTATTCACCGCGGGATTTCCCGATACCTGCATTGTTATTGTCCACTGCATTGACTGCACCGACCGTGAATGGAATGCGACCCCACCACGTCTGACAACAGGAGGGCGATATTATCACCACAATACTTTAGGCAAGAGAACGGGATGCAACTAGATTTAGGTTGGTAGTTGTCACACTCGTCACTTTCCTATTACATAATCCGTGACGACAACACCTTGCAAGTTAATTTGACGCGACTTATATTTTTTTTGTTTCGTTGACTAGTTGTTGAATGTCCCTAACCAGCTAAACTATTTTCATTAGTATCGATCTTCTGCTATAATCGCGTAGTAACCCTGTTTAATCTAGAAGTTGTTTTCTCTTTATCACTTAGTTAGGAGGGTACTGCCTCTTCCCCATGTTTGGACGGGCGGGAATCGAGAGTGCATTCCGTTCACACGCCCCGAGTAACATTTCCGGGTAAATGTTTCGTAGAATGCAATTGATGCAGTCAATCAATCTGCTGCACGCGAAGCGATCGGCTCAAAGATATCCACTGCAACTTTATGGGGGGGGGAGGGTGTGTCAAGCTACCCTGTGGAACCTCCGATATATGTCGGTTAACGGTTAACCCACAATTTTTTTTTTCATGTTCTTTCTTATTCACATACTTTCATTTTTATTATTTAATATGTTGAATTTCTACTTGATTTGATTTTATTTCATTTCTCAATTACTTTTTCTTGTTCTTAATTTTTATTTTTATAGTACAGTAGGTTGTTCTGTTTTGTTGTTATTGTTATTTATGATTTCATTATTATTAATTGTTTGCATAGCCTAGTTTTATTTAAGGTCCTCCTTTGTAAATCAGTTTCTATAACTGAATAAGATGGACTTTAAATTAATAAAAAAAATAAAATAAAATAAATAAAATAAAATGTTAGTTGAAGCTTTCCACTGCGATGGAAAACAGGAATAATTTATTGGAAAATAGAAACATTCTTGAGAAAGAGCACTAAATTCTCTATTCAAAGACATTTTGTTTTACTTTGTGTTAGTTGTAAAGTAGTTTACAGCTATTTAACCGACACAAATCGGGGGGTCCACAGGGGGGGGGTCCAAATCTACAGGGTAGTTTGACCCGCCCCCTCCCTCCCCCCATGAAACTAGAAGCACGTGTTCTCTGCGTGTTTTGGAGAAATGATTTTCATGTTTTTTAATAGAGTCTTTGGTCTAGGCCTATATCTAGTAAAGTCTATTACATAACTTGAGACTTCTTGAGATTATCTTGAGACTTAACTTGAGATCATCTTCAAAATTATGTAGGGGCTATGCTTACTCACTATAAGTTTTTTCAATTTCAGTTCCGAAGTCATATATAACCTATAGTTGTCGAGTAAGTCGTAAACACCAAATAATCAATTAATTGAAAATCCGATTTTTATTACAATACATTCGTTAAAATATATATATTGTATTCCAGCTTGCTCGAATATAGTGCAAGCAAGTTTAAACACAGACTCTCGTCCCCCCCCCTCCCCCCCTCCACCCTCAGCACTCGATCCAAGCGTTTAAAACAACGACCGAGGTGGGTCTTGGAATTTACATTTACATTTGACAATGAAGATTAGCTAAAATTCCAACATGTCTTGACATTATAACGAAACTTCCTCAGTTCCATTAGCTGAGCTGGGCTGAGTGGAGGGGATAAGTGAGTCGAATAGGCTATGGAAGTGTAGCGGAGGTCAGCGTATATGAGGTAAATGCCAAGGATAATGCAGTAACAAGGCGCGATCCGAACCCATCTTGAGACTAGAGTTGTTGCAGAATGTCTCACATCTTCAGCCCTTTTGTAAACCCTTGGACCAATGACAGTTGAGTACATTTGCATGTCCTGTAAGTAAAACATTATTTAACAGAGATTTTCCACCACATAAGGTGACTTGTTGTGTGTATGGAGAATATGTTTCATGTGGACTAAAAAGTAAGATAATACATAATTAGCATAAATTATTGCAAAAAAAAACAGATGCTAAAAATTGATGCTTCATACTAATTATGAAAATAATGTTAATGTAATATAATGGATTATATAAGTTAAATGTACTTTTATGATGGTCTTTCTTTTGATACAGTATAATAATTATTGACACAACAGATGTCCTGTTCGTGCATCCGAAGGAACCACACTATTAGTCCGAACTGATTTATCTCTGTCACTATATATATGTATCTTTGTTAATCGTTTCCATCTATTGTTACTAATACCCATGTTAACATTATTATCATTGATTACATTATTATTAATTATCATCTAGTCTTATCATTATTAGCATATACAATTGTGACAGCCTCGTCTCTCTCTATGGTTTCTTGTTTTCCCCACATTCCCTTAAAAAAACAAGTGGAGCCCTACCAGTTCACACATACGTCTCTCGTCAGGGTACTCCTGAACCTGACCCACCCCCCACCACTGCAGCTAGCCGGCACTCGATCCCCATCGAGTATTTTCTGCTGTGGGCACGTAGCAATGGGACGTAAAGCCGATGGTCCCATTGGTACTTTTCGACAGGAGTAGGCTACGTGCCGGTACCAGACTTCCCCTCCTCCCTTCGTCATTATTATTCATCAATCATCCCTCATCAGGCTAAAGAGGGCGTTGTGCCCTACAATGGCCGTAATTACAATAAAATAAATAAGTAAATTAGTAAGGGCTCAAGGTACGTCAATCCCCTGGCGAAGGTTCGATATGAGTTGGACGAGTCCCTGCCAGGGGATTTACGGACCTTGATAAGGGGAATACGAACACGGGAGAAACTCTTCCCAGACACTTTATCATATCGTTACCCAACAATCTACCCGACAATAAAACAAAAACATCGTCGTTGACAACGCACATCACTTAATATGCAAAGTGGATTTCATAATCGTTTCGTTAATTTAGGTCTACGCGTATGAGTTGTTGCTGCCGGTGTTGGTATTAGTGAGATCATGAATCAACGACCTGTGGAGTCACACATATTATCTAGGAGGCGGTGTGAAATATTAACAGTTGCGTGGAAGTCACGTGTCATTCATTGTACACGTGGACATTGAAGGATGAATGATGCAATGAGTAGACAGTATTTTAGTTGACAGAGTGCATAGTATTTTAAAGTTGAAAATTTACACTTTCAATACGGAAAATAAGATATGTAGCATTTAATTTTAATTTTAATAAAATGTTGACGGAAATAAAAACATACATTGCAAGCTTTTTGATGTGATTCAGGGTGCGAATTGACGGCTTGGCAGAGAGGGGGAATGCTCAAGTATAGTATCTGCGTGGGCAGTAAGGGGTCTGGGGCCAAGCCCCAGCCTCGGAGGCAAACATTTTTGGGGGGCTATTATTGCTTTTCGAGATGGCCTTCGAAGCGATCTGAGTCCATTGGTTTGGTTTATTAATGTACAAACACTTCCTGGCTAATAATATATGTTTACATTGAGGCATTATTTATAAACGTTACGAGATAAAGTCACTTGATATAAAATGAGATGAGATGGGTATCCAGAGGTGGGGATTTGGCCATCGCCGGCGGGGATACCTTGCAGTAAACCAAAACCAGGGATGGAACTACCAGAGGGGGGAAATCCCCCCATCCCTCCCCCCCCCCCCCCCCGTCAATTCGCACCCTGATATATGTGAATACATCTTTAAAATCAGACCGACAAGTGCTACAAGCACTGCGATCATGTAACTTTGGTATTAAAATTGAAAGCTATAAGTTCGTACGCAAACCTCTTTGGGTACGTTGGAATAATTGTATTGCCAATGAGAGTCCGAGGATTCGAAGAAGTTCACAAGAACAGAAGAACTCATCAGGCAGCAACCCAAGTCTTGATATTTCAAAACGTCAGCTCATACGTTAGTTTATAACGTTGACGTTTTTGGTTTGAATCAAGTGAATAGTCTCGCGTTACGATATAAACTTAGTTTTCTGTCGTTCCCGACAATAATGGACCATAAGTCCGCCATAAGTCAGTTCTATTTATTATTACACAATTTTAAAATGTTTGACAAATTCTAAGAACCCGGTATTGTATAATATGGAAATTATATTTGACCACCCACGCTACTTCTACGCCACTGGTCCCCCCCCCCCACCCAATACGCCTACTCCAGAATTGTTAATTAAACACGATTACTTTGAGTGTTGTTCACACAAAAAATGACTTTTAAAAGTCTCGTTAGATTTCTGGTTCTGCTTCATCTTGTGAGTGACTGATCAGTGAAGTGTGTTGACTACTGACAAATGGTCTAGTGCATCGGAGTCAAAAACAAGTAGGTTGAACAAATTGACCAACCTTTGAAAGTAAACTTTAGAAGCGTAGGCTAATCGCTTTGTCAGAATAGACGAAGTGTTCGTCTTGGCTCGCAATCTGATCGTCTCAAATATCATCTTATAAATGTTTGCATCTCCCGCTGCGCCCAACATGATCTCGGCTCGGTAATAACAACAAGTAATTGAGTCAGTGATAAAGTTGTGCCAACTTAAGTATGCTTAAGCATGCTTACGAAATAGCTTCCAATAGTACCAACATAATTTTCTACTTAGTTCCTACATGACAACATGAGAGTCTGGTAATAACAACAAGAAATGGAGTCAGTGATAACCTTGTGCCAACATAAGTACTTTTATGCTTACGAAATAGCTTCCAATACTACCAACATAATGTTCTACTTAGTTCCTACATCACAACATGAGAGCCCGGTAATAACTACAAGAAATGGAGTCGGTGATAAATTTGTGCCAACATAAGTATTTTATGCTTACGAAATAGCTTCCAATAGTACCAACATAATTTTCTACTTAGTTCCTACATTTATTTACTTGATACAGGTACCTTAAGCCGCGTTTACATCCACTTAACGTTCGTAAATTAACTTACTTGACGTACGCCCACGAGTTGAGCCTGTACAAATCAAATGGCATCGTCTACATTGAAATTAAGCAAATTAACGCTACGTACGCCAAGCCAAGCTGAGGCGAAAGTTCAATCAAATTCAACTTTTTGTTAATCTGACAAAGTTGGTTAAGTGGCGCATGCGCAGAGCCAATTCTCTCCCACAGAAATATTCTGGTTTGTTGATTGAAGTAAATTTTGCTAATTTCATAGATTGGTTGTAGACAACCATATAAATGTGACGGAGTTTTGAAATTTGCGTATGTTAATTTACGAACGTTAAGTGGATGTAAATGCGGCTTTAGGGGTAATTTGTTTCTTGGGTTGGATTCCTGGATATTCCTAACACGGCAATCTATTGCACTCTTCTAAGGAGTAGCGACCGTCTTTACGAGCGTGGAAAATAACGCTGGGAATCATTCATCTTCGTTGAAACAGTGTGCAAAAAAAATTCCATTACTTCTTGGCTTAGGAATAAGTAAACGGTGACTTTGGAGCCGTCCTAGCAACGAAGCACTCAATAAATTCAAAGTTGTTCTGAATCGGCCTTGTTGACTCTGACATTTGTCCGCAGGTGTTCGCACTGTCCAATCACTGATTCATCTGTTTCGTATTTGAAATTTCGATCTTTGATTGGTTATCGCTCACTCGTCGATGGTGTTCGGAGCCTACAGGGTTGGTTTAGTCGCTTTAAATTAAAGTCCCCCACTGCAAATCAGTTTAATTACTGAGTGGGTAGACTCTAAATGTGAATTTATTTATTTATTTATTTAAACATCTGAGGTCGGTGTCATCAAATTTTTCTCAAGGGTACGCACAATACCAAAACACAACAATGAAACAAATGAATTAAACCGATGGACAAGCAAGCTGTCAAAAAAAATCTGAAGTTCTGAAGTTGGAAAAAACAAACGTTCAGAAGGTTTACAAACTTTCAGATGGTTGCTGTCCATTACTTAACATAAATTTTAACTGGCGAGCAGTTACTATCGTTACAACTAATTGTTTCTCCTCATTATTTGCAAAGATATTACTTTGCGGCTTGTTGTTTGTCCACCAGTTCAATTCATTTATTCCATTGTTGTAGTTCGGCTGTTACGTCAGATGTGCGTACCCTATAATCCCGTAACAACAATCTAAATTTAATGTTGTTAGGCTACATAAGTTTCTTTAGTTCTTACAAAACCACATTTTTTATCTTTCAATGTTGTGTATATCTTGAGTTATTGTCAAACAGACTTGTATTTTTCTTCATAAAATTCTCCGCAAAAAATACTATTGAATTTCCAGTCGGTCGGTGCGTAAACATATTTCTACACTTAGTTAAATATACATTTAAATACAGTCTATACATAAATACGTGTGTGGTGGTTAGTAGTGTATTTAACGATGTATTTAAGTCAAAGTGCCGTACTGTATAAATACATATTTAAAAATCTATTAATATTTTTCATTTCATTTTCAAGTTACACAGTTGTAAAATCAAACCTCAAAAGAAGTTGTTGGTGTTATTAGGGACCATAAATGTCAATCATACCATTCTTCCGCAAAGTACTCACCATCCTTGCTATACAGGCAGCTCCAAAACATATTGGCCTCCAACGACAGCGCAGATTTTCACTGTAGGTCTATCAACAATTTAACACAATGATTGTGTTCAATCTGGGTGTTCAGTGGGTTCAATCGCGGCTGTTTTATTGCTCTCTTTGTACGAGGTTGTAAGCTTCAATCATGTTGACAGGTTCTCCGACCATCAAGAAGGGTAGATGCATAGCTTCCAAAAACAAGTGACCTCCGATTATTTTGTCCTCGAAATGAATAACCTAAAATCTAAACTAAGATCACGTACTGAATTTGAGGATCGCTAAAGTCAATAATTATTATTAGTTTTAATTATTAACTTAAGTAATAATTATGATTAGTTTTAATTATTAACTTTAGTGATCCTCAAATTCGGTACTTGATAGTTTCGATTTTGGGTTATTCATTTCGAGGACAAAATAATCGGGGGTCACTTGTTTTTGAAAGCTATGCATCTACCCTTCTTGCTCGGAGAACCTGTCAACGTGATTGAAGTTTAGAACCTCGTGCAAAGAGAGAAACCAGCTGCGATTGAACTCAAAATTGGCCGCCGTGGTAATTGATAAACGTGAGTCGATAAAGAAGTTCTCCCTGAAACTTCCTTATCAACTCCGATCTAGAGTCCACCTAGTTCTTACAACCGTCGCTAGAGAGCTCTCATGTCTGGAGCGAACGTGCTGCCACCTGTAGTCGCTCTTTCACAACCGGTTTGCGTAGCCGCGTGTTTTGAAACACTGTCGACTCACAAGTCTCAACGTGTTGGTTGTTGTCGTAATCAGAATCCAATGTACTATCTAGCCGAATACAGAAATAAGTAGTTTAGAATAGAAGAAAAAGAGAATATTGCATCACCGTAAAACAAGTCTCACTATTGACTGAGAGTACGTATTTACCAGGAAGACTTGCCCGTGACCTTTACACTTGCGTAGTTAAATAGGTATATTGTGCCCAAATTTGCCTACTGCATGATACAAAATTGACATAACACCAGATTGTATCTCATTTCATCAATTATCATAATTATTGTTTTACTAAATATAAATCATGGGTAAAGAGAGCACCTGACAAATGAATAAATTTACTCAGTCCCCATGTAAACAACACAGCTAATGGCTAAGTAGACCAGCATGGCGATTCTGTATGGGCGACGATACGTATATCACCGGTTTCAGTTGTTAGAAGAAGGCGATGAGCCAATCACCGCCTTGCATTCGCCTTCAGTAACGACTGAAACCGCTGATAAATTTATCGTCGCCCATACAGAATCGCCCTGCTGATGACGTGCGGTCCCCCATGTAAACAACACAGCATGGCTAACTAGACCAGATGACGTGTGGTCCCCCATGTAAACAACACAGCTAATGCCTAAATAGACCATATTACGGGTGGTCTCCCATGTAAACAACACAGCTAATGCCTAAACCAGATGACATGCTGCGGTCACAGCCATAAAACGTGAAGGTCCTTCTAGTCTAGTGTAACATCTTCACGCGTGTTGCTGCGGGGTTTCCCCGTAATTGCCGGGCCACACTTGACTTCCGCTGCGAGTTCCGGTACATCCGGAAGTAATCATGGCGCGTACGCTCACGGATCCTTGGCCCTTTGTGTTGGTCAACTTGAGTTCGTTCACGCTGGAACGTTTTAATCACTACGTTTATCAAGCGGACTGCATGGGTTCGGACTGACTTCAGTACGCACTGAGATCGCACAAGCATACTTCAATACGGACTCCTCCTATTAAACCCAAGTGGCAAGTCCTATTAAGCCGGGCTGGATCGGCTTCTTAACAGAACTGAAATAAGCTCGAGCTGAGGTGTTTATCAGTCACTACGTTTATCAAGCGGACTGGGTTCGGACTGACTTCAGTACGCACTGAGTTGGGAACCCGTTTAACAAGCGTACTTCAATCCGGACTCCTCCTATTAAACCCTATCCGTAGTCCTATTAAACTGGGCTGGATCGGCTTCTTAACAGAACTGAAATAAGCTCGAGCTGAGGTGTTTACAGAGAACTCGGTGCGCACTAAACTCGGCTCGCACCGCCAAGTGCGAGCCCAGTCCGCTTGATAAACGTAGTGATTGAGACAGAATACTTGGCTGGCTCAGTGGTAGCAAGCAGGCTTATGATTCGGAATGTCACGGACTCGATTCCTGCCACTGAGAATTGTGACTGAAGTTTTCCTCAGGCACACGGATGTGGTGGCGTTGTCAGGAATGGATTTCGACGGGGGGGGGGGGGAGGAGGGGGGGGGGGGCCAAATTATTATCTCGAGATAAATATGACCAGAAAACCGGCTCAAGCTGGGCGCGATGGGGTGTGAGGTACGTGTGTTGAGTCCTGTTGACAATGTATAACAAATAATAATAATAATAATAATAATAATAATAATAATAATAATAATAATAAAATAGTGTAAAAATAATAATAAAAATAACAATAATAATTATAATAATAGTAATAATAATAACAACAATAATAATAATAATAATGATAGTAATAATAATAATAATAATAATAATATTAATAATATTAATAATATTAATAATAATTATAATAATAAAAATTATAATTAGAATAAGTATAATAATAATAATAATAATAATAATAATAATAATAATAATAATAATAATAATAATAATAATAATAATAATTTTTTTTTTTTTCACAATCGCACAAACTTTATTATTATTAGAATACAAAATGAAAAGTACAGAACAACTTGTTCCACAAAGCCATGAGGCTTAACTGTGGATTACACAAAATAAATAACAATTCAGTGCACAGTAAGATGGAAACAAAATGAAAATGACAGTAGAATATAATACAACATGAAACTAATAATGAGAACGATTACGACACAAAATATCAAGATTTTTTATTCTTTTTTACTTCATATTTAACAGTTGTATCTTATAATTATATTTTCATTCATATTATGTTTTCATGTTTTTTGTTTTGTATTTTATATTTTGTATTTTGTATTATGTTCATTATTATATTTAGATTTTAAGTAATTTTAGTATGGGTTGGCAGTCACTCTGGTGTTTGGAGCTGTGCTCTTTTCTGCCAACCCCCATTCACTTTTGTAGTAAATGGAAATGATTAATAAAATAAATTAATAAAACATATGCATGTTTGACAACTAATTTGAAATCACATGATTTTAATAAAGACAAAATTAAATTTATGAATATACGATGAAAACCCAACAACTAACGTACAAACAAAGAATTGATATGAGATTAAATACTATTTAAATAAAAATCCTTTAGCTCTCTTTTAATTATGCTAATTGAATTTAATACTTTTAGGCTAAGTGGCAACTCATTAAAAGTACGTGGAATAATTACTTTAAGCGTTCTCGCGCCGTGTTTGTTGAAATATTTAGGGACCCTATATAAATGTGATATTTGAGAACGCGTGGTGATTGGATTTTGAAGAATCATTTTAAAATCATTTTTAAAATAAAACTGAAAAGCGAGTCGATAATTATATAGCATGTGGATAGGCAAAACGTCACCTTTTTTATAAACGCTGGACTCAACGCAGTCAATATTTCTATGAGATTTGGTAAAGAACGTGACCATTTGATGTTGCAAAGCTGTAATATGCCTTAGATTTGATAATGATGCGTTACCCCATGCTAATATACCGTACATTAATATTGATTCTGCTAGAGAAGTAAACTGTTTTAAGAGTATCTGAAGGAAGCATAGTTTTTATACAATACATTTGACTGAGACATGATCTTAATTTATTACATAATTTATTGATGTGCGGAACCCAATTAAACCGATTATCAATTATTAATCCTAGATACATGTGGCTGTCAACGCAATCAATAACAGTATTACAAGTACAAGTCTCACCATGCATGCAATCATAGGAATGAGAGATAATTCTCACGGTGCTTAACCGATCAATGTTTAAAGGGTTACATATATGCACGATTTTAGTTTTTGCTACGTTTATAACCAAACCGTTATCGTGGGCCCACAATAGTAAATTTTGAAAGTCAGTTTGTAGATAATGATTAGCAATGTTTAAGTTTTTATGAACGGCAATTAGAGCGGTATCATCAGCATATAAGTAAATTTTACACTTCCGCATGTACTTTACAATATTATTTACATAAATAAGGTATAGAATTGGTCCCAATATTGAGCCTTGAGGCACACCGGACTTGACAGCTAATTTTTTACTTAATGAACTTCCAATTTTGACCGCAACTTCTCTTTCACTCAAATAACTCTCAAACCATTTTAGCAATTGACCTCTAATTAATAATAATAATAATAATAATAATAATAATAATAATAAAAGTAATAATAAATCAGAACCATGCCAATATGGCCGTATTATAAACACACCATATAAGTAAATTTTACACTTCCGCATGTACTTTACAATATTATGTATTACATTTTTATTTTTTTTTATTTATATATTACAATATTACAATATTATATGATGATGATATTT
Source organism: Isoperla grammatica (assembly GCA_945910005.1). NCBI lineage: Eukaryota > Metazoa > Arthropoda > Insecta > Plecoptera > Perlodidae > Isoperla > Isoperla grammatica. The sequence continues at coordinate 33,742,368 of OX246743.1, forward strand.
GGGCTTTATATGTTTGCAACGATGCTATTTGAAGATGAAACTTGGGATGATTACGAAGTTGAAAGAACGCCACCTGACATCCATGCCCAAGCCAGGATTCGAACCTAGAACGCAGAGACCGCGGTTCACTAGGGCCCACGCCTAATCACCCACGGCCTACTACGCTGGCACAAACACACCTAGCACACTCTTGACACACACAACACACCCTAACACACCCTTGACACACACAACACACCCTAACACCACCGAACACACACACCAGAACATCTCTACTATAGAGGATGCCAATTTGGTTTACCATTTTAGGATTTTAAAGCAATTTCAATTTTAATGCAGTATTTAAAACGACATAAATGGGAGGTTCCGCATAACACAGCACAGCAGTGGGTAACACAGGGTATCGTTAGTTCTTAGTTTATGTGATTAGAAGTAAGACACCCCACCCCCCCCCCCCCAATTCTCTTAATTCCAAAACAATCAGAAGCATTTTCGGTTTGACGTTGCATAGCACCTTATTCACGCGGATGAAGTTGAACCGTGTTTGTGTGACTTCCAACAAATAGGCGTCGTTCAGATGATCTATCGCCAAGATGTGTCGACAAGATGTGTCGTCAGGATTTATCGCCAAGATCTATCAGCAAGATCTATCGCCAAGATATATCGCCAAGATGTGTCGCCAAGATCTATCGCCAAGATGTGTCGCCAAGATTTATCGCCAAGATGTGTCGCCAAGATCTATCGCCAAGATGTGTCGTCAGGATTTATCGCCAAGATGTGTCGCCAAGATCTATCGCCAAGATGTGTCGTCAGGATTTATCGCCAAGATCTATCGCCAAGATGTGTCGCCAAGATGGATGTGTCACCAAGATGTGTCGCCAAGATGTGTCGCCAAGATGTGTCGCCAAGATGTGTCGCCAAGATGTGTCGCCAAGATGTGTCGCCAAGATTTATCGCCAAGATGTGTCGCCAAGATCTATCGCCAAGATGTGTCGTCAGGATTTATCGCCAAGATCTATCGCCAAGATGTGTCGCCAAGATGGATGTGTCACCAAGATGTGTCGCCAAGATGTGTCGCCAAGATGTGTCGCCAAGATGTGTCGCCAAGATATGTCGCCAAGATGTGTCGCCAAGATGTGTCGCCAAGATGTGTCGCCAAGATTTATCGCCAAGATGTGTCGCCAAGATCTATCGCCAAGATGTGTCGTCAGGATTTATCGCCAAGATCTATCGCCAAGATATGTCGCCAAGATGGATGTGTCACCAAGATGTGTCGCCAAGATGTGTCGCCAAGATGTGTCGCCAAGATGTGTCGCCAAGATATGTCGCCAAGATGTGTCGCCAAGATGTGTCATCAAGATGTATCGCCAAGATGTATCGCCAAGATGTGTCGCCAAGATGTGTCGCCAATATGTGTCGCCAATATGTGTCGCCAATATGTGTCGCCAAGATGTGTCGCCAAGATGTGTCGCCAAGATGTCGTCGTCTAGTAGTTAAGGAACTCGTCACCTAACCTCTTTTAGGCTATGTCTAGTCCAGATCACAGACAAAGCCTAGGAGAGGCTAAATAACCAAGCTCGTTCGTTTATCTTGATGTCATGTGCGTTCCTCCAATCCTAGCTCACTTGGTTTCATGACGTCGTGGTCGTGCGTTCCTCCAATCCTAGCTCACTTGGTTTCATGACGTCATGTGCGTTCCTCCAATCCTAACTCACTTGGTTTCATGACATCTTCGTCCTCTTCCACTCTTAGCTCACATAGGACATGTTATACCACGTTATACAGTAGTAGCTTTTAGTTTTGGAACAATGTGACTCCCTTTTCCATGTTATCAGTCCGTGGGTTGGTTTAAAACAGTTCTCCTCCCTCCTGTCTTCAGCCAGTCTTGCCATCTCTCTCTAGCTATCCTTCAAGAGCTGGTCACGGTCTGCCTCACCTGTCACTTACTACGTTGAATTAATCATATTTTAGTATATTGTACCAATACATATTATTTTTATAACTGATACGACATCATGCTTATAATGAGAATCCATAAATGCTATGTAGGATCAATAATCAATAATAGAGCACTCAAAATAGACTAGATGCATTCTGGTGGCAAGAAAATAAACTTCTATTAGGAGTGGTTCAGCTGTCAATTTTCATTGTTGTTTTATTGTTATTATTCATCAATGGCGTTGAAAGGAGGTTGCTTAGCAGCGCTATCGATGCTAGTTTTGAGTCCTCTATAAGTAGAATGTAAACCCTTAGACCAAGGTCTACTAGATCGCTTGTAGCGCGCGCGCAGCGCGCGCGAAGTAAGGTCGTATAACCTATTTCCATAATGTTAAAAATCCCATGTTATTCAAATGGGAGAATCATTCAGAAAAACAAATGAATTGATCTGTCAAAACAAATTATGGGCCAAAAAGACAAAATAACAATCGGTTATGAGATTTTGTCTTCACATTCTCTTTCTCTCTCTCTATATATATATTTTGTAATACTTTACGCGTAAATTCATATTATTGGTGAGGATTATTTAAATAATAATGCGATTTTTGTAGTTGGATCCAAAATGGCGATTTTGGATCTCATTCAATGACCTTACTTTGCGCTTCGCAATTACTCCGCTAGGAGTAAATCTAGTAGACCTTGCCTTAGACAGAAGTAATCACGGCCCTCTAGATCAATTCTAAAATTCGTCTAAAAGAAACACGTTACATTAGACTCTGTTGTACTGAGTTGAATTTATTAAATAAATTTAATTATACCTACTAATTTATTGCTACTTGCATCCGGGAGAGAAAATTTCAATAAATTAAATTCAGTACAGACAATAAAATAGTTTGACTTGTTTGACTCTGTCTGTAGGTCGCTGCGTGACGGCAGCGCCTGTAGAAGGCCGGATCTGCATCCCGCATGACATTCTTGTATGAGAAGTTGCCTTCGAGCGCCTGTAGGTTTCAGCCACGTGACCTCGACATTGCCTGGGTAGGATGGCGCTAAATTGCGGATCAACATTATACTTATGGCACTGACCACGTGGCCATGGGAATTGCGAGCTTGCGATCTTGCGAAAAACAATAAAATAATCCAGGCGCTGTAGCCATTTTTTTTTTTATTTGACTTTTAATTATGTAATTTTCTTGCTTTGTTTTGGTATACTTGCTTATGTATTATGTTTTATTGTAACTGTTATTACTTACTACTGTCTACTGTGTGTATTATTGTATTGTATTATGTTTGCACTAGTGGGATTTTGATATCCTGTTTGCAAAGAAAGGTATTATTATTATTATTATTATTATTATTATTATTATTATTATTATTATTATTATTATTATTATTATTATTATTATTATTATTATTATTATTATTATTATTATGGTTATTATTATTATTATTATTATTATTATTATTATTATTATTATTATTATTATTATTATTATTATTATTATTATTATTTATTATTATTATTGTTATTATTATTATTTTTATTATTATTATTATTATTATTATTATTATTAAATCTCGGCGATATTGTTGCATCGTGTGTTGGTAGAAGATAGTCCCGACTGGGGATCGAACCCAGACATTAAAATGATACGAACATTGTTGTACGATATGTTACCAAATTGTTGTGATATTTGTGTCGACTTGGGGATCGAACCTAACACCTTCGATTTTACATACCGCACTAACAAAAATTAATAATAAATAAGAAATAATTAAAGATAACCAAATAAATACCAACAAATAAAACATTTTATTTATAGCTGTCATCAAGAAATGCACAAAATAATGTACATATTTATTTATACATAGTTGAAACAGAACGTTGAAAAAGTGAGAAATAACAACTTAAAACTGGATTTTAACGCGTTTGTCGTGGTTGTCATTTTGGGAACAAATTTAAGAATTTGTAATTAATTTAAGAATTTGTAATTTATTTTATCCCAAAATAACAATAAAAATAATTTCAAATTTCAAAACGCTTAAATCCGATTTTCTGCTCTTCCAAAACCACATCTTGTTAATAATTGCATTATTAGTGTTATGTAGCAATCAAGAGATTACTTTAAACAAACTAAAAAACTAAATACTTATTTCGGGCGTTTTAAATGTTGATTGAGGCTACCCTTTCCCTGGATCACGCAAATAACAGATTGTTGTATTGTATTGCATCAAAGCTTAGTGAGTGGGGTTGTACTTAATCTTTGATTGCATAGATCCGCGATAACAATAATTTTTCGCAGGAATCTCTTAGGACGCTTTACCTGTTGTGCCCAAATTATGAATGTCAGGGTGTTTGGATAAGTGGGAAGGAATGTCCAAGTGCTGTCGGTAGTACTGAATCCCAGCATTCGTCTTTATAACTGAGTAAAACCTCCGAAAAAACTTTCAGTCAGAACTGCCGGTGGCCGGAATCGAATCGGCGACCTCCCAAATTAGTCTCGCGTCTTACCGCTGAGCCACCCCGTTCAAACCACGTCGCCCGCGCCAAAGCTAGCAATATTCCTCCAACAATCGCTGTTAATTGTACAGTAGACTATTAGTCAGAACTGCCGGTGGCCGGAATCGAACCGGCGACCTCCCGAATTATAGTCTCGCGTCTTACCGCTGAGCCACCTCTATCAAACCACGTCGCCTGCGTCAATATTCCTCCTCCAACAATCGCTGTTACTTGTACAGTAGACTATAGAGTAAAGTACACTAGATGCATTCTGGTGGTGAGAAAATAAACTTCTATTTGGAGTGCTTTAGCTGTCAGTTTTCGTTGTTGTTTTATTGTTATTATTCATCAATGGCGCTGAAAAGAGGTTGCTAAGCAGCGCTGTCTAGTTTAGTTTTGAGTCCTCTATTAGTCAAAACTGCCGGTGGCCGGAATCGAACCGGCGCCCTCCCGAATTAGTCTCGCGTCTTACCGCTGAGCCACCCCTATCAAATCACGTCGCCCGCGCTAAAGTTAACAATATTCCTCCAATAATCGCTGTTACTTGTACAGTACCGTAGACTACTAGTCAGAACTGCCGGTGGCCGGAATCGAACCGGCGACCTCCCGAATTAGTCTCGCGTCTTACCGCTGAGCCACCTCTATCAAACCACGTCGCCTGCGCCAATATTCCTACTCCAACAATCGCTGTTACTTGTACAGTAGACTATAGAGTAAAATACACTAGATGCATTCTGGTGGCAAGAAAATAAAGTTCTATTTGAAGTGCTTTAGCTGTCAGTTATCGTTGTTGTTTTATTGTTATTATTCATCAATGGTGCTGAAAAGAGGTTGCTTGGCAGCGCTGTCTATTTTAGTTTTGAGTCCTCTACTAGTCAGAACTGCCGGTGGCCGGAATCGAACTGACGACCTCCCGAATTAGTCGCGTCTTACCGCTGAGCTACCTCTATCAAACCACGTTGCCCGCGCCAAAGTTAACAATATTCCTCCAACAATCACTGTAACTTAACTTGTACAGTAGACTATATTAGTTAAGTTGGCGCCATGCAGTGATAATGGCATTGAGCGCGATCAAGTTGAAACCGATGTTCCGGCATTCCTCATACTGACGTAACCGGCCACTAAAAATAAACGGCGCCAATAGTCGGAGCGAACGGGCGCCCCGAGTGGCATTGAACATGAGATATTCGCCCGCAATTATTACTGACCGCTGCCTCGCGAATTGGGTCACAAAAAATCATTGCCTGCCTGCCTGCCTAACGTCTTTTTTATATATTGTTTTGTTTTTCGCGTGTGGAATTACATCCGTTTGCTAAATCGTCTACAACTAGTTGGGACAATTAAGACTTTTAGATGTCGTGGAGTAATGGGAGCGATTAGATAATTAAGGCTGTGTGACATGATTTATGATAGGAGTGTGTTTTGGTGTTGAAGGAAAAATCTGTTTGTTGATGTGATTTAATTCCTGAAATATCTTTACATCTTGCTAACCGGAATAGACGGTTTTCAGCATTGATCTAGAGGGCCGTGATTACTTCTATCTAATGCTGACATTACACGACTCAATACTTCGTCAAACTTATTGAATTCAAGAACAAAAGTGAATCAAAAACAGTTTTTAAAAAACTGCAACAATATAGCTTCTATGAATTGATGCTTTTTTGTTTATCCTTGAATTCAATAAGTTTGACCAAAGTATTGGACCGTGTAATGTGGGTATAAGGGTCCTTGATAAATCAATGATTACAATGCTCAACAATGACAACTCAATTGTTTTCAAATGTTATCTTAAGGTGCTTTTCCACTGTTGTGCATTGTTGTCATTGAAGATCTAGATTGCCGTGATTAATATCTAAAGGTCCTAGATCAATTCTGAAAAAGTCTATATTGCTGAAATACACTATGGTTAGGCACAAAGATATTATAATATTCCATACGGGTTGGCATAAAACGAAAACAGAGAAACTGTTAAAAAAATCTCTAAAAATGGCCAAAATCACCTAAAACACACTAATATGTTTTTTAAAGATTTTGGTTGGTGTATTCAGCTGTAAAGCCTGTATTACACGGTCAAACTTTTTCATCCAATTCCTTGAATTGAAGAAGTTGGATGAAAAAGTTTGAAAAAATAGCAACTGTGCTAAATAAAGATTTTTACTACTACTACTAATACCGTGTAATACAGGCTTTATACAGGCTTTAAAGCATATAGTTTCACTAGTTTTGTTAGGATGATGGTTTGTTGTTGCCCTTGTGCAAAACAGATGACCAACCAAAGCGAATTTATGAAATTGAAAATTAAAAATTAAAAATGTAGGTAAGAATTTATGAAAGAAATTAAATTTATGAATTTAAATTTACGTAACAAAATGTGTATTGGGTAAGTCATTTTTCCAAAGTTGTGATCTCTGGAATTGGCATAAAAATTAATTGAACTGTACATAAATACAATTCATGCAAGTGTAAGAAAAGTTCAATCTCCTTTAAAATACATATTTTTTTTTTGAAAATTAACAAATTAGGCCTACATTTATTTTACGTTTCATAAAATAAATAATCTACAATATTAATTTTGTCATTATGAAGTCAAGCAAACACAAGATACGATCTGAACATCTCGAATATACAACTATAAAGAAAATCCAAATAGGCCTACACAAATCTGATTATCTCATGTATTTTTAAAACTATTTATTTCCTGTTACTCACGAAGCTTATAAATGAAAGTGGTTGGGGCATTCGATGTAATGTTTAACCAAATGTGTGTAATGCTTGAATGAAAGAAACTCTAAATAAATAATAAAAGAAAAGGAAATGAGATAGCTCCAAACGCAAACAGTGACTGCCAAACCATATTAAAAAATAACCTAACACTAAGTATACTAATACTCCTTAAGTACACCAGCCACACATATTCTAATGTCGAAACCTTAACGTACGCTTGAGCGTTTACAAGAAAACCTCCTGTGAGGTATTTTATGGAGAAATCCACCGACAAGACGTTTTCTTGAAACAATTTCCATTTAAATATATATATATATATAATATTGTGGCGTATTATTTCGTACACCCATTAAATTCATGATAGCTCGTGTTTTGTGGTATTATTCTATGTTTTATGGTTTAGTATATTGTTGTGATTAATTGTTATGAGTGTATGATTGAGTGTATTGTTGTGATTGATTATTTAGAATGTATGATTGAGTGTATTGTTGTGATTGATTGTTTTGAGTGTATGATTAAGTGTATTGTTGTGAATGTGTTGTCTATTATTGGTGTAAGTAAAGATGGTGTCCGGTTCGCGTGGTAAACGTTCACAGCTTCCTAAATCCTAGTCCGCATTCTTGTGCGAAAACCCACGGCCCTCTAGAGTCTAGATCGAGAGTCGAGCACAACAATGTTCAACAATAAAAACTAGAAACTCAAGGCTTGCAGAGGACTGCCTTGCGGGCATCAGTGAGCCTTGAACATTTTCATAACTCATTTTTAATTGTCGAAAGTCGTTGTGCTTGAGAACTATGGGCAGTGATGTCAAATGAGTCGATCTGTGACGTACTTATTCACGAAATGTTCTTTTGGTCCTGACTGTCAAATATAGTTGTTAGAATGTCAGCGGCCGCCGGATCTCAAGTATTATCTGTGTTTTATTTGTGAGTTTTTAAGGTGGTCTGCCAACGATAAACTACACCGTCTTATAATAATAATAATAATAATTATTATTATTAGTAGTAGTAGCAGCAGTATTATTATTATTATTATTATTATAATTATTATTATTATTTTTATAATCATAATTATTATACATGGCCTCTCATTGATTGGCTGGGCTAAGAATTTTAGGTATAAGAGCTGACGTTGATATGGTATCTTAAAACTTAGGAAAGTGTGTGGACGCTTTAATGCTTCTGGCTTGATTTGATTTTGTTAAACCTTAAACCTTAAATCTTAAATCTTAAATAAGTGTGTAAACCGAGCTTAAGATGAAATATAAACGTGAAATAAAAGGTGAAGAATGTCATAGATATGGATAGTTACCATGCAGGCACCAGTCACTAACGTTGAGGAACCTACCTCAACCTTGTATATATTTATAGTTGTAAATATTGCTCCGATTTCACATCCAAGAGAAAATGTGTTGTTCAAGCTACGGTACTTTTCCCTTTCCAGAAATAGAATTGCACAAAACGTTTACAACACCATTTTTAACAAACACATTTAGTTATACGTCTACTTTCGCTTTATATGTTCTTGTCAGTGACACAGTGGCATATAGTGGGTATAATAATATTGTTCATAGGAATCCCTGTTATAGGGAGCACACCAGCTTTACCTGATTGATATGCCCCTCTTCAGGTGACTAACTAGGTTGTTTGGATAGCTAAGAGGGAATGTCCGAGGGCTGATAGTATGACTCAATCCTAGCATTCGCGTTTACGGTTTCGGAAAAAGCCTTTAGTCAGGATCGAACCGGCGACCTCCTGAATTAGAATTTCGCGTCTCACCGCTGAGCCACCTCTATCGGTATCAGCTTTAACGATTGCCGACAATGAATGTAAAATTCATAAACCTATCCTTGGCGAAGTCAGAAATAGTATGTGGCTCCTGCTTGTAGTGAAAGTAAATTCAAATCCAAATAATTATCCCATTTACCAGTCACTCCCCTATTGGGCGGTTTACATAAATGACTAGTGATTATTGACTAACACCGTGTCTAAGCCACAGACTTCTTTCATTGGCTGGGAGGGAGAATACTGCGCTCTGATTGGCTGTGACTTAGGATTGACTAAGGAATTGAACATATTTCAATTCCTTAGTCAAGTCAAGACAAATCTTAGTCACAGCCAATCAGAGCGCAGTATTCTCTCTCATAGCCAATGAAAGAAGCCTGTGGCTTAGACACGGGGGTTAGTCAATAATCACTAGTCATTTGTGTAAGCCCCGCTTATGTTGCCTAAACTCCTCTTAAGACACTTGAAACCACATAAAAATCTTAAAGCCATAGTCAACTTTTAGAAACGGTTTTGCATTTATCTCGTAATCGTCGGGTGACTGACATAAAAAAAAGAACCGTCAAAATCTGTCCAGAGCCTCGCGAGTTATTTACGTTCTACCTGCCCCATGCTACGCTGCTCGTGACGTCATCGGAGGTCCAAAGGTTGAGCGGTCGGTCGGCCGGGCGAACGAGTGGCTGCTCGGGATTTCCCTTGCCCGTGCGTAATTTTGTTTCATTCAAAGACAAATACACTACTTCGTGGGTGTTCATAGCTATGGCAAGAGCAAAGCCTTATCGTCTTGAGCCGCGTTACACGGAACAAGAGTACGCTGTGATAAAAGAACAAAGTGTATCAGAGAATCAAAGATTGGAGGTGTTACGACAAGGTAAGTGGAAATGTGCTGTGATGTAGATGTGGTGCGTGTGCAGAGATGGATACAGACAGAATCCGATCTATTTAACAATGTGAGGCAAGATGAGATTGTATAATAATCCGTGAGGCATTTGATACTGTCGTGCTTAATTTACACACTCTAAGAACTGTGCGTCATGGTTGTTGCATCAAACGAAATGTTTTTAACAAAACACACACATAAAATAAAAAACTATTAGTTCTATGGATTTATAATAGTACCTACGGTTATATACAATATAGTGTAACAGTAACGCAGAGGCAAACGAAGTGTCAACTGTGTACGACTGACGTAGCAGTGGTGTGTTTTGTATTATACCTGCGTTGCGGTATGCGGGCGGGTAGACCTCTCGTGACGTGGCGGCCGGTCACGTGCTGCTACCGAGGCGCGCGCTTATCTCGAGAACTAGGAGGCCGTTTTTGCTGCAGTTTTCCGCGATGTTTATAATAACGAAATATCGTTGAAACAAAAATATGTTGTACAAATGGTTGATTGGGCCTTTTAAACCATTATGAAAAGTTGTTGGATTTTTTTATCTATTAGCTTGTAGCAAGTAGAAACATCTATTTTAATTATATGGGGTGAGATTCGAACCTGGTCCCATGGTTATACACGTCTCTTGTTACGACGCCTCAAAGCACATGAATGGCATTGGTTGGGACCTCATGGCAAGGCGAGCATGTCAAGTTCAAAGCTGGAATCATTAATGGTTGGTATATTAAAACAAGGTCATGGTTGAGGATATTATTGAGTTGAGAGCTCTACACTTCGTACTTTCAAACACGAATATGACAATTATAGAAAACGAGGAGAATACGTTTGGATAATTTATTTTTCCAGTAACATTACAAGATGTATTTTGGTTTGATTTGCTGTAGGTCTACTATAGAGAGGAATGGTCAGGAAATGTTCGCAAGATGCCACAATTTTCTGTCAAGGTACCAAGTATTTCAAGTTCAAAACAGGAATAATTAATTAAATGGAGAATTCATAGTCGGCCCCTACACCTATAGGGGCACCCAGTGTTGCTATGGATTTGTTTTGTTTATGGGAAATGCCATGGACACAACTGTTGCCTTGGTAACAATGGGCGCCCCTAGGTGTAGGGGCCGACTATGAATTCCAAATGCGGACACACTTCAAATGTAATGCTAATCATAATATTATAATAAGCCAAAAAAAAAAAAAAAATGAAACTTGAAACTTGAAAAAAATTGTAGTTCGTAGTGCATTATTTTAGCTTCGGACAGAAAAAGGACATCTCCATCCAGTAGTCTATGTCCATAGTTACATTATTTTGCAGCTCGTGGGTCTTGGGAATTTATCCTAATCTAATCGATTCTCGGCTCGGGCTAGAGTTTTTAACTTCGGAAATTGACAAATCTATCGATGTGACACTGACATCTTACTTAGAACCGTCATAGCCACGAAGTATATATAATAAATCCCCATCCATTGGAAATCAGTTCTTATAACTGAGTGGGTAGACGCCAATCCACCAATCCACAATGAAAATTAACAGTATAACAATAACAGTAAAGGCCCCCACAATGAAAATTAACAGTTTCAGTAAAAGTAAGGTGTTAACCCATCATATTGGCTGACGAGAGCCCATTGTTGCTCATCTGTCAATAGGATTACAGTAACAGTAAGGGTTTAACCAATCCTAGATTGACTGATAAGCAATAATGGGCTCTCATCAGCCAATATATGATTTGTTAAAACCTTTTATGTTAATGTTACTGTTATTTTCATCGTGGATGGGCCTTTAGTTTAATATTAATGAATCTATACTGTATGGCACTCGTTTTCAACTGTATGATCATATTACTCACCCTATCCATGCTCTAGTCTTAGTTCTCAAGTCGAACACATAAAATACAATCTTCAATATGTCTCGTGCAGCTTATTCCTCTGAACTCTGCCAATCAATAACAAGTTGTGAACATTATTGTTATTGCATTTTAACGAGAGCCTTCAATTCCGATAATGATATGGTACATTATGAAGCCATTAGAAGTGTGACGATATGTTATTCGTTGATGATGTTGCTATGATTGTATTGGGGAGAATAACCTATGGACGATTTGTTTAGTTCAATAACAAATTAAGAGTTTTCGACAGAAATAACAGTTATGTAAGCGGTTTTGTTCACATCTTTAAAATTGCAATCAATATCGGGAGATATTCTAAAATAAATTATCAAAAATATATGTTTAGATGAAATTATTCAAATTTTGTAATTTTTTTATAATAATCAATTTCGCATCCTTTTACAATACAATACATTACAATGTATGTCTTTATTTTGTAACAAACTACAAACCCAAGAATGGCGATGAGGAAGGTTCAGTTTAAAAAAAATTTCTTACACCTAACCAGTGGTAACATAGAATCTATTAAATATAATATTTCGAAGTATAAAGAAATAAAATAAATAAATTCACATTTAGAGTCTACTCACTCAGTAACTAAACTGATTTGCAGTGGGGGACTTTAATTGAAAGTGACTAAACCAACCCTGTAGGCTTCGAACACCATCGACGAGTGTGCGATAACCAATCAAAGATCGATATTTCAAATACGAAACATAATATGAATCAGTGATTGGACAGACAGTGTGAACACCTGCGGACAAATGCCAGAATACGTTTAGATATTGACAATATCCAGTCCGTATTATATAGATCGTGTTGTTATCGAATGTAGTTTTAATAATACGAACAAAAACCTTTTATTCTCTGGCTTTCCAAGATATTTCTATTGATCACACTGTTGATGCGTTCACGAGAGTTCCTTCTGTAGGGGGCACAACAGCTTTAGCTCATGTTCCCTTCCTTTCCTTCTTGAGGTAACCAACTATAAGAAAATGAGACTATGTGGATTGTTTGGAAAGGATAATAATTAGAGATACGTCTCTTTAGCAGAAATGGTCTTTAAATTTAGCATAAATTATTTTAAATTTAGCATTTACATTTTTCTTTCCGTCAAAACTTTGTATATCAGGGAGTTTCTTGCACTTTTAATGAAACATTATGTGCAGGTACTAGTTAAAATCAATTCAGTTGTAGCTTTTAACTTCTTAAGGGGTTAACATGCAGTTTTTCGCTAAATCTCAATAGGAATGGGAACACATTATTTTTTGTAAAATTAGCATTTTGTAGCGTTTTCAAAAATAAAACCAAATAAATAAATGACCAATTTAGCATATAAAACCTAAAACGCTAAAATAACGTATCTCTAATAATAATATAATTTTTCGTAGGAATCCTGTTATAGGCCCCACACCAGCTTTACCCGATATGCTCCTCTTTAGGTGACTATAACTAGGGGTCGATATTGCAATCAACAAGTAGGAAATTTAAATGTAGCAAATAAGCTATTTGGAGGATTTTACAGGTTTTGATTATTGGTTGCAATGGAGAAAACAAGCTAAAGTAGCCTACATTAGGGACATTTGTAATATTGGGTCTAGAGATGTATTAATATGTTTGGATAGTTGGGAAGGAATATCCGAGGGCTGTTAGTATGACTCAATCCCAGCATTTGCCTTTACAACTGATGAAAACCGCGGGTAAAACCTTCAGTCAGGACTGCCGTTGGCCGGAATCGAACCGGCGACCTTCCGAATTAGAGTCTCGCGTCTTACCGATGAGCCACCTGTTTGAATGTTGATAACAGGACACGTCTTATGCCTGAGGAAAGTGTTAGTCAGGATTGCCGATGGTCGGTAACAGTACCGAACCAAGGACTTCGCGTGTTACCTCTGTACTGAGCTACTTGAAGCGGAAACACATTGAACACACCACCAAATGTTTCTGAACAGGACTGAAATAAACAGTTTATGTTTGTTGTTGTGGTATTGCACGAATACTCGCTAGTGTCTAGAGCAAGTCGCCAATTTAAAGACTTGTGCATTTTACAGGCGAACAAAAGAATTTCCTCGCTAAAACTTATTTCAGACAATCGCGTGGTTTAAAACTATTCTGGGTCTCACGAGATGTAAATGTAGACTAGGTTAAATGTGGACGGCTATGCTTCCATATTATACTTCTTTTTGTTAGAAGGGGTCATTTATTTTGTCTCACTGCCTATTAAATTACTGTAAACTAGTAAATATTATTTTATTTGTTTAAAATAGATTTTATAAGATTTCCCTGAGTTATTAAACTTTTTGTAATTTTTTTAAACGTTTATATTTTATTAGCTATTTTTAGAATCGGTTTGCATATTCAACAGTGGCGTTTGGAGCGGTGCTATAAAGTATTTTATGACAAATTCCATTAGTTAACTAATGTAGGACAAGTGAATTGTTGTAAACAATACAATAAATTAATAAATAATTTGTATTTATTGTATCTTTATTATTTTTACTATTTTAAAATTACCATTTATATGTATAAAAAAGACGTAGTCAGGTAAGGGAGTGAACAAATAAGCATCCTCATGTAAACGGTTACTTCAAGACCTTTCTCTCAGGATCATTCCAACATGCTCTGTCCAAACTCTCAGTGTATGGTCTACCAATTACATTCAGATTTAACGGTCCCAAAAACTATTGTATCCATTTATAACAGAGCAGACACAAAATTAACATTAAACATAATATGGAATAATTCCAAAAAATAAAAAATAAAAAATGAAGTAATACTTATTTATGTTGTTTACATATTTATATTTGAAATACTGACTCATATTCCTCATCAGCACTCATATACCTGACTAACTAATTAACTAACATACTAACTAACTAAGTAGCTAAATTAACTAACTAACTAAACTAATTATCCCTAAATAACTCATATATGTTTATAATAATCTCTATAATTATCTACAGATTTTACTACACACTATTTGCTTATAATTTAAGTCGACTAACTGCACACACCTCTAGTTTATATTTTTATATTATATAGTATACCTTTACACATACCTTGGCATGGAGCTTCGATGGGTGACCGGCTCGGATTATTTCAGGGGGGGTTCTGCCCTCCACATCGTAGTACGCGAGTGACATACGTAGCAGCTGGGCTTCGCTCTCTCTCTCTCCTGCACTGTTTACATCACGCCGGATCAGTCATTGCAAACATACTTTCAATTATTTTCGTAAATAATTTAATTTTCCAAAAATTAATAACCCGCACAGATTTTAAGAAAACAGGTCCGTAAAAAAAATTAATTTTTACACAAATCGATTGTAAATAAATCGATTGTGAATAGTTGTTCGTAAAACAATATCGATCACTTACAACGGAGAGTGTAGGCCTATTTTTACCGCTCGGTGGCCACCAATCTAGTGAGAGGTCCACCATATACGACGGCGCTTCTAATAGTCACGGCTTACCGGGTGAATCAAGCCAAGCAGCCGTGGGACGTGTGAAGGCGGACCGAGTCGAGACATACATCAGGGCCGCCCCACGCGACCTTGTCCAGTACGCACCATTCCGACTATACGTACTCGCACTCGCTAAACTCATTATTATTAGTTTATTACTACCGAAATACGTCTTTATAGACTAAGTTTTACGCTCTCCTGCTGCTCCCCTCCATCGCTTTGACCCCCCCTTACCCCCGTGACAATCCGACAATCATGGCATTTTTATTAATCATATTATTTACCTTGTCCAGTACGCACCATTCCGACTATGTACTCGCACTCGCTAAACTCATTATTATTACTTCCGAAATACGTCTTTATAGACTTAGTTTTACGCTCCCCTGCTGCTCCCTTCCATCGCTGTGACATTGGGTTTGAAATATAGGGCTGTGACCACCCTTCACCCCGTGACAATCCGACAATCATAGCACATTTATTAATTTCATATTATTTATAATCAGTCATATTTGTAGCTGGGCGATGCTCACGTAATTAGGGGGTGGAGCTTTTAAAATATGTCAAACTTAAAATATCTGCACTCTATTATTGTTCTGGATTGACGATGAAAATAATTACTTGTATATTTACCGTTAAACGAAAACAACTATACAGGTGTTTTCGAAGAGAGAATGTACATTATTGTTTATTGGAAGTGGTGATTGATTTTGAAAATATTTATACATATTTTCTGTGCAATAACATCCTGTCGGAGTTATTTTCGGTGTGTTGTGTATTGTTGTGGTAACGGGGAATAAGCGAGAGCTGTTCAGGACGGAAATATCTTGGCGCAATGTTTGGCGACTAGTTTTGGCGGGACTGTGGCGAGCGAGCGGCGCGACTGGGATTTCCCTGAGGTATGCAAAGAATGCGCGCAACTCTTTTATCTCTTTCTTTCTTTCACGCGCCGAGTAAATGAATATCATTTTTTGCACGTTTGTTTATTGGGGCACGTAGGAGTTCTTGGTGGGGTAAAGAATGCGAAATATTTACGTTTCAAAGACCATTTATGGACGGCGATGTTTTACTCTCTTGTGGCGAGTGAAGATTTGTAGATACTTCCTGGTCGCACCCTAGACGCTGTTTCGGCGGGTTTGTCTTAGCGCGATTGTTGTTGTCGTCGTCGTTGTTGTTGTTGTTGTTGTTGTTGTAGTTGCAACACGAGGCTTTCGCGTACGTATCAAACAGTTTTATTTCCAGTGTAAATATAGAACAAACAATATGCTAGAAGACCCACCCTCACCCCCACCCTTCACCACCCCCAAAATACCATTTTTTTTAAACTACGCTTGAAAAATGAAATTAATTTGTAAAATATAAAAAAACTGGGTAGCTAATACGTATTTTAAATTTTTGCATTTAGATGAAAATATAAAAATGGTCATATGTGAACAAAATCTAAAAAAAAACGCAAAATAGTTAAATTGACAATTTTTACAATACAATTAACGATCATTAACGGAATTTTACATCTGACGTCCATACATTTACAGATTTTGTTATCTGTATGGGAAGGGAATACACAGTATTGTAATGAATTATTACATTGAATATTAATTGTTTGTCGTTCAAAACTAAAACTTTTGTAAAAGTCTATCTTATTTCATTAAAATAAAATTGCCTGGATTTTTCTCTAAGGAGAATTTATAACCAGGTTTATTAAACATTATTATTAATATTTCATTCTCAACAAGCTTTATAATATTTTTAGCGGTCCATTATAGAAAACTACATTTATTTTCTTCCCTTCAAAATTCACAATAAATCACCCGTTTCAGAATATCTATCCGATATAAGAATGCAAATGTCGCCCTACTACGTGACTCATCTCCCCAAGCCTCACAACGTTATTATTCCTCGCTGTCTCTCGGTACCAACGAGACATTTAAAAAGTTGGGAAGGAGGGAGGGGCCCCCCTTCCCAACTTTTTTGATTTCAATACAATTTAGGTTGAACTTAAATTTTGATTTACCTTGTGTTTTAGAGCAAGGCACGGTACAATTGTATTACGCATAGCTCCTAATAAACAGTCTTGCGACATCTAGATAAAATTATCTAGATAATTTATCTAGATATTTTTTATCTTTTAAAATAAAATAAAACATTTTTTAAGACTACATAAAATATAGTGTATCTTACCTTATTTTTTAAAGCTTTTAGTTAAAATAATTAGATATTTTAAACTAAAATTCGACATGATTCCTGATCATGATTTCATGATTTTCCCTCTTGCTGTAGACCTATTACATTGTGCATGTCATGTGGTTACTTAATGTGCATAGGCCTACTTCTGTCAAGTCCGTAACATAATTATTACGATTGACGATATTACTGTTGTCAGGGAAGAAACCGTTTTTTGGAAATGTGTCCATCTCGACTCTAGTACGTGTCTGCATTGTAATTATTATATCATTTATCTAATCAAAATTATCTAGGTAATTATATTCATCTTTTGTCTTTTTTTGGATACATTTTAACACTTTATCTTTTATCTTATCTAGATAACTATGGAGAATTATCTTTATCTTTATCTTAATACAAAATTTATTATCTAGTCACAATACTGATAATAAATCTGTTATCTTGCCACCACGATGGCGGTATTGAACCCCCTCGAACCCATGCAGCGACCCCTTGAACCCATGCAGCGACCCCCTTGAACCCATGCAGCGACCCCTAGAACCCACGCAGCGATACTCTCGAACCCATTCAACGACCCATTAGAACTCATGCAGGAACCCTCTAGAACCCATGCAGCGACTCTCTTAAACCCATGCAGCGATCCTCTAGAACCCACGCAGCGACCCTCTAGAACCCATGCAGCGACCCCCTAGAACCCATGCAGCAATCCTCTAGAACCCATGCAGCGATCCTCGAACCCACGCAGCGACCCTCTAGAACCCATGCAGTGACTTGCAGACAACAAGATACTTCTCGCTCGGCATCTCGTAAACACCTTCTATTTATAACTAATTGTGTTTATATTTAGCGCGCGACTGTTGGCATGGTAACCACTAACCGCACGACACTGACCTTGGGCTACACTACACCAAAACTTATGATTAACAGCGCGGGAAATATTTACGTTTTTTATTTCCTCTCTGGCCGATGTTGGCATTCTCTTGTCTAAATGGAACCGAGAGTTTATGTCCGTATTCGTCGTCATTACCTCTAGGGGCGCCCGTGGTTGCTATGGATTTGTTGGGGTACCCGTAAAGTCGACATGCAGAAACTCGACAGTAGATAACCCCCTAACCGGTGTATTGATAGCGCGTTATCTTATCGCCTTTACCGCCAAAGGTATCGCGCCTACTGTTCGAGTTTCTGCACCAGAGTTAGATAGCGGCTTCCTTTTACTTCCGTGTAGATGAGTTTCTGCAGGTTGACATTCTGCGTTCCCGATTTGTTGCATGATACCTGGCATCCAATGGTCGCCCCTAGGAGTAGGGGACGACTATGAATTCCAATTTAATAATTTTTCGTAGCAAACCTGCCCAGCGACAAATCATGCCCACTTTCAAGTGAAACTAACTGCGTATATTGTGGTATAGGGAAAACTCACACATTTTTATTTGCTTACTAATTACTCCAATTTAAAGTAAAAAGGAGCCAATTGGTTTCGGCTAGAAAGCTCAAAGATACAGGTGTAAAAGCACGACCTACCCAATCTTACTCGTGATTAGAACGTTCTAACGCCACTCAACAATAGCAAAGGCTCTGTGTGAGGCGTTGAAAAACGAGCACGTCACCCCACGAACATAATGTAAAATGTTCAAAGTTACCGCCGTTGTTCCATAGATGCCAAGCGTACCAACAAATAATAGAAGAACGTACCTAGAGCCCTCTTTATCCTTCTAGCGAAGTTTCAGTGAACCCCAGTGCAGATTGATTACAAGACTAGGCAATAATATATGTACACTATACAGCTACTCTACATCCATGCCCTAGCCCGGGTTGCCAGCCTGCCAGCTTATAGGCCTCGGTGAACTGATACATTGGATCATAACACTCTGTGATGAGGCTGCATCAAACACAGGTAGGCTGCAATACCATATGTACAGCTACTCTACATCCATGCCCTAGCCCGGGTTGCCAGCCTGCCAGCTTATAGGCCTCGGTGAACTGATACATTGGATCATAACACTCTCTGACGAGGCTGCATCAAACACAGGTAGGCTGCAATACCATATGTACAGCTACTCTACATCCATGCCCTAGCCCGGGTTGCCAGCCTGCCAGCTTATAGGCCTCGGTGAACTGATACATTGGATCATAACACTCTCTGACGAGGCTGCATCAAACACAGGTAGGCTGCAATACCATATGTACAGCTACTCTACATCCATGCCCTAGCCAGGGCTGCCAGCCTGCCAGCTTATAGGCCTCGGTGAACTGATACATTGGATCATAACACTCTCTGATCAGGCTGCATCAAACACAGGTAGGCTGCAATACCATATGTACAGCTACTCTACATCCATGCCCTAGCCAGGGTTGCCAGCCTGCCAGCTTATAGGCCTCGGTGAACTGATACATTGGATCATAACACTCTCTGATGAGGCTGCATCAACACAGGTAGGCTGCAATACCATATGTACAGCTACTCTACATCCATGCCCTAGCCCGGGTTGCCAGCCTGCCAGCTTATAGGCCTCGGTGAACTGATACATTGGATCATAACACTCTCTGCTGATGAGGCTGCATCAAACACAGGTAGGCTGCAATACCATATGTACAGCTACTCTACATCCATGCCCTAGCCAGGGTTGCCAGCCTGCCAGCTTATAGGCCTCGGTGAACTGATACATTGGATCATAACACTCTCTGATGAGGCTGCATCCAACACAGGTAGGCTGCAATACCATATGTACAGCTACTCTACATCGATGCCCTAGCCAGGGTTTCCAGCCTGCCAGCTTATAGGCCTCGGTGAACTGATACATTGGATCATAACACTCTCTGATGAGGCTGCATCAAACACAGGTAGGCTGCAATACCATATGTACAGCTACTCTACATCCATGCCCTAGCCAGGGTTGCCAGCCTGCCAGCTTATAGGCCTCGGTGAACTGATACATTGGATCATAACACTCTCTGATGAGGCTGCATCAAACACAGGTAGGCTGCAATACCATATGTACAGCTACTCTACATCCATGCCCTAGCCCGGGTTGCCAGCCTGCCAGCTTATAGGCCTCGGTGAACTGATACATTGGATCATAACACACTCTAATGAGGCTGCATCAAACACAGGTAGGCTGCAATACAATATGTACAGCTACTCTACATCCATGCCCTAGCCAGGGTTGCCAGGCTGCCAGCTTATAGGCCTCGGTGAACTGATACATTGGATCATAACACACTCTAATGAGGCTGCATCAAACACAGGTAGGCTGCAATACCATATGTACAGCTACTCTACATCCATGCCCTAGCCCGGGTTGCCAGCCTGCCAGCTTATAGGCCTCGGTGAACTGATACATTGGATCATAACACACTCTAATGAGGCTGCATCAAACACAGGTAGGCTGCAATACCATATGTACAGCTACTCTACATCCATGCCCTAGCCAGGGTTGCCAGGCTGCCAGCTTATAGGCCTCGGTGAACTGATACATTGGATCATAACACACTCTAATGAGGCTGCATCAAACACAGGTAGGCTGCAATACCATATGTACAGCTACTCTACATCCATGCCCTAGCCAGGGTTGCCAGCCTGCCAGCTTATAGGCCTCGGTGAACTGATACATTGGATCATAACACACTCTAATGAGGCTGCATCAAACACAGGTAGGCTGCAATACCATATGTACAGCTACTCTACATCCATGCCCTAGCCAGGGTTGCCAGCCTGCCAGCTTATAGACCTCGGTGAACTAATACATTGGATCATAACACTCTCTGATGAGGCTGCATCACAGGTAGGCTGCAATACCATATGTACAGCTACTCTACATCCATGCCCTAGCCTGGGTTGCCAGCCTGCCAGCTTATAGGCCTCGGTGAACTGATACATTGGATCATAACACTCCCTGATGAGGCTGCATCAAACACAGGTAGGCTGCAATACCATATGTACAGCTACTCTACATCCATGCCCTAGCCAGGGTTGCCAGCCTGCCAGCTTATAGGCCTCGGTGAACTGATACATTGGATCATAACACTCTGTGATGAGGCTGCATCAAACACAGGTAGGCTGCAATACCATATGTACAGCTACTCTACATCCATGCCCTAGCCCGGGTTGCCAGCCTGCCAGCTTATAGGCCTCGGTGAACTGATACATTGGATCATAACACTCTCCGATGAGGCTGCATCAAACACAGGTAGGCTGCAATACCATATGTACAGCTACTCTATATCCATGCCCTAGCCCGGGTTGCCAGCCTGCCAGCTTATAGGCCTCGGTGAACTGATACATTGGATCATAACACTCTCTGATGAGGCTCCATCAAACACAGGTAGGCTGCAATACCATATGTACAGCTACAGCTACATCCATGCCCTAGCCAGGGTTGCCAGCCTGCCAGCTTATAGGCCTCGGTGAACTGATACATTGGATCATAACACTCTCTGATGAGGCTGCATCAAACACAGGTAGGCTGCAATACCATATGTACAGCTACTCTACATCCATGCCCTACCCAGGGTTGCCAGCCTGCCAGCTTATAGGCCTCGGTGAACTGATACATTGGATCATAACACTCTCTGATGAGGCTGCATCAACCACAGGTAGGCTGCAATACCATATGTACAGCTACTCTACATCCATGCCCTACCCAGGGTTGCCAGCCTGCCAGCTTATAGGCCTCGGTGAACTGATACATTGGATCATAACACTCTCTGATGAGGCTGCATCAACCACAGGTAGGCTGCAATACCATATGTACAGCTACTCTACATCCACGCCCTAGCCAGGGTTGCCAGCCTGCCAGCTTATAGGCCTCGGTGAACTGATACATTGGATCATAACACTCACTGATGAGGCTGCATCAAACACAGGTAGGCTGCAATACCATATGTACAGACCACAGCATTCCTGGCATAGCTGAAGATACAAGGCCAGACCAGGCTGCAAGGTCGGACAGGCGCCAGGCTGGCTCCATCCGCTACCACACGCACACTCAACGACGCGTCACTTCACTCAATGCCGGGTCAGTACACTCAACGACGCGTCACTACACTCAACGACGCGTCACTACACTCAACGTCGCGTCACTACACTCAACGACGCGTCACCTCACTCTATGCCGGGTCAGTACACTCAACGACGCGTCTGTACACTCAATGCCGGTCACTACCCTCAACGACGCGTCACTACACTCAACGACGCGCCACCTCACTCTATGCCGGTCACTACACTCAACGTTGCGTCAGTACACTCAACGACGCGTTACTGCACTCAATGCCGGGTCACTACACTCAACGTCGCGTCAGTACACTCAACGTCGCGTCACCTCACTCAATGTCGGGTCACTACACTCAACGACAAGTCACCACTTTAAACGACGTGTAACTACACTCAACTACGCATTCAACGACACGTCACCACACGTAACGACGCGTCACTATACTCAACGACATGTCACTACACTCAATACCGGGTCACTATACTCAACGACACGTCACCACACGTAACGACGCGTCATTATACTCTACTACGCGTGACTAAACTCAACTACGCGTCGCTATACTCAACGACGTGTCTTTTACTTGTAACTCAACGACGAGGCTAGCACGATGCAGGGTGCGCAAGATGAGTGGCTATAATATTATGTAATATTACATAATAACAAATCAAAAAAAAACACAAAAAAAAACACAAAACAAATCAAAAACAAATCAAAAAAAGGAAAAATAAAGACACTTTTATTATTATTATTATTATTATTATTATTATTATTATTATTATTATTATTATTATTATTATTATTATTATTATTATTATTATTATTATTATTATTATTATTATTATTATTATTATTATTATTATTATTATTATTATTATTATTATTATTATTATTATTATTATTATTATTATTATTAAACGAAGTAAAAAGATCAGCTATAAATTTGTTATTTCACCTTATTTTGATTTATTTCTTCGTATTTTGACTTATTTGTTCTTATTTTGACCCGCCGAAGCGATGATCTATAGTCTATCTATACCGACAGGCGACAGCGTCTCACAGCGCGCCAAAACAACCATCTCACATCACCGACCTTGCATCATCACGTTGCCATGGTTACCACAAATAATGACGTTCTTGGAAAGATGACTTCACGCCACTGTCGTGTCTAAATGTGGACGTGGTGTAAGCCGCGTCCTGAGTGGGCAAGCTTGTATGTATCAGACCGATAGAGGTGGGTCCCTCCTCGTGGTGACCGGTGCCCGCAAGGAGGGCTCTCGTGCATAAAGATGACTTCACGCCACTGTCTCGTGTAAATGTGGACGTGGTGTAAGCCGCGTCCTGAGTGGGCAAGCTTGTATGTATCAGACCGATAGAGGTGGGTCCCTCCTCGTGGTGACCGGTGCCCGCAAGGAGGTCTCTCGTGCATAAAGATGACTTCACGGCACTGCCTTGTCTAAATGTGTACGTGTTGTAAGCCGCGTCCTGAGTGGGCAAGCTTGTATGTATCAGACCGATAGAGGAGGGTCCCTCCTCGTGGTGACCGGTGCCCGTAAGGAGGGCTCTCGTGCATAAAGATGACTTCACGCCACTGTCTTGTCTAAATGTGAGCGTGGTGTAAGCCGCGTCCTGAGTGGGCAAGCTTGTATGTATCAGACCGATAGAGGTGAGTCCCTCCTCGTGGTGACCGGTGCCCGCAAGGAGGTCTCTCGTGCATAAAGATGACTTCACGCCACTGTCTCGTCTAAATGTGGACGTACTGTAAGCCGCGTCCTGAGTGGGCAAGCTTGTATGTATCAGACCGATAGAGGTGGGTCCCTCCTCGTGGTGATCGGTGCCCGCAAGAAGGACGCTCGTGCATCTCTTTTATGATATCACGTGGCCTTCATCATATTGCATCTTCCTAGACTACTTTCTCGCCAAATACTTGCGGGCCCTCTTTGCTATCCATACGCCCATTAACCCAGCACACTCCTTAAAACCCCTTTACCTTTTACCCCCTATTTTGGATAGCCTAATGACGTCCCGGGTGGTGTCCAATGGGTGGACCTATATAGCTGTAGAGTACGTTGTATGTCGTTCAACACCTATTACTAACTATCTGAATCACAGCAGCTGTTGGTTTATGTATGTTTTAATTTATTTTAACTTAGTTTTATCAGCTGCTGTAAAGTTTATTTTAAAACACTTAAAAAAAATATTTAAAAACATACAGTAAATGTTCAGTAACATGAGCTTTTTCAGCCTACATTCCAAACTTAAAATCAATTAATTTAACATTATCTATGCCAACATATACGTATAGGCTACCCTTCACAGCTGGTTAAAATGTCCCAGGACTGTTATAAGTCGCAATCCCATGCATTCGTCTTGTAACTATGTGGAAAACCTTGGAAAAAGTAAAAAAAAAACTTCAGTCATTATTGCCGGTGGCGGGTATCGAACCGGCGACTTCTCGAATAGAGCCTCGTGCTATCACTGTGCTAGCACAGCGGGATCACATTATAGTAGAGAGTAAAAGTGCCTCAATTTTTCTGGTAGAAATCGACAGTGAAATTTTTAATACAATAACAATACTTTAACAATTGAAGCTTACAATACAACAATAAACACAGCTCAGCAAGTATACTTCGACTACTAAAGAAACAGCAGCACAAATACACAGAAAAGTCATTGTTCTTTTTAAGTACAGGTCTATAAGTAAAATGCAGATCATTATGTTGTATATCTTGATATTCGTTTTCAATTTTTTGTATTTTAATCTAATAAGTTACTGATAAAATTGCGTGTTTAAAACACATTTTGTAATTGATGACGTAATATTAGAGTAGTTCCACAAGGCAAAATGTTGTGAATCTGAGAGTAAAGAATAATGTAATTTGGCGTTGGAAGCTCACAGGAATCGCAACTAGTATAATATATTACCTGGCTTGGCTTCGTCAGTGTACGTATTTAAAATTTGCCCCTAACAATAATGACATCGAAAACCCAACCCATGTCGTTTCATACAATCAACAAAAAAACATAATAGCCAGCCAGCCAAGAAATACTTTCTATAAGTTAATTAATTAAATAAATAAAATATATATCTTGTCTTGAATAGTCGAGTTGTTTGGCGTCAGTTAAGTTACCGTGTCTGGAGGTTGTTCGCTCCTAGACCGCATTCTTGTAGTCTTATTCAATCCAGCCCACGCAAGTCGCCATCTTGCTTCTCTGTCATGCCGGCCATCTTCTCCATCGTTCGCGCTCTCTCTCACAGCTCACTATTTATAGCGGCGAGCGTGTTGGCGGGATGGGACGGGACGACGCTACAATGTTACTGGGTGACCCAGTCAAGGCACAAGGTCGAGGCCTTCCTTCACTTTCGATGCGATATGTATCGATTATCGTATATCGTATCGAAAACACTGTGTACCTGTATTTATTAGGATGGGAATTTATGAAAATAATAAATTATAGATGCTAGTGTCATTCAATTTCATTTCGTTTAATTTATTTGGCTTTCTGTAGTACAACCATGAGCATTTTTTAGTAGAAATTGTCAAGATATTGCTGTATGTTTTTTACAAATAATACTTTTTCTTTTACAAAATGTACATAATATAAAAAGAAAAACATGGGGAGAAAAACCACCCTAAGCTTTTAACATGAAAATAAGACAGAATCAAATAATATTTACATTTTGTATTTATTTTTGTAAGCCTTTATAGCAGAATAAAGTTATTTTAAAAAATCTTCTGAACAAAGAAGAATTGAAGATAAATGTGATGTAACTCTATATAAAAAGTATAAATTACAAATTATAAATTACAAACAATAGTGTGAAAAACAGATAAAGCAATACATACTTACATTGTCTAAATTGTACACGGCTTTCATTAGGGATAAATTAGTTACTACTATGTGCAAGTATACACTACACAAAATTACTACGACCCTGAGTACCTATATAGTTATTCTTATAATAATACAAATAATCAATTCACAATAAACCAGAATATTGAACATGAGCTGAGGCTCGATACAACTTCAATAAATAACGATGTGAGATCTGTGAAATTCTCGAGTAAAACAAACTACATAAACAATTTTAACGCTAATGGTACCTTAATGACATCCGCTTAAATGTTTTGTAACAAACAACGAAGGCCATACTTCAGGAATAATAACAATTTTCCCATAAGATTTTCTATTACATACGACAAAAAACCGTTTATTGTAGCCCAGGTGGGCCAACATAATTGTTTACTGGCAAAAACCACCTCTTACAATGTGTATTCGTTTAATATTTGCAATCATTACAAAGTTTCATGGATCATTGTTGCTTTACGCGGGGAATTCCGGCTTCAAATTCGTTTATAATATTTGAAAAACCCCCGATGAATCATTCTAGCTACCGGACTTGACAAAATTTTCAAAATGACATGGTTGAGTGTTTAGATTGTAGACAATGCGTTTCCGCGTTGTTTGGGAGTCCCCAGCTCAAGAGATAATGGAGTGTGTTTCTTACAAAGCTCATTGAATGGAGATCGTGTTGGAGCATTCGTCACGCTCCTGGCGGCAAACTGGCGCGACGCGAGCGATTCCGCACAATGGCAGAGTATATGCGCATGCGCCGACGTGTTGATTGGCAATAGATTTGTCTGTGCCTTGCGGAACACGTCCGATTTCGATCTATTAAAATTGCATCTTATCTCACCTGACGAGAGTCTGTCAACTGTTAATATATCATAAATTTAAAATATGTTAAGATATTATGGTAGAGTGGATGAACAAAAATGTATTTTTTGAACCTCGCCTTTTTTCTTGTTACCCTGTATTCATACATGTTAACATGAAAATAAAGAAATACTTACTTAATTACTTACTTACTTACTTACTTACTTACTTACTTACTTACATACTTACTTACTTACTTACTTACTTACTTACTTACTTACTTACTTACTTACTTACTTACTTACTTACTTACTTACTTACTTACTTACTTACTTACTTACTTACTTACTTACTTACTTACTTACTTACTTACTTACTTACTTACTTACTAACTTACTTTGGTTTAAAATTTTTTTAACCCAAAAGAAATTCAAGTAATATGTCATCCTATGGAGAATGTAATGCTTTTTGTTATGTTTTTTTTAATTCTAATACATATTTCCTTAATGCAGATGTTCTTTATTATGTGTGAAAGGTGTCCAGCAACATCACATTACAAAAGGTAATTAATAACATAATACGAAAAACGAAAATGTTGATTGGAACAAAGAAACGTTCATAAGAAAAAAACGCTAAATTTTCGAGGAAATTACATATTTTGATTTACATTTGGGGCAATTTAAACACATTTTAAAGCAATTTTAGAGACCGAAATAGGAGTTCCGCAGGCTAGGCGCAAAATAACATGATTTTGATATGTTTCGTAGTCAAGAGTTCGGTTTTGTATCAGCTAAATCATGAATCTAAAAACTGTCAAATATTGCATTTGTTCAGATTGTAATTTTACTAATAAATTAATTCTATGGGAAATATGTTTTGAAAATAAGTTTTAAAAACTATTTCGTTGCGTTACATTATCATTGTATGTTATTCGTTTCCAAGTTGATGCCACAGTTAAAACATATTGCGAAAACATTTTCTGAAAGTAGAATGTGTTCTATAATGAAAACTTTCATTTAAAAACATCTGAAGTACACAAAACAGAAAATAATACAAAAAACAGAACAAACTCAGAAAACAGTTCACTCGAATCACGTGATATCACTAATAATTGTTTGTTTAAAAAACATTTTATCCGTGTGGAAGCAAAGATATTCATACTTTCAAAACTTACTTCAAAACATATTTGAATTTACCATAGAATTAATTAATTATTACTGAAATGAAAATTTTAACAATTGCAATATTTGACACTAGATTCTTTCTTTAGCTTACGTACAAAACGAAATTCTTCGTAGGAACTAGGAATCACTTTTTCATTATCTTGATGAGTTTCAAAATCTCAATAAAAACCGTTTAAAATACTCGGTTTTTACCCTACATGTTTCCCTCGCCTATTACAGCATTAATTTTGTCGTCTTATTTTGAACATGAATGTTTTTTAATATATTATATATATTTAATATATAATTTAATATATATAATATTTTGAATTTAAAAATGAATGGCCGCGATTAACGGTCGAGGGCATTCGTCTTCCGAGCACTTTACGGGACGCCATTACAACTTACAACCGAAAGTACCGGATGCTTTCGCTCGCACTCTCTCTCCCAGGTACAGATTTAATTAAATTTAACAATAAACTGCATTTGAATTACAATAAATAACATTTTATTTTTGATGATATAAAAATTACAATAATTAATTTCTTACTTCGTTATATTTTTTCTAGTAGATTTGATTGGTTCTTGTTATGCATATAACATTCCAAAATTCAAAACGGTTTTGATAGTATTATTCAATGAAACGTTGTTGTAAATAAAACATTGTTTAAAATTAACACTTTTATTAACAACGTATGATGTAAAATCTTCGAAAATAATGTTTTTCACATCGAAGTTTTAAATTGTAAATGTAATGAGGGCAGTCTAGACATGTACAACGTGGCCCCGTATGCTATAAATCCAGTCCAGACTCTTCCGGTAGCAAGTCAGCATGGCCAGCAATGATAACATGAGTACCATCATCGCTACTGAAGTGTAGTTTGGCCGCCTTAACACGTCCAAGCGGGACTGTACCGGCGACAGATGAACAATAGCCAACTTCTGTACCGGCCGCTCCAGTTCCAATATCGTCAGACTATTGACTAGAGGGTATATCCGCAGGTAGCACCTGTACATATGTCAACCAGTCTCACTATTAATTTCTTTACTTTATTGTAACTAAGACCAGTGTAATAGGGCAAAATGCCCTCTTCAGCCTGTTGAGTAATGATTGGTGACTGATAATGAGGAAGGGAGAAGGAGAAGCCTGGTACCGGCACGTAGCCTACTCCTGTCGAAAAGTACCAAGGGGACCATCGGCTTTACGTCCCGTCCGAAAGAACAGTGTAATTTTGACCACTCATGTAGGTTCCTCCACTAACCTAGAATGCCGAGCAGTTGACGAGAAGAACGAAGCTGTTACACAAGCTTTAGAATCCTCCAATCTGCTCTAACCAACGGTAACTAGTGTTTCAGAGGAGAGTGGTCACCCATCCACCTCCTGACCTAGCCCGAGGTTGCTAAACTTCGGTGTTCGTATGGGAACCGGACCCTTATACCTTGTTTACACTACGGCTACTAACAGAAGTCAGGCTATTTTGATTTTTTGTATTATTTGGTTTAAGGGTGCTTCAACAAGTTAGGTCATTTTGCGCCACCGAAATGGTGTTTTGCAATTAAAATAATTAAGTAACCACGAAACTAGTAATCAACGATTGAATTTTATATAATTTAAATTTGTTTAATATAATGTATTTTTAACGATCCGTTGATGAACGCTAAAAAACCCGATGAAACCTGAGCGTGTGTGGGGACCCTTATGTCTAACACTAGACATACCCTGGCACGTAGAGGGACTCCTGGGGCCCCGCGGTTGGCCAGTAGCGTCCCAGGTTGTGTCCGTTGATGAATGCTACCCCCTTCGTCCAGTGGGACACATCGAGAAATGTATCACGCGGCACCTGTAGGAAGACTGCATTGTTCACATCATACATGTATTGTAGAACCCCTTTGTGTTTATATTTGTCTAGCATTTTCAGTCATGGAACTCGATTACAAAAGAGACACATTAATACAGCTACCCAAGACCACCTTACATATGCTTTCGTCACAGGCGAGGTATTCGTAGCCAACCAGAGAAACGCCCGAGACAAGTGCGCGCAAATACCGATCGCTGATTGGCTACGAATACCTCGCCTGTGACGAAAGCATATGTAAGGATGTCTTGGGTTGCCTACACAACATTAACGTCCTATAATAATAGTAAACCATATCTATGCCAAACTGTACAAGTTGAAATTTAATGACGAAAATTATGTGCTTTTTAAAACAAAAGGTAGAAAACGGGCTCTATTTCTATAAAAATACACAGTACATATAGGCAACACACGCATGATTTTTTTGTTAAACCAAGCACTTTTTTTAATAATATTACATACAACAAGTATATTAATGCAAGTCGAAGTAAAAAAGAAATTTTTAAATAGTTTTAATGTGGTCGTATTTATTGCAGTTTCATAGCGGGGATCTGAAACGCGTACAGGTGGCTGTGACGTCATGATTCAGTAGACGTGGCGTAACAGACCAATCGCTGAGGCGGTGAGCGTACACAGACACAAACCATGACGTCAAATCCCATCAACATGGCGCCGGCTCGTTTTTCGCGCCCTTTTATTTATCGTTACCAAACCAATTATTTTGAGGCATAGACTGATCCGTTTTTCAAAATTCAAAGACACAAAATTATTAAACGAGAGACAATGTATTTAAAAATCGATTAAAATTTTCATACGCGTGTTCCCTATAACTGTTATGAACCTCTTTATGGTGTTTGACGAGTGTAATAATTGCTTCCAGTTACCTTTATGCTCTGTGGCAGCTGAAAGTGAGCCGTGTAGATAGTGGGCGTGCATACTGGAACATCGGACCCGTCCTTGTGATAGCTTTGTAGCTTGATGACGTCATCAAGGGGGTAGCCGTGCATCGTCCAGTTGTATAGATGATCAGCGTTGAGGTAGACTTCGCCGTTGATCGCCAGGCCTGGAGACAGGAGAGACAAATTAAAACACTAGAAAGGAAAACATTCGCCCTGACAAACTATTTACAAATACTGTAAATATTAATATCGATGCTACTGCTTAAACAAATTAAAATTAATGTGGAAATTGTAAAGCGTAATTTCGTTGGAAGTTGAAACAAGTGAAGAAGCAACTAGAAAAACCAGTTTTAAGTCCACATTTTGAGCCATTTTGAGTTAGCTATGAAAATGTGTAAACATAAGGTACATCCTCATCTTTTTGTAAAAATCAGTTCAGTCCGGAGTCTATTTCTATAAGCAATGTGCTACAACATATTTCAATAGTGGAAAAAGAAGTTCAGTCCTTTGACATCACATGTTATTCCACGGAGCACTGTTAGAGCACTCTCTGGATTAGATGCCATTCCATTCCCATTTTGCCTTTTCAAATGCTCAATTGAAACAGAATTTACCCGGCAAATTAAGAGAAACATACTTCTAAACAGTTGCAATTTTTTTTACCTTTTGTTAATTAGTAGGGGTTTGGGTGTAAGGGTAAGAAGGTGTGAGCTCCCACAGTCTGTCTCCCACTCACCCTTGTAGTGTATGGAGCTATCGTCCCAGCCCATGTAGACTCTGCCCTGGTTCTCTACAAGCAGCTGTAGAGTATCTCCCTCGTTCACGGCGCCCAGGTAGAGTCTGAAGATACCCTTGGATCTCTCCAAAACGCCCACCAGTCGCTTGTTGACGTAGACCTGGGCCCGATCCCTCAGCTGCGGGGCTGCGAGCACCGGCCTGGAGCAAGAACCCCTCTGCAGGGTGACTACGCAGACATGTTCGGCCGCTTTGTAAACCCCTTGAACCCCTCCAAGCACAAAGCCTACTACTATTGACGATTACCTCAAGTATGTGCCGGGGATGGTTGTGGAGTAGAACACAAAGCCAACTACTCTTGACGATTACCTCAAGTATGTGCCGGGGATAGTTGTGGAGTAGAGCACAAAGCCTACTACTATTGACGATTACCTCAAGTTTATGCCGGGGATGGTTGTGGAGTAGAACACAAAGCCAACTACTATTGACGATTACCTCAAGTATGTGCCGGGGATGGTTGTGGAGTAGAGCACAAAGCCTACTACTATTGACGATTACCTCAAGTATGTGCCTGGGATGGTTGTGGAGTAGAGCACAAAGCCTACTACTATTGACGATTACCTCAAGTATGTGCCTGGGATGGTTGTGGAGTAGAGCACAAAGCCTACTACTATTGACGATTACCTCAAGTATGTGCCGGGGATAGTTGTGGAGTAGAGCACAAAGCCTACTACTATTGACGATTACCTCAAGTATGTGCCGGGGATGGTTGTGGAGTAGAGCACAAAGCCTACTACTATTGACGATTACCTCAAGTATGTGCCGGGGATGGTTGTGGAGTAGAGCACAAAGCCTACTACTATTGACGATTACCTCAAGTATATGGCGGGGATTGTTGTGGAGTAGAGCACAAAGCCAACTACTATTGACGATTACCTCAATTTTGTGCCGGGGATGGTTGTGGAGTAGAGCACAAAGCCTACTACTATTGACGATTACCTCAAGTATGTGCCGGGGATGGTTGTGGAGTAGAGCACAAAGCCTACTACTATTGACGATTACCTCAAGTATATGGCGGGGATGGTTGTGGAGTAGAGCACAAAGCCTACTACTATTGACGATTACCTCAAGTATGTGCCGGGGATGGTTGTGGAGTAGAGCACAAAGCCTACTACTATTGACGATTACCTCAAGTATATGCCGGGGATGGTTGTGGAGTAGAGCACAAAGCCTACTACTATTGACGATTACCTCAAGTATGTGCCGGGGATGGTTGTGGAGTAGAGCACAAAGCCTACTACTATTGACGATTACCTCAAGTATGTGCCGGGGATGGTTGTGGAGTAGAGCACAAAGCCTACTACTATTGACGATTACCTCAAGTATATGCCGGGGATGGTTGTGGAGTAGAGCACAAAGCCAACTACTATTGACGATTACCTCAAGTATGTGCCGGGGATGGTTGTGGAGTAGAGCACAAAGCCTACTACTATTGACGATTACCTCAAGTATGTGCCGGGGATGGTTGTGGAGTAGAGCACAAAGCCTACTACTATTGACGATTACCTCAAGTATGTGCCGGTGATGGTTGTGGAGTAGAGCACAAAGCCTACTACTATTGACGATTACCTCAAGTATGTGCCGGGGATAGTTGTGGAGTAGAGCACAAAGCCTACTACTATTGACGATTACCTCAAGTATGTGCCGGGGATGGTTGTGGAGTAGAGCACAAAGCCTACTACTATTGACGATTACCTCAAGTATGTGCCGGGGATGGTTGTGGAGTAGAGCACAAAGCCTACTACTATTGACGATTACCTCAAGTATGTGCCGGGGATGGTTGTGGAGTAGAGCACAAAGCCTACTACTATTGACGATTACCTCAAGTATGTGCCGGGGATGGTTGTGGAGTAGAGCACAAAGCCAGAGCCCTGACGTAGATCCTCGAAGGTGAAAGGGATCCTGTAGTTGAACGAACGACCGCCGAGAGCGCTAATGACCTTCGAGTCCAGCAAACAGGCGATAGGTTGCAGCACTACCTTTCCATATCCGTATGGGTGGCGCGGTAGCGGTATCTCCCCCGGCGGGAGAGTATGGAACCTGTAAGGAAAAGTAGGCCCGGATTTTAGTTCAGTTTTTCAATAAGAGGTTAGTTAACTAGGGCCATGCTCCGCAAATCCCCTGGCAGGGACTCGTCGTGAGGTTTACCGAACCTCCGCCAGCGGATTGACGGACCTTGACTAGGGCTATGGCAAGGTCCACTAGATCGCTTGTAGCGCGCGTGCAGCGTACTCCGCTAGGAGTAAATCCAGTACACCTTCTCAATTATCGATGTATTTTCAACTAAAGCATATTTAAAATATATTTTTCTAGTTCAAACTGGTTTATAGTATTTGGTATATGATAAAGTCGATCCACAGCAACTTTGAGCCTGGTGACTTCACAGATGAGTGAGGCTTAAATGGTAGCATTGGTGAAAGCCGCCCGCTGATTGGCTCCGACACGCCCATCTGTGACGTCCCCAACCCCAAAGTTACTATGGAGCGACTTTAGTACAATATTTGCGTGGAAACTATGATTGTCTTACTGGCTGATTAGATCTCTGATCATGAAGTATTTTGAGTTCGGTATTCCCTGCTCGTCCAGTGGCGAACCAACGTCGTAGGTGGTGGTCTGAGGCGCGTAGCGACCTGTCGCCGGCATAATCCAGGCGCCCGCTTTGAAACCGAAGTCCGTGCCGCCGTGGAAAGATGATATGCTGAGGGGAAGAGAGGGGAAGTTAATATTAATGTGTGGAGGGGGAAGGGGTCCCAAGGCGCGTAGCGACCGGTCGCCGGCATAATCCAGGCGCCCGCCTTGAAGCCGAAGTCCGTGCCGCCGTGGAAAGACGATATGCTGAGGGAGGAGAGGGGAAGTTAGTATTGATGTGTGGAGGGGGGAGGGGTTCTAAGGCGCGTAGCGACCGGTCGCCGGCATAATCAAGGCGCCTGCCTTGAAACCGAAGTCCGTGTCGCCGCAGGCAGATAATACGCTGAGGGAAAGGAGGCAAAATTTCTTGAATTGATATTATGTATTGATATTCAGGTTTTCTGTAATATTGCAGTTTCACTTGCAGTTTCACATGATTTTACTCTCACTCATAAAATTTTCTTCAACCCGGTGTTATGGCGGCCTTCAATAATTGCAGTAATGACAGCAGCTATAACGTTCACCTAGTTATGTTCACTCTGCTATATAATACTACTCCATGATGGTTGGTCGCAGTAGTGGAAAACTCGGCACCTCCACCAAATACACGATATGACGTTCAGGCGTTGAGTGAGTAATATAGAGTAGAGGCGCAACGCAATGACAGTTTGTCCACCGCGTCTTACCGTCCAACATACTTTAGTTGGGTAGTAGAGTTCGCCAAGCGTACACAGCGACAGAGCTTTCGGCTGTCTTCGCATATCTTCGGCGAAGATCAAGTATACTTTGTAATAAATTTAGTAGTAAATGTAAAACTAGACTACAGTTGTACTTTTGAAGCCGACGGTTTAGTTACGGTCCCTTAGCCGGTTCCCATACGAACACCGAAGTTTAGCAACCTCGGGCTAGGTCAGGAAGAGGTTGGGTGACCGCTCTCCTCCGAAACACTAGTTACCGTTGGTTAGAGCAGATTGGAGGGTTTGAAAGCTTGTGTAACAGCTTAGCTATTCTCGTCATCTGCTCGGCAGTCCAGGTTAGTGGAGGAACCTGTATGACTGGTTTAAGTTACACCGTCCTTTCGGATTGGACGTAAACCGATGGTCCTCTTGGTACTTCTCGACAGGAGTTGGCTACGTGCCGGTACCAGGCTTTCTGTCATCCCTTCCTCATCATCATTCAGCAACCATCATGTATAATAGTATGCTAAATTTTCACTACGGTGGGTCCGTGGCTTAGTTTAGAACAAGAACAGTCGATCTTGGTATTTTGCAAATGATTTACAGCCCCACTACCTGACTAGCACAAACATGAGACGAAATCCCCGAATTCATTACCGGAAGCCATAACAGAAGATCAACCATGCGCTCACTTCTTAGAAACCCAACATCTAGTCAAATAATATTCGTCCACACAACAAACAAATGATTACATTTTATTATACTTTTTGACAGTTCGACCCAACAATTTCAAGGAATCTGCGGTCGTATTCGGGCTGATAAATGTAGTGGAAAAAAATGCCCTGCGGCATTCTCAGCTTTGCCACGGACAAAGTTTATATAGCGGGACCTCGGTCCTGTTGCAGATATAGAAAACACAACACAACATAAGATATGTCATGTCATGTGTTTTGTGGTTACCTGACGGAGGTCTTTGACTGCAGACTGTCCTCCAGAAGCATGGCCATCTTGCTCGGAGTAAGGTAGTTGTTCGGAAAGCTCCACAGCGTAGGCCAGCCGAGGGCGAAGTGGGCGTTGATCAGGGGACCGTTGGGCTCGATTTTGTGAACAGAATAGTAGAGCACTCTTGAGTCGGTGTCTGAGGGAACACGGGTACCTTGTAAGTGGTTATAGGTGTCCAACACGGACTGTCTTGTGCCTGGGTCCACGTGCACCAAAAAAGTTTAATATTCATTAAGTGTTGTTTAACGACATACAAAGGAGGGTTAAAATTATCTAAGGATATGAAATCTTAACATCGATATCGAACGAAATAGGTGGATTTACAGAACTCTCTCTAATTTCTCAAATATTCATGAAACGTGGCTGAATGAAAGATTAAGGGCCGGTCTTACAATCTCCTAATAGGAAAGTTATTTGTAGCAATTAAGGTATTTGGAGGATTTCAAGGGTTTTGATTGGTCGTTGCCATGGAGAAAACCAGCTATTCGACGAATAAATAGTTATTGGGACATTGTAAGACTCGTCCTAACTAAAATTTCAGAATCAAGCAACAATATTTTGGTTGTAGAGGCGGACAGACAAAACAATTCCGTCTGGATGCTCTAACGCTGTAATTTGTCGCTCTGTCATATTTGTTATGCTGAGTAGTAGCCACGGTCATTTTCAGTTGTGTATTCGAGCCTAGGCGGGCTTAGGCGTCGCCTAGACACTTTTATTTTTAGGCTAGGCTACTGTTGTTTAAATTTCAAGAACCCATGTAGTATTCACAATATATATAATTGAGAAACAATATTTTACCTCAACGTCTTCATGTATTCAGGTTCAATTTCTGTAAAATCTTTTCCGGCCACTTAAAACAATCGCCAACGCCCCCCCCCCCCCTTCAACACCCCCACCCCGTTCAGACGTAAATTCGACCGCCTAGGCACTTAATATTTAAGGAATACACCACTGGTCATAACTAGGGGTGGAGTCAAACTATGTAAAATTAAGACTATTTTAAATCTAGATGTGAATACCGCCAGTTCAGCTCACCCCTGTAGCTGTCGAATATCTTGAAGCCGAGCACCCTAATGTAGTGGCTCAAACCTACAGCGCGCGTTACGGGGCGGTGCTCAGTAGTTGTGATGATTCCCACGTGCGTTCCCACGTGGTTCCTGTAGGTCTTCTGTAGCCACGTGGCGTGTCTCGGGTTCAGACTGTAAATCTATTGTCACAGTGTTGTCACTTCTAAAACCGAGATAGTCGTTAAGGCTTAGCTACACAGACGATCAAGAACTTAGTGATTGTGATTTAAGTCGGTAGTTCATACAAACCTGATAAAAATTATTGGAGATATTTGATAAATGCATAATCTTCAATCCAGCGTATAAAATACGAACGTTTACTTTTGACTGTGTGGTATTGTATGCAAGAAGACATTCATTTAATTCCGTAGGCCTACTTAAGTTGAAGGTTGTTCAACTCAACCGTTACATTCAATTCAAATGGGTACACAAATACACCAATTCATAGCGTTATGTCTTACGGAACCAATGAGAGGCTAATGCCTCCATCATACGTCGAACTGTCATGAAAAGCTGGATTATAGCCATTTCTGATCTGGTGGGATTCTATGGAGTTGTATGTACAGGTGACGTCGTAATGTTTTGAGTATTATAACTGGGTCAGTCAGCGATGTAAGGACTCGACTCCAGCCTTCAGTACCTTCCTTCTTACCGTACATCCTGTCTTATACCTAAATAATACTTAACTTGATATCACACAACATACGCCATACCTCCAGCAAGAAGATGGGCCCTCCCTTCTCAATGAAGAGCGGGGTTAACCGCCGCAACACCTCGCCTAGATAGATCTCCGCCCTGGCCACAAAGTCGGGGTCGTTCCTTCTGACACTGAGGGTGGGATACTCCAGGGCGCGTCATATATCACATAGTTACCTCCAGCAAGAAGACGGGCCCTCCCTTCTCAATGAAGAGCGGGGTTAACCGCCGCAACACCTCGCCTAGATAGATCTCCGCCCTGGCCACAAAGTCTGGGTCGTTCCTTCTGACACTGAGGGTTGGAAACTCCCACAACAGCCAGGGGGGCAGCCCGCCGAAGTCGCGCCCGTTGCCGATGTAGGGACCGGGACGCACGATAACGAGCAGCCTGGGGAACACAAGGAGTTAGATTGATTGATATTTGGGCTTTCGTCTCATTATTTTGCAACTTGGCTAATCGAGACGATGAGTGGGTGAAATATGAAGATGAAATGAAATATGAGGCTGTTTGGAGGAAAGGGGCAAGTAGGTGGGCAGGGAGGAAGGGGGAAGGGGGAGGTGAAGAGAGTGGGGACGATGTGGACTGCATTTCGTCTTACTTTTCCTCCTCGACCTGTCCGGTGAGGGTGGCCCTACCAGAAGCATACGCTTCCGCCGGCATAGCTCCAGGAATCAACAAAGCACACAAACCTGCCCACCACGAAGGTAGCAGTCCCTGGGCAGGACGAGGATTTAGGCTTCGTACATGAACACGTTCGCACCAATCCTGGACTTCAAGTTGAGATACACCCAGTATAACGATCTCGGGATAAGGTTCTAGATATAGTGGTGCTTCGGATAAGCAACATTGCAATGGTTCTGATTGGTGGTTGCCATGTGAAAACCGATTATCCCCAGAATACATAGTTATATCGAGGTCCCAATATTGGGGGTAAATAAATATCAATAATACATGCTTACCCTTCCTCGTGCGCTATCTGGATGAACTCTACAAAGTCCATCTCACCGTCAAAGATGAACACCCCCTTAGAGGGCTCGTGCAGACTCCAATCCAACGACACGTGCAATGTATTGAGTCCCGCCATCTTGAGCAACACAATGCGATCACGCCAATATGGCCGCGGTATGCGGAAGTAGTGCATACTTCCGGCGACGAACGCGAACGGTTGTCCGTCCAATTGGAAGCAGCCATTTTGAGAGTCGATGCTGAAAGTACGAGATCTGTAGAACTCGGATCCTGTACTGGTCTCCTCTTCCATGTTCGCTAATATGTCGATGTTTTCTAGGCGTGTAACATTCGTTGAGTAGACTTGTCCGTAAGCTGTCATGTTTAGCGGGTTATCTATATTACTTATATCAAATATTTTTTCAAAAGTGTTACAAATACTTTGATGTATTAATAAGAAAACGAAGAAAGACAGATACAACATCGTGTTACTTTGATTTCAACGTCATAACTAATGCAATTCTCACTAATAATTATCTACCCATTCAATTTCGTTTGTTGTTATGGCAACTAGGACTTGGTTTATTAGAACAATGCACTCACGATACGATACCGCCTTCTAATTGTTATGGTTGTTATTGTTGGCGCAAGACACAACGGCCGCAGTTGGAGGCTTTGTATGCAGGCGCGGACTGGCTATAGGGATGCCGGGATGCGATCGCATCCCGGGCCCCTGGGCAAATCCGGGCCCTTTGGCTATCCGGACCCCCGGGCTGCCACCAGAAAGTTCCTATGATGTAAATACTTCTCTGTATATTGCTGATATTCTGTATATTGCACGCTAGCATTTTGCGAGTGACAATATTTATTAAGTACTTGTCAGTAACACTAATGGCCGTAGGCTTACCTCGAATACCGTTTTCTTAAAATTTGAATAACGCGCCCGGTAGTGCTACTGGTAGGGTGGCCTCTGTTAACCGCGCCCTAAAATCGCATTTTAGGCCATAAAATTCAATGCACCCCCAAAAAATTGAGCGCAGCTGAGGACTGGGGGCCCCCCTGAAACCCAGCATCCCGGGCCTTTTTATCCCAGTCCGCCTCTGTTCGTATGCATAGACCACACTCAAGCCTCCCTCAACTCAGCCTCTCCTCAGCCTCACCCAACCACCAATCACGGAACGGCATTGCCATGTGGACGGCTCTGTGACTGGTGTCTAGGTGAGGCTGAGGAGGGATTGAGTGTGAACTATGCATTCGGGCCTGAATGTGCTTACCACGAAATATGAGAGTTTTAATAACCATATATATCCCCAGATAAAGTTTTAGAAAATGATTATTTATGCTATTATAAACTCGAAACAGGCAGTGGATGAGTAAGGAGTTGGTTGTTTTAAGTCCAAATGGCTAAATAGGTAACATAATTCATATCATCGAACACATGTTTGAAACAACAGAGGGCTCAGCGGTAAGATTCGATGCAAAATACGCCCGGGAAGGAGCTTAGGGAACGGGAACGGGAGAGTTGGCTATGATTTAATATTGCCCGGTAACGGGAACGAGAACGGAACGGGAACAAGAACGGAGAGTTGCCTATGACTTAACATTGCCCGGGAACGGGAACGGGAACGGGAACGGGAACGGGAACGGGAACGGGAACGGGAAGCTCTTTCTCGGGTTATTGTGCACCGACCTTTACTGAAGGGTTTTCCGAGTGCCTTGAAAGTAATGTACGGAGGAGGCGGCAGTGGAGCTGTGATTGACTGGCAGTGAGTTAGCATCCTTGCATGGAGCTTTGACAAAATGCGTTTGCCGCTAGTCTATTTTTAACCGTCCACTCGTTCTATTCCACACGATGATGAGCATAATGATAATCCGAGATTGGTACACACATCCCTAACACCCCTCCAAGCTCATAAAAATAATTTATCGCAGGAATCCCTGTTATAGGGAGCACGCCAGCTTTACCTGAAGTGCCGCTCTTCAGGTGACTAACTAGGTATAGTAGGGTGTTTTCGATAGTTCAGTCTCAATTTTAGCATTGGCTTTATGTGCCTTTTACATAAATGACTAGTGATTATTGACTAACCCCCGTGTCTGCCACAGGCTTCTTTCATTGGTTATGAGTGAGATTTAACAGGGGCGCCAACTCCGTGGGTGCAGGAGGGCCCAAGCACCCACAGGTAGATTTGTGTGGCAAACCTTGCTTGAGCATGGATGTCATGTGACGTTTTTTCATCTTCATAATCACCCACTCACCGTCTCGATTAGCCTCGTTGCAAAAATATGAGACGTAAAACCCCAAATATCATCATCATCATTAATTTCTTCTAAAACACATTAGAACCTCTTCAAAAATACGTATTTGTCAAAAAAAATGCCTGCGGCGCTATTGCGAGAGATGACCCCCCCCCCCACCCTCCGTCCATTGCGTCTCGGTGGTGTAGCACATTTTCACAGGTATGTTCTACTCTGCGCAACCCCCCCCCCCCCCAAGCAACTATGTAGCCTATGTGCTTTCGGTAGTATATTATGTCGATTTGACAAGGTAGGACCTATTAAATAATTGAATGATTTTTTATTGAATAATTTAGAATGCAGCAATTTGGTAAAATCTGGCTAAAATTATGTTCTCTATAATTTAGACTGTTAAATAATTTTCCCGGGTATTCTACGGAGACCTTGTAGTAAATTTTTAGTTATTACTTGTAAGCTACTTGACATTACATTGTATATAGGTACTTCATAATATTTATGTACTCTTCACTAATCCTATGTCTTGTATGTATGTACTAAAAGATCGATTGAAGGCTAATAAAAACAAACAACAAACAACATTCACTTCATTGTTTAGGATACGATGTGGTTTTGAATATCAGTCCTCTCCTATGTTCATAATCTACTCCAATACCACAATTGGTGAATGAAATATGAAATTCCCCCCCCCCCCCCCCCCCCCCCCCCGGGGGCCATAGAGGCCGTAGAGTTTGCCTAAGTTTTGAGCACCCACAGTAATTCTGAAAAGTTGGCGCCCCTGAGTGAGAATACTGGGCTCTGATTGGCTGTGACTAAGATTTGTCTTGACTTGACTAAGGAATTGAACATATTTCAATTCCTTAGTCAAGTCAAGACAAATCTTAGTCACAGCCAATCAGAGCGCAGTATTCTCCCTCCCAGCCAATGAAAGAAGCCTGTGGCTTAGACACGGGGGTTAGTCAATAATCACTAGTCATTTATGTAAACGGCCCATTACGACTGCGGATGGCCGGAATCGAACCCAAACCGCTTGAGGCACCGCGAACGGCTTGAAGCCTGATGATCGCTGATTGGTCGATACAAAGGTTGCGCAACACGATCGGTCCTCTTGGCGCCACGTCCAGTGACAAGGCTGTTTTACTGTTTTAATTACGCGTTCGGTAGTCAGATTCAGCAGCTCAATGGTGACTTTGTGGACGCGTTCGTTGCATAACCTGATGACTGACCGGTCTCGGTGCTAAAGTACTTTCAAACTAAAGAAAAATGCCAGGTATCAAGACATTTACCCGCCTCTTTACTACCGCCCTTCGACACGGGGGAGAGTGCTCGGGAGGCGGTAGACCGTAAATCCACAATGTTATGATTTCTCATTTATTTTCAGATATGGAATACATAATCACAACAATGTATCTAAAATTAACATTGTAGGCCTTTTTTTTAAATAACAAAAAAACTGGTAATTTTAAAATTATTTATTTATTTATATAATATTTATCTATTTATTATATAGTTATCTATTGGTTATATATATCTATTTATTTGATTATAATATGATAAGCCCACTGCTCTAATTTTCAAATACTTTAAAAATACAGGTATCAATTTTTCGTGATTATTCCATATATCTGAAAATAAATTAGAATATAACATTTAACTACATAAAAAGATTCTATTTTTAACAATGGCACCTGGATCGATGGGTCAACGGTCTACCGCATTCCAATTGCTTCCGAGCATTCTCACCCGTGCCAAGTGGAGGTGGTAAGGAAATTTCTTGATACATAGTATTATTCTTTAGTTGCAAAGGACTTTACTTCTGATTGGCTAGCGGTGTTACTGTCACGCTAGCGTTTCATTGTTTCTCTGTGGTTTGGTCATTTGTGGCTTCTGTTACGTCAGTGTTTTATACCACTTAGTAGTATGAAACTCGTACTTACTTTCTGTCATATAAAAATACTCTATGTATGATATTGATATCAATTGAATTGAAATGAATATTAGGCACTGCTAAATAAATAGGATGCAGTGTTATTATTAAACGTATCTTGTGGCATCATTTACTTTACCAAGTTACACGTTTAGCATCTGTCGTTGAATGTACCCGGTACAATAATCCCGTTGCATCAACTGTGATTAAATCACTGCTTTTGCTGTCTTTAACCCAATATACGTAATACTCCATATACAGTAATACTATTTATCTGATAATGAATACATACATTTAAATTAATAATATAATAATATAATAATTAATAATATTTTAGAGGATAAGTAGATTTCATGGAAGGATGCTAACTGGATGGGTAATTGTGCTTTGAGGTACAAAGCTAGAGTTAAAGGGAATGTTACAGGAAACGGCAAATAAATAAAGTATCTTTTTTTGTGCGCATTATTAACTATTTTGTATTAATAATTAGAATAACATTAATATTATAAATAGGTTTTATATCTTAATACTAGTAATTGAAACAGCATTCATCAATACACACCACTAACAATGAATACTATGTTTTTTTTTTTTAATTAATGTAGAAACTGCCTATATGTTGCAAGAGCTAAATTGCAATAAAGATCTTCTTGTGTTTTTGTGCGATTCATAGTGAAAACAAGATTAAATTTATTTATGGGAAAAACATGATTATTGACAAAAATTTGTTAAGAAGAGGCCATAAAAGGTAAAATATCATTAGATTTTGAAGTAGTATTTGAAGGGATTTCTGACAAAATGCCATCGTGTGTTGCATATAGCTTACTGTCAAGATGTTTCTTCACAATACCCTGTGTGTGTTTTACACAATTCAATCACTCCCAGTCGTGTGATGAACTTAACTGCCAGGCTGATAAACTATTACATTTTCTTGGCTAAGGGCAGTAACTGTTTATAAACAACTACTCCACATACAGTTTAAAT
Source organism: Isoperla grammatica (assembly GCA_945910005.1). NCBI lineage: Eukaryota > Metazoa > Arthropoda > Insecta > Plecoptera > Perlodidae > Isoperla > Isoperla grammatica. Next base: position 33,786,271 of record OX246743.1, read on the forward strand.
AGCATAATATAACAAATAAATTTAAATACCAATTATAACTGATTTAACAACTAGGTTCAAAAATTAAATTATCACTGAAGTACGAATTTATTCAATTGACACAACCGGTTGACCTGTCAATGTTGATTCAAACTTATTTTCTATTTAAAATAGAATCTACCCCCTTACAAACTATTTTTGGCAAATTCACTAATACTATTAAAAATAGTAGCTGCCTCTTTCCAATTTTGATTCCTGGATTTGATTAATTGATAATTATTTAATTATTTAATTTAACTATTAATAATTATTATTATTATTTATAAAATTATATAGTAATAGAGTGAAATACAATCTTGAACATTAATAAAATGACAAAAATTGCTCCCCTTATTCTGTTTACTTACAATTTATCTAAGACCTCTTTCACAGCTCTAGTTTCAAAACGTTTTTACTCTATATTTTACTATTTAAATTACTTTAACATGACATGGAATGATTATAGAATATCTTGGTCCTACATCTATCTTCTCTCGGACGATTACTTGGCAATAGACTCAAGGGTAGCCACCATTTTGTAGGCTCTGTTGGTGATCTGGAAGAGAAATATTTGAATGATGCAATCTTAGGACATAATTTTTATGTATTCTATAAATTATGACAAAATAAACCTAGTTTAAACTGATAATCGAAAACATTATTTATTCTGAATTCCACCGGTACCGGTAACCTAGGAATAATGTGGCTTCATAAAGGACGTTATTAAATCTGGTGGTAAACTTTAAAAACAATAATATAATATCATATTTCATACTTTGTTCCAATAGTTTGTTTTGCTTCTCCAGTATTTACACTAATATGTACCAGCAAACGAATCAATTTATACAGCAATCGATAAACTAGATGGTGAGCTTCCAAGTACACAATTACATAAAATAACAGTTGCATGCAGTGTAACAATGTGGCAGTTCTCACTGTTCCAAAGTACTTATGGTGATTTACATAAAAAGAATATGTTTTCAAAGAAGTATTCCAGGTGTAAACGCTTGAAAATATGTTTTAAAAGGTCGATGTTTATGTTGCATCACAGGTTTCAATATCACTCAAAACGATTTTAGTATTTACCATACACTGAAAAACAGTAATAAACACATATTATTAACTTATATCTTGAAATATAATCTAGAAATTGAATGGAAAATAAAGCGACATAAGTAATATTCGAATAATTGTCAACATTCTTGTCTCACCTGACTAAAATTCTTTATAGAAAGAGGATCCAGCCCTGTTGGCTTTATCACCATTGGTCGGTTGATTCTGGCCATGATGGTCACTAGCGACTTCTTGAAGCTCGGCGGGGCTTCCAGCCAATCACAGTTGTAGACAGCCTCGCCCACAGCTGCAGCCTGTAACATGGGAGTATCATGAGCATTAACCGCTTGAAGCTCGGCGAGGCTTCCAGCCAATCACAGTTGTAGACAGCCTCTGCCACAGCTGCAGCCTGTAACATGCATTATCATGAGCATTGACCGCTTGAAGCTCGGCGAGGCTTCCAGCCAATCACAGTTGTAGACAGCCTCTGCCACAGCTGCAGCCTGTAACATGGGTTATCATGAGCATTGACCGCTTGAAGCTCGGCGAGGCTTCCAGCCAATCACAGTTGTAGACAGCCTCGCTCACAGCTGCAGCCTGTAACATGGGAGTATCATAGCATTGACCGCTTGAAGCTTGGCGAGGCTTCCAGCCAATCACAGTTGTAGACAGCCTCGCTCACAGCTGCAGCCTGTAACATGGGAGTATCATGAGTATTGACCGCTTGAAGCTCGGCGAGGCTTCCAGCCAATCACAGTTGTAGACAGCCTCGCTCACAGCTGCAGCCTGTAACATGGGAGTATCATGAGTATTGACCGCTTGAAGCTCGGCGAGGCTTCCAGCCAATCACAGTTGTAGACAGCCTCGCTCACAGCTGCAGCCTGTAACATGGGAGTATCATGAGCATTGACCGCTTGAAGCTCGGCGAGGCTTACAGCCAATCACAGTTGTAGACAGCCTCGCCCACAGCTGCAGTCTGTAACATGGGTTATCATGAGCATTGACCGCTTGAAGCTCGGCGAGGCTTACAGCCAATCACAGTTGTAGACAGCCTCGCTCACAGCTGCAGCCTGTAACATGCATTATCATGAGCATTGACCGCTTGAAGCTCGGCGAGGCTTCCAGCCAATCACAGTTGTAGACAGCCTCGCTCACATCTGCAGCCTGTAACATGGGAGTATATCATGAGCATTGACCGCTTGAAGCTCGGCGAGGCCTCTAGCCAATCACAGGTGTACAACGCGTCGCTCTTAGCTGCAACTAGTCATAGGATTATCCTTGTTGCATGGTTGTAAATGACACTAGGACATAGGCGCCGCCAGGATATTTTCAAGGGACGGCAAAGATGAAATAACGACTGGTTGGAAGGGGGTGTGGGGCGGGAGTCCACCAAATTACCTCGCAGGGCTTTTGTTTGTACATTAAAACGTTTTAAACCGATTTTGGGAAGATAAAGAAGATTTTATGTTCAGTGAATTGAACCAGGTACACTATTTACTTCGTACTTAGTGTATGACATGTAAATCATCAAATCTTAGGAACTGAATCCTTTGAGATGCAAAAGATGGTAACTGCAACTGGCCATCATTGGCCAGTCAGTCTAAAAATGCAAAGTAAATGCTAACAAAACGTAAGAAACAGTAATATTCTAGAAACCAATAAGCCATATCACATGATAATTATATGGTAACTTCCGGTGATAACTGGTCGTAATTAGTAAAGTACACAACTATACGTTTTATAATAAATAAATAAATAAAATAAAAATAAAAATAAATTCACATTTAGAGTCTACCCACTCAGTAACTAAACTGATTTGCAGTGGGGGACTTTAATTGAAAGTGACTAAACCAAGCCTGTAGGCTTCGAACACCATCGACGAGTGAGCGATAACCAATCAAAGATCGATATTTCAAATACGAAACATATGAATCAGTGATTGGACAGTGCGAACACCTGCGGACAAATGCCACAATCAACAAGGCCGATTTAGAACAACTTTGAATTTATTGAGTGCTTCGTTGCTAGGACGGCTCCAAAGTCACCGTTTACTTATTCCTAAGCCAAGAAGTAATGGAATTGAATCCATATTAGAAGTTAAAAAACTTCTGCCTGAAGCGGGATTTGAACCGGGGACCTTGTGCATTGGAAGCAGGGATGCTAACCACTGGGCCAACGAGCCATAATAGGCTGGATAATCAAATCATATCAAATACGTACGACAATATATTTTGAGATAGCTTATGAATGTTAAGTGGCTGGTCTAGCTGTGATCAAGTGAACATTTAAATGCACTGTATCACCAAAAACGTACAAAACTGTATAATGAAAGAGTAGGGCAGCTCGCTAGCGAGCACGGGACGAGTTTTCCTGGGCACACGAGGTGGCGCGGTCATATTTCCCCCGCTCACAACAGACAGTGGTGGAGCTTTGATGTAACAGCAGACCAATTTGAAATTAATTTACATATTCCCAAATGGACGGATTGACTGCAGAATTTAAATTATTTCTGACCTTTATTTTTTGTATTTACATACTTTATATGAAAAGGCACATTTAGCTAGGTTAGCTTTAAAATTCTTTTCCACCAGGGGGAGGGGGAGGCAAGTGACACTTGCCCCCCCCCCCACTAGCGGCGCCCATGCAATGTGAGTGTGATGATTATCTTCTTATAATATATACACGAGTGAAATGGAATAGGTTGTATGAATACAATGACAGATACTACAGATAATAATAATGATATGTCCTCTTACCAGATCTGTGAGAACATTTGCTTTATAGTTAAACAGAAAGCTTAGTATCAGGGCCTCAACAGATGCAGTGACTTGAAGGATCTCTCGCAACCCTATTTCGTTAGCCTGGAAAAGAGAAAGCATTCTTAAAAGAACAAATAGAACGCACAAAGGGGATTAAGAGGGACATAAGTGAGAGGACGAGAATGAGAAAGATGAAGGGAAAAGGGAAGAGAAAAAGGAAGCAAGAAGAACCAAGTACATAAAATATGAATACAATATAATATAATGTATGGAAGAGAATTTTACCAATCCAAAATACTTACATTTGACAGGACCCTCATAGCCACTCCTAGATGTACAATGCACACCAGCCATTGAGCAGCAAAGATCTCACCTAGCATTATACCGAAATCCTTCAGTCCACTGTAAGGAGAAAGATATATTATGCAAACTGAAAATAAAATCAACCGTATCTGTGAATCGTTTAAAGCGGAACAAGGATAAACAAGATTTTCTGTGTACAGTTATTCTATATAATCACACTCTATTCTAAATAGTTCTCCTAGTAAAGAGGTGATAAGGTGAAAGGTTACAAACTATTGATACTTCTAGTTGGTCAAAACCAATATAGGTGGCTCCGTGGTAGGACTCGAGACTCTAAGTTAGGAGGTCGTTGGTTCGATTCTGGACACCGGCAGTCCTAAATGATGGTTTTTCCGAGGTTATCGGCAGTCACAATTCGGAAGCTGAGACTGAGACCTACTAAAAGCCCTCTGACATTCCCTCCTAACTATACAACCACCAAAATAAATAGTTACTTAACAGAAAAAGGGTACATCAGGTAATATTTATTGCACCATAATAACGAAACTCTATGAACAACTATTATTACTAGTTCTCAAGTAACCTGCTATGCTTGGTAATATTTGAGTAAATGGTTTTGTTGGCCGTATGCCTAAGTGTACGTTCATTACTCGTCTTTACAACGGGGGCATGCGATTGGCGAGCACACTTCAAATATAATATAACATAATTGAGAGCTTTGACATTGCTGGATTTTACTAAGCGAAGATTGTAATAATTGTTTAATAGATAAAACCAGAACAAAACCAGGAAGTTTTGGTATATAATTGCCTATTACTATGCTTGATACATAAAGAAGATAGAAAAGTGACTGATTGACTTACTTCAAGATATGTTGGTGAAGTCGAACGAATTGTCCTAACTGGAAACACATTTCCTTGTCCAGTTCTTGAAATGGCGTCACCATTACATCTTCTTTTACATTGTCTTGTTCCCCTTGTTCACTGTCAGTCTCACATCCATCCCCTGCGATGGTGGCATTAAGGGGGGACTGCCCTTGTTCCCGATGGATCAGATCATATAGGGAGTTCCACAGGGTGTTTCCGCTGGCCCTGTTTTGTTCAGAAGCCTCTTGGTCAATGCCTGCTGGACTCCGTCTCAATACAGAGCCATAAGGCAATCCTCCGTACGTATCCCCTCCTCCCTCCTCTGTGATGTGATCATCACTATCATATTCCTCCACAATAATACTGGTCAGCTCATCCTCCCTCACTTGTTGCTCAGGTACGGACAAAATCCCAGCTACTTGCCAGGTTGTTTCACAGCTACCTTCTCGAATCATTGACATGGAAAAGCTTCGTATATTTTCCAATTTGTTTATTAAAAGTTTGAAAAATGCTTCAAAATGCACAATGGATGCAATTGCAATCAATCCCATTGTGTTCATAGTAAACACTGTACAAACTGTATAAAATATACGTATGAACAGCACCATCTCGTAAATAGGAGAATCTGTTGTATTGAAGGGATAAGTCTCACTGTAAACAGAGAAGTAATTGACATTAGTAATTTTAATTATTGTTACACCTGTCATTTTGGCTACGATCATCTGTCCTTTAGGATATTATCATATACCATTACCCATATAAAAATGCGAATTTCAGATTAATTTTGATAATATTGATATTGATCATAATCTTAGTGGAATTTGATCTGCATGGTTTAGCTCACACTTAAATGTAATAAATATATAAGTTATAGTCTAGCTAGCACGTCTGAAATCTTGTCCCCCTTCTGTTCAATCAGAATACAAAGTACAAAGCTATCACCAATCATGAATCTTTGCGCTTCCACCTTCTGTCTTCCCATCATAACTGCTTTTCATATTCATAATGAATTAGTGTGATATTGTCTGTTGTCTTAAATAATCATAAACAATAGGAGTATACTTACAGGTAAAGCATTTTTCTGTTTGGAAGAAGAATGAAAGCTCCAAAACAAAGTAGAGAAACAGCATATAATGGTACAAAGTAAAATTGTAGATAAAATGTGATTTTGTGACAGGAACCGCCGGCCTTTGAATATAAAGTTTTTTGTTCTTCAGTGTTTAAAGTAACAAACCAGAAGACATTCTCCAAATCTCTAAGTATTTTATGAAACGCTTTCTTTCTAAAGAAAATTACAATGTAAACAATAACCATCACGCAGTTAATGCACAAATTGTAAAAAGCTTCGAACACAACATCCGTGTTTATACCCCAGTTATCATACATAGCTATCGGGGATGATACGAGGCCTGTGTATATGTGAAGAACCAACAGACTATAAGGGTAGAATGTATGAAAGAATCGAAGAGCCAGACGTAGACTTCGGTGTCGAACTAGCAGGTGTGCCAACCTGGGGCTGAAGTACTGCAGGTAGAACTTAAGGTCGGGCTCAGGGTCTTCGTACCACATACCTGCAACAAGATACGTATAACATGAGCAGGTGTGCCAACCTGGGGCTGAAGTACTGCAGGTAGAACTCAAGGTCGGGCTCGGGGTCTTCGTACCACAGACCTGCAACAAGATACGTATAACATGAGCAGGTGTGCCAACCTGGGGCTGAAGTACTGCAGGTAGAACTCAAGGTTGGGCTCGGGGTCTTCGTACCACAGACCTGCAACAAGATACGTATAACATGGGCAGGTTTGCCAACCTGGGGCTGAAGTACTGCAGGTAGAACTCAAGGTCGGGCTCGGGGTCTTCGTACCACATACCTGCAACAAGATACGTATAACATGAGCAGGTGTGCCAACCTGGGGCTGAAGTACTGCAGGTAGAACTCAAGGTCGGGCTCGGGGTCTTCGTACCACAGACCTGCAACAAGATACGTATAACATGAGCAGGTGTGCCAACCTGGAGCTGAAGTACTGCAGGTAGAACTCAAGGTTGGGCTCGGGGTCTTCGTACCACAGACCTGCAACAAGATACGTATAACATGGGCAGGTTTGCCAACCTGGGGCTGAAGTACTGCAGGTAGAACTCAAGGTCGGGCTCTGGGTCTTCGTACCACATACCTGCAACAAGATACGTATAACATGAGCAGGTGTGCCAACCTGGGGCTGAAGTACTGCAGGTAGAACTCAAGGTCGGGCTCGGGGTCTTCGTACCACAGACCTGCAACAAGATACGTATAACATGGGCAGGTGTGCCAACCTGGGGCTGAAGTACTGCAGGTAGAACTCAAGGTCGGGCTCTGGGTCTTCGTACCACATACCTGCAACAAGATACGTATAACATGAGCAGGTGTGCCAACCTGGGGCTGAAGTACTGCAGGTAGAACTCAAGGTTGGGCTCGGGGTCTTCGTACCACAGACCTGCAACAAGATACGTATAACATGGGCAGGTTTGCCAACCTGGGGCTGAAGTACTGCAGGTAGAACTCAAGGTCGGGCTCGGGGTCTTCGTACCACATACCTGCAACAAGATACGTATAACATGAGCAGGTGTGCCAACCTGGGGCTGAAGTACTGCAGGTAGAACTCAAGGTCGGGCTCGGGGTCTTCGTACCACATACCTGCAACAAGATACGTATAACATGAGCAGGTTTGCCAACCTGGGGCTGAAATACTGCAGGTAGAACTCAAGGTCGGGCTCGGGGTCTTCGTACCACATACCTGCAACAAGATACGTATAACATGAGCAGGTGTGCCAACCTGGGGCTGAAGTACTGCAGGTAGAACTCAAGGTCGGGCTCGGGGTCTTCGTACTACTTTCGACCAAACTAAATACCAAAAACCCATAGCATAACAAGTATGTTTTATTGAGCTACACTACAACGTCATCTACGGCTAAGTTGTTAAGTACCTATAAGCCAATAACGTGCATAGATGTTTTGCTTTTAAAAGTAGATTATTTCTTCAATCAATTAATTGTAATTGAGTGTGTTACTTACGGAAGTTTCTGCATAATGATGAGGTTAATTTCTTTGCCAGTTCAGAAACTGGATGTTCAGTTCCATGAACTTTCGTTCCCTGATTGGCTTATCCATGATCGGGGCCCCTATGTTTTGACTTACCTTGATAGTACATCAGCTGGATGATCAGTTGCAGGACACTCCTCCTCCTGATTGGCTTATCCATGATCGGGGCCCCTATGTTTTGAATTACCTTGATAGTACATCAGCTGGATGATCAGTTGCATTAACCTATTCCTCCTGATTGGCTCATCCATGTTCGGGGTCTCGATCATAGTCATAGCGATATCTCACTTTGAAAGACGAGTGTTGAATTTAGTGATTTTTTCTTAATCTGAAGAGGATTATCTTTCGCGATTCTTATTAGGATCTTTCTGAAAGTACAGTATTCATTGATACAAATATAACACTTGTCAAACAATAGATTTTACGTTAATTTGAGTGAAATGCGTAGTATGGATTTAAAAAACAATCGTACCTCAAATGATTCCCAGTGGATACTGGTGACGTTGAACCGCAGTAGGCCTACTTCACATGCGATACAAATTACTTTTTGTTGGTCGACAAATCGATATTGTGAACTGAAACGGAGAACGTCCCCTACAATTTGCTGTAATAATAGTTCGCTCTATAGTCTATAATCATCCAATTGTCGAAATTTTTTCTTTGAATCACTACGGCCTTTTCAAAGTAAAATACAACATGTACGCCTACGCCCTTACGAAGTCTAGCTAGGTCTGTTTGAAAGTTCGTAAATAAAGGATTTTTTCATAACTAATGTATTAGTGTGTTCTATAGTTATCAGGGTTTGTATGTTAGCTGGCATTAGCATCGTTTTAAAGCGGTTCATGTTATTTATTTATCTGCAGGTTTCTAATGTTATTTTTCATTTGTTTACGGCCATGGCCTCTAAAAGTTCTAGACAGGGGGGCGATAAATATTAATTTATATCAATATTTTAGCTTGATTAAAATTTAATTAATTTATACATAGTAACAATCATGTTTTAGATATTTTAATATTCGTTTATTTTATTTGTATGGGGTAAATATTAATTAATCGCAATATTTTAGCTTTGATTAACATTTTATTCATTTATACATAGTAACAATCATGTCTTAGGTCGTTTAATATTCGTTTATTTGTATGGGGTAAATTTTAATTTATTGACTTCCATAATAGAGTTTGGCAACAATAGGCAAGCATTGCCATACTAATCCTGGCGGGTACCTCCCCACGTTACCCTTGTAGAACGTTGTCAAATACTGTCTAGCCCGGTATCTCAAGTAGACAAATTATTATTTTATATTACTAGCTCAGTCGATATTGCATTACTTACTCGTTGCTGGCTTGACGTTTACCTCACGAACAACCGTCGCACTTCGAAACAGGCCTGTTTCGATGTCCCGAAGCAGCTGTCGTGCACGTCCCACACACAAAACCAGTCCTTCACTGTCAACTTTTTAAACAACACCAAGTTTTTTTATCTTGTTATTTTTCTCAACCATAGTAACATCTCTCAACAATACCCAACAATCTTTCTTTTCTAAAACCACTTCTTCTTTTTACCAGGCTTCCTAGATCCAACCCTATCCGCCTTCCATATATGTCACAATTACCCCCCTATTTCTTATATTTGTCATTTTAACGATAAATATAGAAATAATTATACCCCAAATGACCATCCCCTAAACGAATATATCCTCCATTCATACTGACCACCTCATCAACACTCCAACTATGGTCAAAGTTTGACAATACCTCAACAATGCCACTCTGTAATTCCCAACAATGTCTGACTTACTATATTATGCAACAATCCTTTAGACAAAAAAAATCCACCCAGTGAATTTAAAAAATTCTTTTTTTTTTTTCCTCTGCATATTGCAGATAATGTATCACAGGCAATGTGACCCACCACATTCCTTTTGACAAAAAAAAACCACCACTCAGTGAATAAAAAAAATCTTTTTTTTTTTTTTTTAAATTATTTATACCACTGGTATCATCAACTTCTCGACAACATTATGACAACCCTATTATGACAACGCTATTACGACAACACTATTACGACAACGCTATTACGACAATTTTACGACAACGCTATTACGACAATTACCCCCCATGTTTTTTTAATTTTTTGTCGCAATTTGAATTTCGTTCCACAAAAATGGAAAAAAAACATACCTATGGCAACCAAAAGAACATCGAACCCAAGACAAAATGTCGACCGATCACAATACAGAAACGAAACAAAAACATTTAACCACATTACTACCAACATCAAATCCACCAACACATACAGAACAAGTTTATTCCATAAACATTTTGTACGGTTTCAAATTAACATCCCCGAAACTTTTTTTTTTTTTTTTTTTTACTATAGGCCTACCTTTACGAGAGTTTCAACAGTTCCACCTCTAAATTTACTCCAGTCTCTTCCTACCATCATCCATTCTTTCTCATAACAAACCCACTCCCTCTCATTATTGACCCTGGAATCATCTTTCTGCCCTACAGTCAAATCATTATTTTCCTCACCAACCACAGCATCCTTGTACTCCTCATCTATCTCCACATATTTATCCACCACTTTATCTATCTGTTGCTCTGTAACAACCACGTCTTTCTTATCAAACCTCATCTCATCTTGCTCCTCAACTTTCTCCACATCTTGCTTATCATCAAACTTGTCACCTTGCTTCTCAACTATCTCCACATCTTCCTTATTATCCAACCAGCCTTCTTGCTCTTCAACAATCTCTTTCACAACATCTATTTTTCCACTTCCTACCTCTCCTACGCTTCTCAAATCTTTTTCTTTCTTTACATCTCCTACATCCACCTGCTTTACCAAAAATATCGTTTTCATTTCCGCGGTCATGTCTCCCATCATCTTCTCCATATCTACCTGTTTAACCATATTCCTCTGCATCTCTTCCAAAGTCCTAGCTTGTTCATCCTGTCCCTTCTTCATCTCCGTGATCTTGGCTGTCACACCTACTTGCATCCTCATTAAATTCCTTATCATGCTCTTGAGATCCCCATCCTCATCTGGTCCATCCATCATCAAGCTCCCTTCAATATCATCAAGCTCCCTCTCCACTCTTAACCCCTCATATTCACTTCCTTCAATATCATCAAGCTCCCTCTCCATACTTTAACCACTCTTTGCTACTCTAAATTTTCTTGAACCTCCACTAGTCTATTCATACATTCACACAATCATACGTATCAACCTATGGACAATCTCGAATCTGATCTTACTGATTTAACTAAAATTTGGTAACACATTCCCTAGACAAACTTCTCTAGCCTAATATTGATCTAAGCCTATGGACAGACATCTACCATCTCGGTCGTTGTAGTAGATCGAGCCCTACACGTTGGAGCGCCAAATTGTCAAATACTGTCTAGCTCGGTAGCTCAAGTAGACAAATTATTATTTTATATTACTAGCTCAGTCGATATTGCATTACTTACTCGTTGCTGGCTTGACGTTTACCTCACGAACAACCGTCGCACTTCGAAACAGGCCTGTTTCGATGTCCCGAAGCAGCTGTCGTGCACGTCCCACACACAAAACCAGTCCTTCACTGTCAACTTTTTAAACAACACCAAGTTTTTTTATCTTGTTATTTTTCTCAACCATAGTAACATCTCTCAACAATACCCAACAATCTTTCTTTTCTAAAACCACTTCTTCTTTTTACCAGGCTTCCTAGATCCAACCCTATCCGCCTTCCATATATGTCACAACGTTGTTGTGAACGGAGCTTGTCACAAAGCATAAAGTAGCAAGAGTGAACGGAGCTTGTCACAAAGCATTGAAGTAGCAAGAGTGAACTGGGCTTATCACGAGGTGAGAAGATCAAAACAATTATTTATATATTTTGTGTTGACTTTCTCTTCGGTTGCAAGTGGTGAAAACATTGTTATTTGAACTTTGCTCGGCGATGTTCAAATATATCTATTTCTTCCGGGATTCAATTTCTAACTTTGATGTAATGTTTACAAAATCTTAAAAGAATTGCTTCAAGAGTGGAACTTGACGATTGAAAATAAAATAATAAAATACGTTCGATCGTAATTTTGGGTTTGAAAACTACTTGAAATAACCAGTTATTACTTCACGTACAGGATTGGAGTTAAAACAGTACGGGTAGGGGTTGTAGGGAGGGGGGGGGGGGGGGGGGAGGTGAATGGACAACAAATAGGGAGAGTTTAAAAAAAAAAAAATGTCTTTGATAAAAAATGATGTTTAAAATGCATGGATGGAATACCAAAAGAGATTTCGATGCCACTAATGTTTCCTTATGTTTTGTTACCAAGATAGTTGAAAATAAATTACCACACTCCTTTGATTAGACCCAATCCCGTTATTCACCATTTGAATCCAAGTATTTGATCCAAATAGTTCGAAAAGTGTAAGATTTTCGTGCCGTTTATCAATTTCTTTAAAACAACTTTCAGTATCAAAATTTTGGAATGAAGCGGGGCTACATACTATCCATATCTACAGATTTTTTAAAAAATAATTAAAGCATTACGTTTTTCTTTCATTCCCTTTTCATCATTACCATTACCTTTTATTGATTGATAAAATTATAGACAACATTGAGATACTATTGAAGTCGTCTTATTTTATCCAATCAAATACTGCGTCCATTTTTTGAGAATATATGAAGCTCTTGATAATATATACCACCACATCGTTGCCAAAGTTTAGTATTGAATGTCATTTTAAAGATAAGAACAAAAAATCTTGTATCCTCCCAGTTTTCCAGCTATTTTTGTGGTGGGTTTCGAACCCATGACCTCACGTAGTTGCAAGTCGTTGACAGGCAACGCTACCTGTGGGCTCTACAAGGCAGTAGCAGGTTGTCTGCCTTCATATTGTGTCAACAGGTAGCAGCACAGTGCTGGTAACCTCTGCAGGTAATGGAGGCGACTGCTTTATCGTCGGCCACAGCAACCAGTTACCAGGCAAGGAGGTTGTGTACCAGGACTAGTTTCAAAAACTGGTTTACGGAGGAAAATATTACTTTAGTTGTATGTATTATCAATGTAATCTTTGGTGTTAGTTTAATTAATTAATTTTTCGTATGAATCCCTGTTAAAGGGTGCCCCTCTTCAGGTGCCTAACTAGATGTATTAGGGTGTTTGGATAGTTGGGAAGGATGAATGTCTGAGGGCTGTTAGTATGACTCAGTCCCATTCGCCTTTAAGACTGAGGAAAACTTCGGTATCGGCAAAAACCTTCAGTCAGGACTGCAGGTGGCCGGAAACGAACCGGCATTCTTCCGAATTAGAGTCTTGCGTCTTATCGCTGAGCCACCTCTTGCGGTATGTATTACATTGTAATTATGATAATATACTAAGCAATCCATAGATTATAATAGTAATTAGTAATGATAATTGTTCGAAGTAATTCCTGCTGTAGGGTGGGTGCACTGCACACCGGGTTTACCTGACCGCCTTGGGTAACTGGGTATAGTGTGTATATGTATAATATGGCGTTTGGATAGTGGGGAGGGAAAGTCCAAGGGCTGTTAGTAGTTCCCAATTCCAGCATACATAGAGATACGTTATTTTAGCGTTCTAGGTTTTAGATGCTAAATTGATCGGATATTTATTGGTTTTATTTTTGAAAACGCTACAAAATGCTAATTTTACAAAAAATAAGGTGTTCCCATTTCTATTGAGATTTAGTAAAGAACTGTATAAAGTAACAACTGAATTGATTTTATTTTTAACTAATACATGCACATAATTTTTCATTAGAAGTGCAAGAAACCCCCTGATATACAAGGTTTTGATAGGAAGAAAAATATAAATGCTACAAAATGCTAAATTTAAAATAATTAATGCTAAATTTAGAGAAAATTTTTACTAAAAAGACATATCTCTAAGCATACATCTTGTGACTAATCAGTCAGTGTCAGTCAGTGTCTTCAGTCGATTGCCGGTGACCGGTTTCGCACCGGTGACCTCCCGAGTTAGAGTATCGCTTGTTACCGCTGAGCCACCTCTATCGCTGATTGATTACATTATTGAAATGCCACGTCTAGTAGGGAACAAAAATGGAAACAAAAAATATTGCACACAAATGGACAACATTGATTTAGGCATGTATCTTGAAAATAAACATTACCGAATCATGCAATAGTAGGTAATGTAGTTATGAATGAATCACTGGCGGTGTAAAAGACTTTCATCCTCTGCCAAGAGAGAGCAGCTCTAGACGGTGTCAACCCAACCTAGGGTCCATTAAACTCGGACCGGGGTAGAATACGCCCAGAAAGACGCTGCTAGTCGTTAGAGGCGACGAAAGGAGACCCTGTCCCCTTCCCCCCACAATCCCACTGAATTCTCCTCCAACTTGGTCCTGCCCTCTCTTGCTGACGCCCTCTCCTTATGACGACCCCTGAGATGTACAATGGATCTGATTTGGACATGTGACGTTTTTCACCTACATCTTCATATTTTATCCACTCGTCTCGATTAGCCAAGTTGCAATAATGTGGGACGTAAAACCAAAATATCATCATAAATCATCAGTCATCACCAATTAAAAGATATTTGATGACAGTAACCTGATATTCCATGTTATTAGGAACCATAATTTTTAAATTGGGGAAGTATGTTTTTAATGGACGAATTTTAAAAGTGCTCATTATTCTTGCGCAAGTCTAGTTACTAAAGATGTTTTCGCATTGTTTAGTTGTTATTGTTAATTTCAAATGTACCGGTTCCAACGTATTATTCAACAAACACTCAACGGTGGTCTGAAATTAATTCTAATAAGTGATTAGGCAATGTATTTCTGCTAGAAATGAACGGTGGCCCTTGGAGATCAGCAAATAGCAACCATTGATTTCTAGCACAATTGAGTTGGTTGATCATAATCACTAAGCCTTTTTATTGGAATGCATTCTGGAATTCGGCTTTGTCAAAACCACAAATAAACAATTGGTTGTCTGTGCTCAAAACCATTCTTCTATTTCGAAAACGTTTACAATTTCTACTAGGGCTGGGAGAAAACGTTTATTTTTTCGAAATTTTCGCGTTTAAACGTGTTAACAACATAACACCCCTCCCGTTCATAAAATAATAACAAAATTAAGTTTACGTCTAAAAAAAAAAAAACATCGAAATAACACTTGTGAGCAAATAAACACATCATTAGGTTTGATGTGTTAGTTTTATACTTTTATTATATTCACCTGCTACTTTATTTGTGTCAATGGACATTTTGTCACAGTACATGGTTAGGCTAACCGTGCGCGTCAATTTGTACATGTACATTTTCGCGCGGGCGTGTTTACACGACTCAGCCCTATTTTCTGCTAAGCTAGACTAATTGTTACCACGATACATGCACTAAGATTCGAGCAGGTATTGTGCAACTTCATTGTAATCACAAGAAACAAATGATACCATTTTCAAAATTGATCTATGACACACTGAGTTCATCACGGTCCTCTAAATTTTCAACGACAACAATGTACAACAATGAAAATAGAAACGCCACATAACATTTCAAAACTAGTTTCCATTGTGGTTCATTATTGTATTGAAGATTTAGAGGACCGTGATAAATCAGTCTAGGAGTTTGTTATCTGTGGTCTAGGGATGTCTATGGTCTATGTTGTGGTCTATGTTGTGTTCATTTAAATGGCCACTTCACGCGAGAAAGTGGCGCCTCGCGTGGCCATTGTGACGGTTCATAATGATGGGCGCCATTAGTAATAATTTGTGAAGCGTTTCGACGACTTGAGAAATATCGATTGTGCAATCCCGGAATAGGAATATATAACGCTATTTTCGTACTTTTTATAATATCTACTGATGCTTTAAGTTTAAGAGACCTTCACTTTTGACACCGTAACCTGCATTTATAGTACCACAAGGAATCTACATAAACCAATCAATGCTTTGTTACAACTGTACTAGAGCATCCTATTGATTCAAGGACGACTAAACGGGATCTGATGAAGTAATTGACATCTTTGTTTGATTAAGAAAAAGTGTACACATAAATAATATTATGTTGTAGGTAGAGAGGCGTTTATTGTGAAACGTTTTTGCAAATTTCGTGTTTAAAGATTTAAAAAAAAAATGGTGAATTGGCGGTGAATATTTGGCCAAAAATCGTTTTTATAGCTGTGTTAATTTTTTGCCATTATTGGCTGCTCTGGGACTCTGGAAAATGCATGGGCTATGAACAGGAATACATAACATCAAATTCCATGTATTGGGTGATGTTACTATTATGAATATATCCATAAATCAATGATTTAAAAAAAAAACTTTAAGTGTAGTAACAAAAAATAGTTAGAATTTGAACAGTGCGGGGTCGCGAATTTTGTGTTGTTTTATTATATTCCATCGTTATTTGTGAACAATTAATAAAGTCGCTTAAATCGCGGCTTAACTTCAAAATCGTGGAAATTCGCTGGAAAAAATTGCCATTTCCAGCACCATAAGTGCCTAAAACGTCCACATCAGTTGTTCAAAAACGTTTTTTAATGTTAAGTTTAGTTAATACCATAAACTCCTGCCTCTGGTTATAGGTAAAGTAAAGAGATGAACAATGGTGGTATTATTGTTGAGTCACTGTTAGGGTTTGTTGTTTGTTCTTGTATTGTATTTGCCTTTCATTACCACGTACTTACTTTATTGGTTACTTGTTATGTTATATTGTGGCTGGCTAGTTTGTGCTTCAGGACAGTCCTCGGGATCTTTCTATTGTTGTATGATTATTCTCAATCGTTGTTGAGGGAAAGACGCAACGGACACGTCACTGCTAAAGACGAATTTCAATGCAATGCAATGCAAGATATTCATAAGCATTGCGTCCCAACCATTGTCTAAAAATGTTCTCTTACATTACAACTAAATAATATCAAAAAGTCGTTGTGACATTTGAAAAATGTTGAAAGAAACGAGAAAGAGAACCAGACATTATTGAACAGTTCTTTTTTCTGAAGAGAAATTCTTCAAAAACATGTTTAATTTTGCAATAATCTTACAATTTCCCCACTGGTCTTTGTAACTATATGAATTACTTGAGATGGCTTTAGTTGTAGGTATAAAAACCATACTTCATAATTATATATATACAAAGATTTGTAATCTTTGATATAAACTTAAGTTTAAAATAAATATACATATAATAACAATCAAATAAATATTTTATTAAATAAATAACAATTTCACATTTATCTCTGCTAGTACATAATTTTAACATTTCACGCATTAAATAAATAAATACACAAATAAATAAATACACACACAAACACAAACACAAACACGCGTTCTCGGGTTCTCAGTCAAACAATGCGATTAGTAAACATGTCAAACTATTTACAAAATAAGTGCTCGATGAGCGAACCTGCCGGCAATCGAGGAAACTATAGGCCTATCACGTTGAGCAAAACATTACGTCCCTACTGTGAACATACCATGTACGGTACCTAATATACCTAATCTAGTTTACTTCAAGAGAAACATTTGGGTCACCAATAAATATACATAAATAAACACATAAATAAATAAATAAATAAATACATACATAACAGCACGGCGAGTGATAAGCATACATATTACATACATACATACATATTATCCAGTTTGAGCTGAAATATGGCAAATTGTGACGTCGAATTGCAGATTGGTGAAAAATTTAAACTAGAAGAATTGAAAATTTTACAAATGGACAGGATTTGATAATTTGTATAAAACATTCTTTTTCCTGGGAAAACAACAATACAATTATTACATATTCAAAAGTAATATTTTAATAAGAAATAAACTTATTCATGTAGTAAATAAATAATTAAATTATGATAGAGAGCATGTATTGCTTAGATTCGACTAGTTTTACTAAAACAACACTCTAATAATTAATCTGATAAATAAAATAAATATTTATTTATTGTGTGCGCTCTCAGTTCCGGGAACTGATTTTAAGTGCTAAAAATCCAAAATCTGTAAAACAAATAAAACTAATGTATCATAATATGCATGGTTCTTCATAATATTCGTTCTCAACAATTACATAATTTTGTGTGTGCAGATATTTGCATACAACACCAGTTAGTTTCACACTACTTAATTGACACAAGACAGAACAGATGTATCTTCCACGACCACCGCTAGGTTCGCATCTGTCGCCACTAACCAAAACTATTTACACAGCAAAATTAATTCACAACTGACACTCGAAGATTTACACAACTAGCCCGATTTCACTGGATGCTTAAGCCGACCTTTCCCTATAGAACATTGAGAGAAGGAAAGGAACAAGCATTGTCACTTAGGTGCGTCTGACCTTTATGCTACTATGCGTGTCGTCACTTTCTGGAGCGTGACAAGTAGGAGATGAAGATGCTTGACCTAAAGACTGGTCAGATGTCAATACAGCGGTGAGGTTCTGACTTTCAAGGTCTCTCTGATTCCATGATGCGGATAATGTCAGCCTGTGGTTGTGTGATACGCTTGGCCCAACATGGAGGTAAACAAGAGTTTGGTGGGCACGGTGCACCACCTCCTATATTAGGTTAATGAACACCCAAGGTCCGTCGATCCCCTAGTGGAGGTTCGGTTCGACGAGCCCTCGCCAGGGGATTAACGGACCTTGAGGAACACCCGCATAGCACAAGACTCGATTCTAAAAACATCTATGTGGCCGTGTTTTGTTTCGGACAAACATTGAATAGAGTATATTAGTGTGACGTCACGATTCCCGTGT
This sequence comes from Isoperla grammatica, assembly GCA_945910005.1. Classification (NCBI taxonomy): domain Eukaryota; kingdom Metazoa; phylum Arthropoda; class Insecta; order Plecoptera; family Perlodidae; genus Isoperla; species Isoperla grammatica. The sequence goes on from OX246743.1 coordinate 33,805,096, forward strand.
CAACCAATGACGAACCGTATTTGTGACTGTTGACAGATCGTTTTGTTTTTGCAAACATTGTAGCGAGGGTTATCCGTTCAGATATTTCGTTTCCCTTAACACGAAACAGTGAAAAAGAAGTTGATTAAACTGATAAGTCAAGTATTGTAATGATACAATTACTACTTTAAATTATAACTACGTTTCAGGAAAGTTGTTTGGAGTGAGATAGCTCGTCCACCATTTAATCTGACGTCATCACATATACAGTATATATACACCAATGAAAGAAAGTTACAACAATGTAGTTGCCTAGCAACAGATTGTTTGTACGCCTGTGATGTCACAACCCCATCAATTGAGGCTTGTGCTATTCTCTCGGATAACAATGCTTTAAAATACTTTTAAATTAAACAAAAATGTCATCCCTTAATGAGTTTATTGCTCTTTTTTTAAGAATGTTTTGTTGTTATTATTATTATTATCTTTTTCAAACGTTCTGATTTAAGTTTAAGGTGTGTTAAGGCACATCACAAGGAAAAGTAACAGTGGCAGTAACAGTAGGGTTTTAAGTAACCAATGTTATTGACTGATGAGCAACAATGGACTCTCATCACCCAATATGATTAGTTAAACTGTTACTGTCACTGCTACATTTCATTGTGGATGGGCATTAACGCTAACAAATTACATAAGTTATGTACGAACATAAACGGACACATAAAGAAAGATTAATAAGAAATAGCATTTAACTTTCTAGGGGATGACATACTTTGATTACTTTGTGACAATGTAAAGTGTTTAAAGCAATTTTAACAATTTAATTCAAAAGAAACAAAAATCGGAGTCTTAAAATGCCTCAGTGTGTCATTAAAAAAAAAAACACGTTAAATCTGAATATCACATAAAAATGATTTGAGGTTGGGCTGGATGACTTTGGCTTAAAACTTATATACTACCTCTTAAAACTTCTTCAAAATTTAAAATTTCTTTGTACATCTCACGAAAGAACGTACATTTGTAAAAAAAAAAAAAAAAAACATTCAACAGGTATCAAAGCCATCGTAAAATTATGAAATATTATGAGCACATATTTTACATGACTTCTTTCACATTTTTTAAACTGTAAATTTGTGCAAAATAAGAACCGTATTTTGTTATCAGCAAAATATTGATAGGTCAATCATGAATATTTGAAAGCATCTAAAAACTGTGTTTAACACTGTTCGCTCGATCATAAATCATAATAGCCTTTCTCCGATCTTAACGTCTCGTTATTCAATTTCAATAAAACTGCTCGTTCGTCAAGCACGTACTTCATCTTATGTATGAATGAATGGGACCATCGCTTTGTCTAATGAGCTATTGAAGGCACATCTGACTGTCATGCGTGAGGCTTCATTGCCCGCACGCACACACGCACGCACGCACACACGCACGATTACCGTTATTCTTATCGTGTCACTGAGCATATTGGCGAGGTGCGGATATCATTCGAACATTATCCGGATTGAGACCACGGGTTCATCATGGATGTCAACTTTGAGTGGCGTTTTCAGCGCAATAGAGAACAACGCTGAATGGAAGCTTTGAGATTTCCGGTTTACTCATGTCCAAAGCGTTGAAGTACACAGAAAGCCCTGCGGATTATTTGGTGCATGCGGATTATCATCCGATTGCTCTAACATAACTGTTATTATTTGAAGCAAATCTATGAAAAGGATTTAATTTTATCATTGGTATATTTTTACTAACCTAGAACATTATTTAATTGGAACTCTGTGGGTTCCTTCAAAAACAAAACTTGCTTATATCATTGTTGTTGTTTTTTAAATCACTTTTCTTCCCAAGCAAATCAGTGGTGCAAAAGTGAATTCAAGCATTTTAAAACGTTATTTGAGGAAAAGTACGCAGTGCAGGAAATAAAGCTTCCTTAAGTGTTTCTCAGACCTCGCATTGGTCATGTGACTAAAATGATCTTTGGCGTTGAGCCTCGGCCACTACGCTCATCTACCGGTCGATTTATTTGTGTCACGTGGTTTGAGAATGGGTTCTTCGTGAACGTTTTCCACCACGAACACCTCTTCGGTCAAGCCGGGTTCGATCTCCCAGTTACCATCGTGACTGTCGTCATAGATGATGTCTGTCGTACCGTTCGATGTATCGATAGCCTTGTGTTTCGACTTCCATCGAGATTCGTTGTCATCGACGACGAAACCAAAACCACCTTTATTTCTGAATGGAATATTTTTAGACGTTTTGGTATCCTCCTCTGGAACAACATCGCTTCTTCGGTTTTGATTTTCAAATTTCGGATTATTCGCTGCTTTCCATTCATTTTCGTCTTCTTGAATGACGTCACTCCTACGATTTACGTCACTTCTTTCGATTATTGACGTTTTGTCAACGTCTTTGACATTTTCGAAATTTTGACTCTGTGGCGGCTTCCATTCGGAATCCTCACCGCCTTCGTCAGGCGTGTCACTTCTACGGTTATTGCCGGGTTGACTGATGGGCAGGCTGGTTGGTCTAAATCCGATGGTCTGTTCGTTCCTCTTCTGGCCAACGGCGTCAGATTCCAGAATAAAGATTGGGCTATACGGGCTGTCGATATGAATGGAAGGTTGAATGATCTGTGGTCGATGTTGCACCAAGCGTTGAGCGGTCCCGACATCCGAGAAGGGTTTGTCGTCAAGATCTACAGAATCCAGGAGAGATATCGCCGGATCTGATGGATCTCTCTCGTCGTTATTTACTTTAGACGTACGTTGATTATTACCGAAATTAATTTGTACGATATCTCCTTGAGAGCCATGAGGATTTGACTGAGAGTCTTTGTCGGTGAAGAATTGCTCTTGATGGTGAACACCCGAGTCTACTTGCTGGTTGTTAAGGTTCGATCTCGCAGGTTCAAGGTTTGAGTTTGGATCAGCCGATGCGTGTTGACCGTTGGTGGGGTCAATGTAGACGATAGGCCAGTTCTGAACATTGTCTGCTTGACCATGGTTCTGAGGAACCCACTCAGCGCCTTCTCCGCCAGTACTGGCCGCAGCACCAGTCGAAGCTCTTTGCACCTGCTCGAAACTGTCGGCAGGCTTGTATTCAAATGTCGGCTCCGATGGGCTGTGTTGATGCGTGTTTTGATAACTTGGAATACTTTGGTGGTTTTCGAATTGAACGGGACCGACAAAGACATCTCCGCCGCCGAAATTCTGATTCCCGCCCTGTTGTCCTGTGGTCAATAAATGGACATCATTTGATATCTGATTGTTGTGTGAAATGGGTTCATAGTTCTGCTCGGGATGACTGCCTACGATCTGTATCTGATGATTCTGTTGCAAGTTAGGATTACTGAATGCATTTTGTTCGTTAACATTTTGAGAATTGAAACCGTGGTTTGCTACATTTCCGTCGTGATCATTCACTACTATGATTGGTCTGTGACTTTCTTCAGAATTGCTCACTGCTCCAATGTTGTTTTCGTGTAAATGTGGACCGTTTGTTTGCGAGCCAGGAGTAAAAATGTTATTCCCGTGACTTCCGGATGTTTCATATTCTCGTTGATTGAAATTCGGACCATTATGTTGAAAACCATGATCAAAAACGGGTATGTTGTGAGCCTCTGATATTGCAAAACTATTGCTATTTAGGTTTTGGGTATTTTGAGAAAACTGGTTATGTACGTTGTGCCCTTCTGTCACAACGTTATGCTGGTTTAAATTCCCAAAATTTGGACCACTCGGAACGGATTGTGAAGCGTGTATATTTTTTATACGGTTCACTTCATTAACGTAATTACTTTCTGGTGAATGGTGATCACCATTTTGTGTCGGAAACAAACCACCACCATTCAAATTATGTCCTCCATTGTTCACAAAATGGTGTTTCACGAATTTCGGACCGTTATTCAATGGAATTGACGGACGTCTGACGATGTGTTGTTTTGCCGGAATCCTGAAATTTGCTCCGTCAGGGAATGTGACGACCGTTGACGGTCTAGACGGTCGTATAATGTTGGGTTTCACAACCGTCGGCGGGGGTAGATTCACTAGTCTCAACTTGTCGCCCGCAGGGATGGTGACAGACTTGATGTGCTTGTGTGAAAGGCTACCCAGTGCGTCTCGAGGGGGTTGATGGAAATGCACAAACGGCCTAGGTGGTCCCCTATGCTTGTGCAGAGGAATGTGTGCATGGGGGAACGACGACGTCTTCAGACCGTGATGCACTATGGGTTTGCCGTGTTGGAAGACCGGAGGCCCGGAGGGCGCTTTCTTCTCGTTCTCATACCCTCGGTTGCGATACTTCTTGTACTCGTTGGCGTATCCGGGGTTGCGGTAGACGACGTCCTCGTTCTGCTCCTCGAAGACGTGGTCGCGGATGGTTGTCCAGAGGACGTTCATGAGCGCCATGTTGTTCATCGCGTACGCGTTCATCACCATGTAGTTGAGACTGGCCAGGGAGAACGGCAACATACCCAGCGTGATCATCGGGCCCAGCATCATGAACGGTCCGCCCATCTTTATAGTACGAGCCGCCACTGGAACATACACAAACACATCAGTATTGCGGCAAGGTAAACGTTTACTATCACAAACACACACAAACACAGTCAGTGCGGGGGCAAGGTTAATGTGCGCTATCACACATTCAAAATGTTATACAAGAACTAATTTTGATCACATTCTATTATTTATTGTGTATCCGTTCCAACTTCTAAAATAACCTTTACATCGGGGGTTCGTAATAGTAAATTTAATATGTTGAAATATCGCAGTCTGAAGTGGGAATTGAACTCTGGACTTCTGCATATGAATACTTAAATATAAACACAGAATATGTTAAAACCATTATAAAAATTATAGCTGAGAAAGTTTTTCCAACCGTTTCGTAATAATTTTGTTTGTTGTATTGGCAATTCTTTTTGGAAGTGAGGAGAACCATAATTTCCGTACGGAAACCAATTGAATGAAAGACTGTTAAGAGGCCACCTTATTTCAAGTCACGCGCCTAGCTTGCATGACAACTACAACTACATCGGTTTATGTATATGTATAACGTACATGCAAGAAATAATAAATTATGTCAACGCGTCCTCGTTTCAACTGGTCAATCAATGAATGTATAAGCTGTCGTCACAACATTCACTTCAAAAGAAAATTGGAGCCAATCAGTCAACAACCATTTCAATTGACAGTCAATAGCATGACTAAATTGACAGTCAATAGCATCATGACTAGATTGAGAGTTGATGTATGTTTCCGAGCGTTGAATGTGGATTCTATTCTTTATAAGGTGAGACAGGTTAACTATGCGATTACATCAATGAAGACAGTCTTTGTATGGAGTTGAACTGTGAATGTAATGTAGCTCTTTGCTCGGTATACCGCACGATGTCCGTGCCTTATATGGCCGGACAACTCACTGTCTGTTAACAATAAGTAAGTACAGGTGTGTTCTCATTGGTAGTTAGGGCTTCCATTGTAATACTATGCTACATTGTTGTAATAGATGTTGCGGTTGAGTTGATGATTCTAAAGCACTAGGGAATTCTTTGGACATCGGCAAAGGAGGTAGTTTTAATTCTCAGTTAGAGATGAGAAGATTGATTGATTGATTGATTGATTGATTGATTGATTGATTGATTGATTGATTGATTGATTGATTGATTGATTGATTGATTGATTGATTGATTGATTATAGGTATTCATTGTTTTAGGAAGAAATAAGAGGTTGTTAAACCGTTCTTTCCATCCAACCTTTTAAATATGTAAGATGCAATTTATGCAAATAGATTGATAGATTGATTGATTGATTGATTGATTGATTTTGGACTTTATTTGGGGTGGGAATAAAGCCAGCCTTTTTTCCTATCCAACCGTCATATGGACATATATTTTGTTAGTATACATATAAGAACATAAGATAATTGTACACTAGAACCACAGATAAGGGATTAGTTGTCTGTGCTAGAACATACATAAGGAAAATATACAGTTACAATTACAAATTCATAACTAAGAAAATTAAATCAAGTTGATTATACTTGTTTTTATATGGCTTTGCCAAAATTAGGCATTGCATTGTCATTGTTATTGTCATTGTGATTTGCATTGTCATTGTCATTGCATTGTCATTGCATTGTCATTGCATTGTCAAGTACAACGAAGCTGTGGTCATTAGGTGCTTTACTTGTGATTTTCAATCGTTTTCTCCCAAAACAGCTGCTATTAGCTTTGTATAACAACATCTGTACTCCCGGATATCCAAATAATGCTCGGTTAGGCTACTTTATTTGACGTTCTATTGCTATAGCCTAATGCACATGTTGCGTGCATGTGCGACAAAATGATAATGCAGACTCTAATGTTTGACATTGCCCCGTCTCCGAATGTCACCTGTTATGTTACCTGCTTTCTATTTCGTGTCTGATTAGTTTATTTGTACAGATGGAAGTTGAGCATGAGTGGAAACAATCTAGGTCTGCGTGTTATATTTATATTTCGGAATGTGAAACTTAACTTACAGTAGACATTGTTTGAGTAGCATCGCATTATAGTTCACAACGCAATATAATCAAAAGACAATACTTTTTTTGAATAGATGTGTAAATTTGTGCAGTCAAATGTGTTATATAGATTTATTTAATTATTTATTTAGTCTAAATCCTATACAGTTAAAGAAAAGATTTATCAATGAAGAAAATATTTTAAAATATGATCAAATACGTTTTGGGTAGCATTACAAACATTACATTATTTTTGGTTTAAATTCGCAATCATACACATTGTCTTGTTGAAATAGAGGATATATATATATATATTATCTGCTAGGTTTTTGTTTTTTTTTCCCACGAGTTAAAAACCCCAAAAACCAAACAAATAACGTATATCCGCGAGAATATGAGAACTATAACATCCGTATCCACGAACATATAAGATATATATATATATATTATTTTTTAAATAATCAAAGCATTATTTTCCTCTGCAAATATTAGGACACGGTAAACCATGTGAGATTAAATTTTAAAATAAAGTGCTCGTAGTTGGACACCAAGCCTGCGGGCCACGACACAGAATATCGAGTAAGTTAGGATGGCTCCATTATTTAGAGAGAAGCGGTTTTGAGAGCAATGATTCAAGTTTCTTTACTCTTGAACGATTATTGAAGGAATACATAAAAAAACAAAGAAACACTCCAGTGCTATACTGTGAATCCGAGCTCCATGTACATCTGTCAACATGTCATATTAGTATTTACTATAACTATAACTATACGGCTATGAATGTATCCGACCTACAAAGGTATAATACTCTTGGCACTACGACAAAAAAAAATCGCAACATTGTGAATAATATTACACCAGAACGAATTACAAATCATTCCGGTATTAACAGGTTTTCAACAAGATTCGTGGTTGGTTAGATCATCTGCATACCAGTCCTTGAATATAAAACACTTATTACCTGGGCGAGACATAAACTGCAAGTGCCCCAAATATCGAAGAAGTACCGGATTTGCACAGAGGCCGCGCAAGCTTGTTACATTGTTCATGCGCACAGCGTATGCGCAGAATCACGTGCAAGATAATTATTAGTAATCTGTGCGACTCAATCAATGATAATCATGGTACTTGACTCTGTGACGTGGTATGCGAACTAGGACCTGAAAGAATTCCGTGTCAACCCACGCACAAGATACAGTAATAATGGCAGATATAGAAGAGAGACAGAACAATAACAAGAAACAGATTTAGTCACCCGGAAAGGCCGAGTGTAGAGTTATTTTTTTGACATACATTCTTTTGTAACTTGCCAATATTTTTCACTTTTTGTGTGTGTTGGTATGTTAGATGTTAGTTGTACGCGTGTGTTCGTGATTTCAGTATAGAAGGGCTATGGTTTGATTCCCGGTTTTGGTAGGGGTGTTTTCACCTGAAGAGGAGCGTGAAATTATTGTCACGTGGCCTTCGTCACCTATTGTAATCACCATTACCATTATAGAAGGTCTATGGTTTGATTCCTGGTTTTGGTAGGGGGGTTTTCACCTGAAAAGGAGCATGAAATTATTGTCACTGGCCTTCGTCACCTATTGTAATCACCATTACCATTAATGGCATCAATGATACCGTCTATTTACAGGGCTTATTATAAACCCTATCTTACTAGAAATTCAATTTACTATTGTAGGTCTATTTTGTTGGGGTAAATATAACATTTTTCACTCTATATTTTTTATGTCTAGCTGAAATGCTCAATGATACTCTGATAGCATAGCTGCACAATCCATTGGCAGGTGTCCTGCGAGAAATATTAGAGAAAAAAACACAATTTATTGTCTGCTGTCCAACATACAATGGCTGACCAGGACCCCTATTCTGTAATTATCCCGGTTTGGATCCGGGCCGCTTTGGATCGAAAGCGGGCGGAAGCGATTTTGTAACTTTTTCTGAATCCAATCCGGCAAATATTGCCTGGAATGGATCCGTAAATCCCGGAATGGATACAGTACCTCTTTGCATCGTGAAACCGCCATTCAACATTTTGTTTTAGCATAAAACAACAGTTTTAACGCAATATCCTCTATTAAGTTGCTTTTAAAAATTATTTTAGGGTGTAAGGAATGGAAAAGAACAATAAACAACCTGTAAACATTTGATTTGAAACCAATTTATTACTGCCTATATGTAGATCACAATCGTAAAAGTTTCATGATCCGTCCGTAGCGTAGTGGTTAGCGAGATAGCTTCCCGTAAAATGTTTCGTTTTGGCATGGTTCAAACCCAGTGCGGGTCAACTTTTTAACTTTTTTTAAACCACTAATTATTGTTAAGGATATGTTTATATGTGCTATTGCGCAAAATAAATATTTTTAGACTTTTATTTCAAGGGTTTATTAAGCCATTGCCACCGCTAGTTTGCTGTATCTTCCCCATGGCCTAAAATCAATAAAAATAGTATGCCTTAAATAAAAGTGTTTATTTTTTTTTCTGTTACATAAAAAAAATACAACCGCACTGGTACATGAAGAAATACATTAGGAAATAATTTATTATGAAAAGAAAAAAAATGGGTGAATTTAAGTTCATATGTAGGCCTACTTTTCTTACAATTAACCCTTCTTAAAATTACACTATATGAAGTACCTTTTAAACTGACATTGTCATATGATTATTTAAATAGTTGGTTTATATAAATTATTGTTCATCTAGTATAAGGCCTATTCTAAGATTTATTTTCAAATTACCTTCAGACAAAATAAATAACATTAATAAATTTAAAAATGTAATTGGCCTAACAGAAGTTTTAATTCAATGTCTTCACTATATTATTACAATATTATCAACTTATTCATCGGGACCGCGTGTTATGTCAGCTGTTCGAAAAACAGTTTCTGATTGGTTACAGCTTCGGCGGCTCAGTCGTTTTGTGAAGTTTTCCGTAATGGATCCAGACTGGATCCGATCCGTCCCTCCTATTCCGGACTAAGTTATAAAATCGCTATATTTCTAATTTTTCTTTGGGTCCGGAATGGGAACATTAAATTTCACGATTCGGATCCGGGCCGATTTCATTCCGGGATAATTATAGAATAGGGGTCCAGAAGGATCCAGAATTAAAATTGTTCTAAAAATATATTATACATAGGCTTACAAAGAATTGTTAAGTATTATTTATGGATGATGATTATGCAACATAAGTTGATTTACGAATTGTCAAAATTCTACTGCACATCGTAAGAAAATACATAGGCATTATACATAGGCATAGGCTTACAAAGAATTGTTAAGTATTATTATTTATGGATGATTATGCAACATGAGCTGTCTTACAAATTGTAAAGATTCTACTGCACATCGTAAGTCAAGCTGGACAGGGTCGTGCACTGAGCATTGAAGCAAGCTCGGCGTTTTTTCTTTTTTTTTTTTTTGCACGATTTTGCGATTAATTTGTTGGGCTCGCGACCTCGCGACCTTCGATGCACTTAAACTTTTGCACTTGCGACCCGAAACACTCGGACAAGGTGAGATGGTAATTCACACACACATGGATGTACGCAAGGCGGGCCGCGCTCAGATCATACAGCAAACCCGTTCCTGGGAATAAAGTCGTCGTACAACAACTTCGGTAATGCTTTCGTCATCAATCAATGACGTGTTTACGGTCTCGGTCAACCCGAGCAGGTATTTGAATTAGCCACGACCGCTGGTTGGTTGCCGCTCACCCACCCGTGACGGAAGCATTACCGAAGTTGTTGTACGACGAATATAGTTTAAACTTGTTAGTCCTACAAAGTCCGGATTTTGTTGCTAGTTCATTATTATAATGCTTTTTCGCTGGGATCAATATTGCAGAGTAAACACCGTCATGAAATAATAATGCGCCCCGTTTCAGGTGGAAATGTGCGAGGTTGTTGATAGGACTGAATCACTGACCAATTTGTATATCCTATTGATGGCAGTGTGACTTCACATGCCTCTCGTTCTCATATATTTAATTCAATTAATATACAAATGTTAAATAAACAATAAATTCGCTTGTATTTATTGTCTATATATATGAGTGGGTATACCCACACAGCTATACAGGAACTGATATGCAGTGTGCAACGCATGGGGCATGGGTGATACACGGACGATTACGGTGATTACATAGTGACGTCACGATCGAACAGAACAGAAGTACTTTTGTTTTTATTGCTATCGTACCGCTATACCGTAACATAATGACAAAATAGAGGTGGCTCAGCGGTAAGACACGAGACTCTAATTTGGGAGGTCGCCGGTTCGATTCCGGCCACCGGCAGTCCTGACTGAAGGTTTTTTCGAGGTTTTCTTCAGTCGTAAAGACGAATGCTGGGATTGAGTCCTACTAACAGCCCTCGGACATTCCTTCCCAGCTATCCAAACACCCTAATTATCTAGTTAGTCACCTGAAGAGAGGCACATCAGGTAAAGCTAGTGTGCACCCTACAATAGGTATTCCTACGAATTAATTAAATTTCAACAAGTGGTCAAAAAGAAAACCCGTTCTGCGTTTAATAGTTCTTTCGGCTGGTTGCGTAGTGAGAAAGATCGTGGATAGAAATATTCCACGTTTATTTATTTATTTAATGATTTTCCCAACCAATAAAGTGATAAACGATGATTTATTGTCGTCGGCTATTAGGGCACAAGCCTGAAGCCGCCATGACATACCTTGGTTGAGGAAGTCTCGCATACTTAAGACGTTTTGCCGGGAGTCAGCCATTAAAACCGCGGTATATTACCGTTCCGTTCTATTCAGCCTTATATCAAGAACGCTACACAACTTTATAAAAGTTAACAGTTTTATTCGTTAGAACCATGGGAGACCACATGACAGTGCGCTATAAGCATCAAGTTCCATTTTTACGAAAAGTGGTCATAATACATTCGTTATCACATTTTTGGATTCAAGACAAACTTTAGCTTCAGCAGTTAAAAATAAATATTTTTAAAATTAAACCTGCCCAGGGACTGCTACATTATCGCTGTGAGCAGGTTTGTATGCTTTGCTGATACCGAGAGCTATGCCGGCGGAAGCGTATGCTTCTGGTAGGGCCACCCTAGCCGGACAGGTTGAGGGGGAGAAGTCAGACGAAATGGAGTCCACATCCTCCCGTTTCCATTTTATTCCCGCCCCCCTACTTTCCCCTTTGCTCCAATATGTTAATCTTCAAATTTCACCCACTCATCGTATCAATTAGCCAAGTTTCAAAAATATAGGACGTAAAACCCAAATATCATAATTTAAAATTAATAATCAGCTAAGGAATCCAAAAACCAAGTAAACGCTACGGTTGATGGAATGAGTATACCACACACATCACACGCGGGTAACGGGGGATTCCCGAAGAACTCACACCAACGAACCAATCACAATGAAGCTGCGTTTGCCAATATAGATCGGATTAGTTAGCAGACCAACAACAGAGAATGCATTCCGAAACCTGCTGACAGCGCTACGGATCTTCGTAGCATCATGCAGCACGCCACAGCATCACATTTTGTCAAGTGTTTCGGAACGCGTCAAGAGAACAAAATTGAGAAAATGCGCGCAAAAATTTGAAATTAAATGAATAAAGTAATATTCTTACTTATATTCACCATGAATAATAAAAAGCGAAATGAAAAATAATAAAATCTTACAAGGCCTGTTGTAAATAACGGTCAAACTCCATCGGTCCAGCAAAAGTGTTTGATGAGCTTTCGAATTAATAAATTTTTAAAAGGGCGCCTTGATTTTCGAATCGCTCCAGATGCTGGGGCTGAAAATCTACAGCGTTCAGAGCGCGCTGCGAATTACAATGCGGAACGTTTGTAGCTATGTTTCTGTACGGGTGGAGCGTGGCCACGGCGATATACGTAGCTAGTTAGGAATGCTTCCAGAGAGGCGTAAAGTAACAAACATAGAATATAATTGAAACTTGTAGGTAGCTTTAGTTGGCTTTAGGCTCGACATGCATAACATGTATTTCACCATCTGATGAGAACTGACCCACGAGATCAGATCATGCATACAAGGACACATTCCCCGAGGACTCGCGAAGCGTAGACAACACACCCGCTCTAAAAGAAGAAGAAGACATTGCGGGTACGCACGCTATCACACCCAGATTCTTCATTGAAACGCTTATTCTGATCGCGAGTAGACTCGACCTCAATCTTGGCCACAACACAACACAGCGAATCTCAAGCGATTCATAAACAGTTGAAAGCTGTAACGCGATGAAAGGATATCGTATCGTCCATCCGTCTTGATAGACGGACACTACCCAAGCAGGTGGAGCCGCTTGACCGCCATAATTATCATGTACATTGTTGAGTCTGTCAATATAATTATGTGTCTGTTTGTCTGTAGAAAGGCTACATCTTAACCTGCTTTGTTTGGCAGACATAATGATTTACGTTGCTTAAATTATGAAGTAGGCCTACGTCAATCCATCATAAATGACAGAAGGAAGTATAAATTGTGTCCATTGTTTCCAACGTAGCCTAAAAATATAATATACTTGTCCCAAAACTACTTTTGTCATAGATGAATTGAAAACTCATATCGAAAGTGTGTGTTAACATTAGAACTGTCTACAGTAAGATTATGATAAACTGATTATTTGTGCAGTTTGTAAACCACAAAAGAGAGGCTGAGACAATTGCTTTAGAAGTAATAGACCAAACCAATGTTGGGTGGAGAATATTAGAACTTCCACGAAACGCTGTGTGAAACATTTCTATAATTAATTGCCAGTTAAAAGTAAACAAACGCCGTTTTGTCCCACTATATGATCTCCATGCGCATTATACAATACAATGTAATAATGTTGTTGTTTAGATTGCAATACAATACACACACAAAATGGCGAAGTTGGTCCAGTGGTTAGCATCCCTGCTTCCAGTGCTGAAGGTCTCGGGTTCCAACCCCGGTTCAGGCAGAAGTTTTTTAACTTCTAATACGGATTCAGTTCCATTACTTCTTGTCTTAGGAATAAGTAAACGGTGACTTTGGAGCCGTCCTAGCAACGAGGCACTCAATAAATTCAAAGTTGTTCTGAATTGGCCTTGTTGATTCTGGCATTTGTCCGCAGGTGTTTGCACTGTCCAATCACTGATTCATATGTTTCGTATTTGAAATATCGATCTTTGTTGGTTATCGCTCACTCGTCGATGGTGTTTGGAGCCTACAGGGTTGGTTTAGTCGCTTTAAATTAAAGTCCACCACTGCAAATCAGTTTCATTACTGAGTGGGTAGACTGTAAATGTGAATTTATTTTATTTATTTATTTAACAAAAGTTCTTAAGTAAAATAATAATGCACAGAAATAACTCGATCTACATCAAGACGAACTCTATTAGAGTCTATTCTAAACTATAGAAGGGTTCTACTGCTTTATTGACTATGTTTGATTGCTTTTGTATCTTTTATGTTCATTATTTTGGTTCTAACCAACACACCAGAGACCAGACTATCTTTACTGGGTTCCAACCTAAGAAGCACCCTGCCAATCACTAACCTCAAGGGGAGGCGATGGTATTTTGGAGATGATAAATGTCAATCATCCCCATTATCCAGCAAAGCACTCACCTTCTCAGCCGGTACCAACAGCTGAATATGAAGAATGTCGCCTCGACTCGACTACGGAGGGGTATCGCACCCAGTATATAGGGGAAGGTCCCCTTTTCGTAACTGTGTGTCCACCCCGTTGACTGCCGCTTGAGATTTTAGACAACATTGATATAGGCCTACAACTGTCAACAAAGTAGGCGACGGCTAAGTCGCCCTTTTTGTGCAGTGACTGGCAGGGTGCTTCTTAGGTTGGCACGCACAGTAGAACCATGTTGGTATACTGTGGAACGCAGAATGTCGACCTACAGAAAGTCAGCCCCACAGAAGTAAAAGGAAGCCGCTATCTATCTCTGGTGCAGAAACTCGAACAGTAGGCGCGATACCTTTGGCGGTAAAGGCGATAAGATAACGCGCTATCAGTACACGGGTTAGGGGGTCATCCACTGTTGTGTTATACCTTTGGCGGCAGAGGTGATAAGATAACGCGCTATCAATACACGTGTTAGGGGTTATCTACTGTCGACTTTCTGCAGGTAGACTTTACGGGTACCCGGTATACTGTGGCCCCCAGACAGACACTGTCGTGCTGCAGCTCTTAACATTACAGTGCACGCTACCGCGGTAGCTGGGTTTACAGTTTATACGCGTCTAGCCCCTTCATGCTAACGTGCCAAACATGTATTGATGTCATACTTGCAAGGAATTTATTTATTGTTTACGAATGTGTATGTTATGGTATTTAAAATCGAGATAATGTAATTATATGATTGGACACTTCTCAAGCGATTTGTTGTTTGGTAAATATTTACTTTACACTTTTGTAAAATCTACATTAGAATATGTCACTAAGTAATAATATATACAGCCCATAAGCAAATTCATGTGCAACAAGAGTTCACCAAGAGATCTTGTCATACGGACGGGTTACTTCTTTGCGAAACTTTTGAAGCTTTTGATTACAGTGAAATTCAATGTATTTGTTCGTGTATGTAAATACTAATTTTTTAATTAAGTTTAGTAATATAATATAATTTTTAAAAAATTATGAAAATGCGTTTTTTGCACTGTAGATCGAACTTGTATAATATTTAGCACATATAATTCTATTATTTGAATATTATTAGTTGTTTTCAAACTTTCCGCCTTTTTTAGGACCGAAGACCTAACCTGCTTTCCGTATCTTCTTATATAAGAAGCCCCATTGCTCTACTAATTACTTCACATATTACCCATATATAGGGTCAGGCTTACGACCAGGGCTATAATCAAGCTATCTCCTCTCCCACACCTTAGTTTATTGCACATTGTGTAACGAGCACATTGTAAAGTGCATCGACGGCGGCGGAGCGTGACCTTGTTGTGTGAGACAAACGTAATGACGTAATGATCGGTCTTCGATACCTCACTGAGCTACTTCGGTCAATGTCAATACACAAGTATACACTACTTGTCTTGCTATCTGTGCCTTCATGTGTGAAGGACAATATATACTTCGCCCGAAACAACCTTACCGATTACCCGTTTGGCCCCGGTGTATTGGAATATCTTTACGCATAGCCCATCATTACTAATACCCGCTTTGGGTACCCGTAAAGTCAACCATGCAGAAACTCGACAGTAGATAACCCCTAACACGTGTATTGATAGCGCGTTATCTTATCACCTGTGCCGCCAAAGGTATAACCCAACATTGAATGACCCCCTAACCCGTGTACTGATAGCGCGTTATCTTATCGCCTTTACCGCCAAAGGTATCGCGCCTACTGTTCGAGTTTTTGCACCATAGATAGATAGCGGCTTCCTTTTACTTCCGTGTAGATGACTTTCTGCAGGTTGACCTTCTGCGTTCCCCCCGCTTTGACTCAAGCAGCCGTTACACGTTGCGAACTAAGAAAAGGTTAAGCTACGTTTTGGTTATACTAAGGTTATATTGGGTTATATTGGGGTAGATTAGGTTAGGTTAGGTTAGAATAAGTTAGGTTACGTTAGGTTAAAGTTATTTTGAGACCCCACGTTTTCTTCTGAAGTTTGCTTCGCAACGTGTAACGCAATCTGAGTAATAATATTCCAAGGGTAAAGATATTCTGTTACACCGGGGTAGAATAGGGCCAGTGTGACTCTGCCAGTCGTAGAGGCGACAAAAGGAGATAAGATTGTGTTTATTTAGCTACACCAGCTATAATGTCGTTCATAGATTTATTTTACAACTTATTATTACTATTTCTAATTGTACTATTGGTGTTCAAATACATATTTTATAGCTGTCCCTCTTTCCCCCTGCCCCATTGAAGATTGATCTTCCCACTTGGCCCTGCTCTCCCTTGCTGGACTCCCCTTACGACGACCCCTGCGACATACACATGGACCTGATTCGGACATGTGGCGTTTTATCTTCATCTTCATAATTCACCCACTCATCGTCTCGATTAGCCAAAGTTGCAAAATAGTGAGACGTAAAACCCAAATATCATCATCATCATAATCATCAAAATAGTCATAATATCCTGCCATACACATTGCTCGCTTTTTCGACATTTTTACGTCTTCCACGCACTTGATATTATTTTCTCTCAAAAACCAAATATTCCATTTAAACCGGACGCGAAAACCTTCACGAATTCATTCCATTACACCTTATTCATACATTTGTCATACATATCTCATAGCTTCCATTACTACTCAGTAAACATGTCCCCATCTTCAACGTAGTATTTATATGTTTTCTTCATCCTCTCTTCAATGCATGGTGCATAATTTATATTTTATTTTAATTAACTTTTAATTTTTCACTTCGGTATGCAGGTAATTACGATGTGTGAAAAGGGATATGCATTTTTTTAAATGATTGCAACTTTCTTTGGTTATGCTTTTTGCATTCATATTTCGTTCAGGTCGAACGGCTGATGTGCTGATTGTTTGCAAGCATCGATGGGTATATCAATATTGAACACCAGATACCGGCCACGCAAGAAAATGAACGAACACGTTCATAAGAAATATAACAGCTCAACAGGTTTTCGTCGACATTTGTTATAATTGACTTGTACACCATCTTTTCTCATTCACTACAATATTGTAGCCTATTCGTTTGTTGAATGTACCATGGCACTGCATTACAGTATAATCAGAACAACTGCCAGATTGACAGTATTTTACGGCAATAAACTGGTAGTGTAGTTGATAGCAAAAACGTATACTTAATTGTTCTGCATTTTAAGTAATACTAATAATATTAATAATAATACACCGTACATATCGTATATTATCTACAGTTCGTTCTGGAGAAATCAGATGAGCATCAATGATAGATATATTTAGTTACTTTTAAGTGGAGTTTAATAATTGGTCAACACATTGAAATACTTGACATCTACGTTCGTACAACATGTTCATACCGCCTTTTACCGAGTTTGTATGTATTACAACAATAACATAATAATACAAACATAATCTAACCCTTTAGTTACAAAAACTAGTTTCCAGTAAGGGTAGTACATTATTTACTAGTGTCTTGTTGCTATGGCGATTCTAAAGTCACTCTCCATATTATGTATGCCAGCATCATGTCCATAGATACAAGCAAATATTATTGCTGTAACAATCAAGTGAATATGCACTTATAACGTGTTTCGCATACGAAATACATGCCATGCGATTTAATACTATACCAAGTTTAATCAATGCTACAGCACGTGCCATTAAATGACGGACTACCATGACAATTTGTACTTCTTTTCCGCAATCTTTATAAAGCCAAAAAACTTTCAGTCAGGATTGCCTTTGGCCGGTATCGAACCGGTGACCCCCCCATTTAGAGTATCGCGTGCTACCTTTTTCTGTCCGCAGCTCATCCGAAAAACAAGTGCCACAATGTTTTTGGTTGAGGTGTGCGAACACGCATACGCACCAGAATATAAGTCAGTGCCCAAGGCCAGAGACGCAACTATGTAGCCAATCAACTTGGAGTCGGCCGGGGCTAACAACACCGGCAAAACATTGTAATATATACAATTTGAAGCTTTCTGATGAAGTTAAAACAAAAACGCCACCTTTTTGACTTTATACCGTTAGTGGTACTCCATCCCTCACTTAGTTACTCTGTGCAGACCACTCGAACACGGTTTCGGCTCAATGTTCGGCTACCCTACGGAACACTGATTTCTGTCAGTGAAAATGGCTTTAACATGCTATAATAATAATAATAATAATAATAATAATAATAATAATAATAATAATAATAATAATAATAATAATAATAATAATAATAATAATAGTAATAATAATAATAATAATAATAATAATAATAATAATAATAATAATAATAATAATAATAATAATAATAATAATAATAATAATAATAATAATAATAATAATAATAATAATAATAATAATAATAATAATAATAATAATAATAATAATAATAATAATAATTATAATAATATTTATTTAGTTATCTACTTATTTATCTAATTAAGGCCAGTGTAGGGCACAATGCCCTCTTTAGCCTGATGATTGATGAATGATAATGAGGAAGGGAGGAGACGAAACCTGGTACCGACATGTAGCCTACTCCTGTCGAAAAGTACCAAGGGGAAGATCGGCTTTACGTCCCATCCGAAAGGACGGTGTAACTTTGACCAGTCATATAGGTTCCTCCACTAACCTGGACTGTCGAGCAGTTGACGAGAAGAACGAAGCTGTTGCACAAGCTTTCGAGCCCTCCAATCTGCTCTAACCAACGGTCAATAGTGTTTGAGAGGAGAGTGGTCACCCATCCACCTCCTGACCTAGCCCGATACTTCCGTTTTTCATTTACGGCGTTTTTCAATGAGCTGCACTCTCAGTGCGCACTTGAGTGTTTGTGCCTGTTGGATTGTTGTTCTATTGTTAAGGCGCTGCACTCAGTGTGGTTCATTGTAGCCATTGGAAAACGCCATCAATAATGTGGTGATGCAACAACATTTGAAAAACTGAACTATTCATTGGACAAGAAACATTTATAGGAAAGAGCCCTAAGTTCTGTAGGAAATGAGATATTTTGGTTACTTTGTGACAATTTTCAAGCAAATTCAATACAAATTACTCGGGGGTTCCGCAAAGTACACGGATATATACAGCCTTTACACAAATGGTTCTCAACTCTAGCTGACCTAGAGGGTAGCGTTGCCATAATAATGACGATTGTTGACAATTCAGAATAAACTTTAATACTATGCCTTAAATATGATTATTACCTTCGCTATGAAGAAAACTTTAGTAGTTAAAAACATACATTTCACTGGAGATTGGAGGAAAGAAACAATTGTGTATTTAAGGCAAATGAAAAGATGAGGTGCCTCCTTCGTCGCCTCTTACGATCGGCTGAGTCACATCGGGCCTAGGCAGGTGATTGTTTAATTAATTGGAATTCCATTCGTCACACTTTCTGCATCGCTTTACCGAACAATGTGTAGATTCCACTGATTGAAATGATGAGCGTAACGAATCAGTTTCCTCCATAGCTAACCAAATACTTGACTAATTAGCTAAGACAGTAGAACTTACCAAAGCTGCACTAAACGATATAATTACTGCTCTTAACAATTAGCGAATGGACAGCATAGCATACCTAACCTCGATAGCACAAAAACAACTCCGACGTTAACTAGAGCATAGAACTGGACCCGAAATTATTAAATCCAACTAGTTTTACTTTTCATCCGGCTACCTTGGTTTGCCGAAGATCGTAACAAGGTCGCCGCACTGAACACGTGTGGGTCAAGGATAGGGACCCCTTGTGACGTCACTAGAGAGCCGGGGTCCGCGGCTGAACGCACTCATACGCTACACTATGACCACATGATAAATAAGTGTAATGTGGTTTCGTAAGAATTAAAAACTAGATTCAAATATTTGAATCATTGCGATTGTAATTGATAATGTAGATTAATTACAATTATTTACGTAATTATTTACTTAATTTCTCTGTAACAATTGAAAATATTTGATCCCCTTCAGTTTTTTTGTCCTTATAAAGCCACAACGCGCTCTTTTACCATTTTTTCAATATTGCGTGTAGCGTTCTAAAGATATTAACATACAACGTCAAATTGGCGCGGTTTCTCTAGTGAGACGAGCCTTCTGCCTTAATGTTTGAGGGGGGCTACGCCCCCCTCCCCCAATTCCGATATTTTATTTTAAGTATAATACGCATGCTGCTAGGCCAACTAAGAGAAATTGATTAGTCAGTTTTATGGTTTAAAATCACTGGATTTTGGTAAAAAAAATATATTTTACTGTGAAGCAAACCATCTAGTTAATGTCGATGACTGACTTACAAAACCATACTCTTTGACATGAACATTCTTTGCTGAGATTGTGTCTTGCCATCAACAAAGTCGGCGAACAAATTAACTGTAGCCGTCCACTGGGTGTAATTGTTGACTACTCTTCAGCGAAGATTGCTCCAAGCGTGATTCTATAACCAGTTGGATTTATATGGCTTTACGATATAATTGCGTCAGACCTGATATTTAGTGCCGCTGTTTCTCGCACTATTAACAGTAATTTAATCCGGCTCACATAAAAAGTTGTCCTTTCTCTTATCGTTGATTGATCGAATAACCGACGAGCTACTGAAATAGGTACCTCTGCTTCTGTAGCTTAATCGCAAAAAATATTGCCGATCCCGAAGTGTTAAAAGTACCAATAACAATAATACAAAATCTACAGTCTAAGCACGTTGTTAAAGAAAAACAATTACTGAAACAAATGTTATTCAAGTATGGCCCTAGACTATTGGCAATCATGTTCTGGTTCCGAGTCCCAGTTGAGGTAAATGTTTGTCAAAATTATTAAGAAATCCAACATATCAGCCCATGCTGCATGAGCGAACATCGGGTCCCGCGAGCAAATGCTTCTATATTTCTTTGCACTTTATCAACGATTGCACGTTTAAAAAAAATCACAAACACTATAAACTTTTGTTGTTAGTGTATAAACTGCGTCAAGCTAAATGCAACGAACAAGTTAAAGTTACAAATATTTTGACAGCGCTTTACTCGCGACGTTCTCCCCTTCGTGCGAATCTCAGCCTTCTGATTGGTCTAGAAACTATTCGCACGAAAACAAGCTATAAGAAGGTGTCACATTTACAATTCCACGCAATAGGTCGTTTCTTGTTCTTTAGTTGACCACATTCTTTGCTAAAACTGTCCTAGGTTTATAACCGCCTAAGTAGCGCGCTAGGCTATAATATTCTTGATTAGCTAAAAAAAACAGGTGCGACAAGTAACGGGGGAATTTTGTTTTATGGTGTTCTGTAAAGTCAGGTAAACGTTTGGCCCGTGGCAGTTAAATACTAGTTGTTGTAATCGCCGACTGATTTATATGCACGCACACGCATTGTCCATACACTGGACACACCTGTGGCTTCTGTTTTCGTGCATCCAGTTAATCATAGAGGCCACTATACAAGTTGTCTGTCAACGATATTATCAAAGATGATTGGAAACATGTGTTTTCATCTAGTTGGTGTTTGCTTCACGTCTCTATTATTAATTTCATCGTGCTATTCGAGTTAGTATTTGCTATTGTAGGACGTTCTCGACATGGAATGTAGGTTAAGATAGTTTTAAGGTTATTCACAGTTGCATTAGGTTATAAGGGTACTAACAACACCAAAACACAATAATGAAACAAACGAATTGAACCGATGGATAAGCAACAAGCCATCAAAAAATAAAATGTTCAGAAGTTGGAAAAAATAAACGTTCAACACGTTTACAAACTTTAAGATCGTCGTTGTCCATCATTGAATATAAATTTTAACTTGCGAGCAGTTACTATCGTTAAAACTAGGCCTACCTGTTATTTCCTCATTATTTCAAAAACTATTACTTTGACAGGTTATTGTTTGTCCATCAAATTCCGTTGTTGTAGTTCGGCTGTGACGTCAGTTACAGTTTCCATAGATGGATCAGTTAGATTAGGTAAGGTTGAGGTACGGATATTAGGTTAGATTAAGTTATAGATTAGGTAGTTTAGGTAAGTTTGTCGTGTAAAGATAGATGATATAGGCTAGGCTAGACTGAAAACTGAAAATTTATGGAATTCGATAATGGAGTTGGATAGCTCGTGAACAAAATAACGTAATATGCCCAGTTTTGATGAGAAGAGAACAGACGAGCTGAGATTGAGCTTATATGCAAGAACGTCGAGCAGGCGATGTTACAATGTTGTGTACTGTACAGTACGTATGTTGTGTGGGTACACTCTAACAACAGATGACTAAAATTTAGTCACGAAGACACCGTTTTAGACACCAATTTAGTCATCTTTGTGTGCAGTGTTTAAATTTTAGTCACTTGACGTAAAAATTAGACACCAAATTTATATTTTAAACACTCTTTTAGCAAACAGTCGGTTTTTAGTGTCTAAAAGAGTGACTATTTAAAAGTGACTAATTTGGTAAAACCAAAAGCGTCTAATTTTAGTCATATTTATGTTTAAGCACTTAATTAGACACTTGACTGTCAAAATAGACATTTTACTTTAGTCAAGCTTTAGTCATTTAGTCGCATTCAGCATTGCTGAAGTTTATCGATGTGTCAACGTTGATTTGTGAAGGTAGTAATTATATAATTTGGTATTTTTTAAATCTACCAACTTTATGGTTTTTGATGTGTTTTATTAATTAAATTTTAAGAAATGGAATAATATAAAATTAAAATAAATAGCACCTTCTTCAAATTGGAAATATTAAAAAAAACATCAAAAATCATAAAGCTCGTCATCTACAAATCCGTGCCTAGCAGTAGCCAAAACTACATATTTGAACTGGTTTAAAAATTAAAACATAATTACGAAATATTTATAACAGGTAACATAAATAGTGACTTTTGTAAAAATTTTATTAAAAAAATATAAAGCTGGTAGATTTAAGAAAGACCTATAATTTTGAAGAAGCTTTAATTAATGCATAGTATGTACATTATATATAAGCCGCATCCTCTTCTTTCCACTTAACCAAAACGTCTTTAATCTTTGCAAATTTGAACATGATCTTTGAATACGCGCGCGTATCAAAGCGGCAGACGGAAACGGAACACTAACAGTGTTCAGTGGTTGGGCGGACTGCGTCACTCGCGGAGTGCGTAGTTGACCATGCCTGCATCGAGATCTAACCGTCGATGGCCTGATATTTCGGTAAGTACAACGTTTAGTTATTGTTAATATAATAATAATATAATTGAATTGTTCTGAGCCAAGCTTTGTTTTAGTGGAAATCGATACAATAACCTCTAGACTCGAGCTAGGAGGTTAACCTAACCTCACCTTTTGCCTAGTGGCAGGCCCTGCCGCACATTTGGAAGTCTACTCTGTGTTCATCAACAGAATCTTATTTTGTTTACATATCTTCTTGTAGGCCTAGGCCTAGGCTTAGACCCTTAACAACAATGCAGGCACAGTGTTGTCTGTACTGTAAGGATCAGGAGCTAATCCACCTACAAGGGCCTAGGCCTAAAACCTAGGCCTATTTGTAAAATGTAGGCCTAGGCCTAGTGCATGATTGTAGGTCTTACTGTAGGCCTACCCTAGCCCTAGGTACGGTAGGGCCTACCTTAGCCCTAGGTACGGTAGGGCCTAAAGGTCGGTGCACAATTGCCCGGTAACGATAACTGTAACTATAACGATAACGATAAAACGGGAAGGCATTCGATGCACAATTGCCCGTTAAGCAGACGCTCGGCTATTTGCTAATACTTTTAACAGACCGTGGACGCTTGATTCTGATTGGTCCCGGTAACGTACGGACGGGAACGGTAACGTTAAGTTAAAACTTGGCGAACTTTCCGTTACCGTTACCGGGCCCGGTAACGGGAAGCTCTTATTGTGCATCGTATCGTAATTTAACATGAAATCGAACTTCTTTCCCGTTATCGTTATCGTTACAGTTATCGTTACCGGGCTATTGTGCACCGACCTTAAGCCTCTCATTCGTGGGATTTACCAAATCCATTTCATAATCAATATTTTCTCAAGCTTGACGTAGCAGGTCTGCCTAGGCATAGCCTGCCTGTTTGTATAACAGAGCCCAATCACAACCCATCACTTTGATTCATATCATAAAGTTTAGGGCATGTTTATGTTTCAAGTTAGGGTCAACTATTTTTTACAGTATGTAAAAATTCACAATAAAATCACCAAGATAATCTATGCCTACCCAGTCAGTGTGGTGTGTAGGCCACCTCCCACCCCGGGATTTCAACAGGTGCATTGGATTAAAATTGTGAATTCCGTTGTTGTAGTGTACCTAATACCTAGTGTCCTTGCTTAGGTTAATACGTAGGGCCTACTACAATATAGGTCTACCATCAGTTTATTATGAACGAGGAACATTTACTTTATGTTTCGTTGCATCTCGATGCCGATACTTTAAGTCCCGGTTAACAGTATCAATAGGCCTAACTGTAATTACACCTGCAATTGTAAGCATAATGCAAATTTACTTGTTAAGCATAGGCCTCTATCTTACGATGAGAATGCACAATACCATTCCATAGGCCTGATGGAGTTTATTTTTCCTGGTAACTGTAAGGGAGTGGTCTCTAGTAGGCCTATCGAACTTGTCGTTCAGACTGAAAATTACACACGCTGATAAGTGATAATATGTTACTAGTACTACCGTATTGAGTATCTAGACCTGTTATTTTATTGCACATTAGTGCTTACCATTAGGCATATAAAAGCTGTAATTAGACCTACTGTGACATATACCTACCATTGGCCTACAAGCCTATAGTTTTCAGGGTAGGCCTACCGGTAGGCCTTATGTAGACCTTCACAAAGCTAGATTTAGACGTAGGCCTACCTTGCTAAAAAAGAAAAAAAATAGAAAAGTATGACTAGTTACGAATTATGGAAAATAACTTAATCCTAAAACTTTATAGACCTATCAAGTTCCATACACAGCAATCAATATGTACTAAAAAAAATATATCAGTTAGCAGTTAGTTTATCAGTTAGCATGATACTAAGTCAGTGCGTTAATGGAACAACATATTATGTAGGCCTAATCCACCGTTCAATGTTGACATTCTGTGCGGGTGAGGTAGGTCTATGTGAGTACGTATTTGATTGACTCAGAAGGTCTAGTCTGTAATTACCTGAATTGACCTACCTACTTGGAACATCACTTCAAATGTTCCATTTGTTTCTTTAAAATTAATGAAAAATATGTCATCATCCTGACGTTTTTGTTTTTCCATTTTTTATAATTTAGAGACTTCAAAGCTAAGTCTTAACTCTTATCACCTAAATAAGTTCCTGCTGATATCAATATTTATTATTTATTCCTAGGGGCCTGCCGATGACAAACTTATTCGCACACCTCAACTTGGGAAAGACAGTATGGATCCTGTTTAACTTCGCCTAAAGAGACACCTTGGTCAAACATCATTTTTCCGGCTATCGTTTTCTGAAGGTATGTACAGTGTAGTAAAATAACGTTGCCAACTTGCCATTTATGTAAAATTACAGCATCCGACATCGAAACAAAATATCAATGTCACATTTCGATGCTGACACGTAAAACATTGATGTCAAAAAACCAAAGCTTTTTATAATTATAAATAAACTACACATAACTACTTATCAATTCCTTTTCTGAGTTATATTGATTGCATTGTTATCGATTGGTTTTCAGCCTTTTGAGCCCACCTTGCAGAAATGGAATCTGCTTCAATAGAGAAGTAGGCTCTCAGTGCAAAACAGAACAAGAAGTCTACACATAAAATTTATTTCTTATCAGAACATCAATGTTTCTTACCTGAAAATTTTAATTGTTCTTTGAAGTAAATTATGAAATTGTTTAAATAAATGTACAAGTGTGTATAATTGACCAATAAAATGTGCTGTGGCATTTTTTCTTTTAAAATGTTGTTACTTTTGCAAATAGATACAAAGCTCTTTATGTTCAACTCAATATGTATCTCTGTTACTCTATTCTATAGCCAGCCTAGTTGATTCTTATGTCTTGTCTGCATAGTTAAAGGTAAATGTGTAAATTATTTCTTTGAGAAGGGTGATATATTATTTAGTTGACCATAAAGTTGCTTTAAATCCATGTCAATTATTTTCAGCTGCTGAACGCTTTCTCCAATTTTCAATAGTTTACTATTGATCTCATAAATAGTTTACTATTGCAGCAGCCAATTGTTTACTATTGGTCTCATGAATAGTTTACCATCACACTCAGCTAATAGTAGTTTACTAATTTACGGTCGATCTTTTAGTTGACATGTTAAATCCCAAGAGTAATTTCACTCATTTTGTATAGTAATTAATAATTATGAATAGTAAATCTGAATAGTTTGTCCAAATTTACTAGCACGTAATTTTTCAATAGTGATACCAATAGTAATCTCAACAGTACATTTTGACAAGGGAAGATTTACCTAGAGTAATTGGGTCGTAATTGCAAGTGACCCAGTTGTGGCAAAGGTTGCTGCAAAGAGAAGGTAAGGTATGAAAGCAGTCTGCCTGCAGGGGTGCCACACAGGACTAAAAAACTCTAGAGGGATGCCATAGTTTTCAACTATTCTGGTGTGGGATTAGCCCAATCGTTTGGGAATAAGGTAAGGAGACCTGCCAATCGATTACAAATTTCATATCGCTAATCAATCGATTATCTAAGTAAAAATCGGTTATAGTAATTGGTTAATCGATAATCGGCGGCAACCCTAGAAATTACGTATTCGAGTTATTTTACCGGTTCATGTTTACACCACTAATGTTCAACTATTAAAATCGGAGTGTATTCAACGTACGTGATTTTTGATATTTATATTATCCTGCATAGCCGGAACTTTTAAGAACCGGTTCTCATGGAACTTTTATGTAGGGAACCAGTATCAAAATCGGTACTGTAATGTAATCATGCTATATACTAGAACCGGAGCCTTTGTGGATGAAACGTTCCAATCCCTGCGAGATACTAATAGGTGCTACATCAAAACCCCTTTCTTCACTTCCTTCATCTTTTACTTCCTTCCTCCATTCCAAAGTTGTTAGAGTGTATGTTTGATATTTTATTTTTTATATCTTTTATATTTTATTTTTCATGTTTATATTTTATTTTGTATATTTATATTTTGTATTTGTTTATTTTTTTTTTAGTTTAATATTTCACAGGTTAGATATTTGGGTTGGAAAAAACTAGTGTGCATTTGTGATACTGCTTTACATTGTGTCATTTTCTTGCCTACCCCTTGTCTACAAACTATGGGTAAATAATTTTCGATAAATAATTGCAGTGCATGTTTTAATTGTAATTTTAATTTTAATTTTTTTTTTTTTATTTATTTATTTTTTTTTTTATTTAAAATTTTTAAAATTGTAAGGTTAATTACCTTACAATTTTGTTGGTTTGAATAATATTCGTATTCTGAATCTCACGCAGCTACCCACCACTTCAGGTAAGCTGTTGGTCTCCTTTCCCCAACCACAAGCACTAAAATAATATCAACAAAAAATCCCATCCTTTCCATATAAATGTGTACATTTATGCAAACATGGTTGGGCAACTAGGTTGTGCAATGTGTGTATCTATCTCGACAGCATTGTCCAATGTATGAAGAATGTGGAAGTGTTTGTACCTTTTTACCTCTTTTACCAATTACATTTAACACTCCCCTAACACTTGTCCAAAGCTTTTGTTTCACTATCATATTTTAGCACCCAAATACCCCACTGTTCTATGAACAAACTAACTCCTCCCCCCCCCCCCCCCCCCCCAAACCATTTTCCGTTCACCTATCGTATTTCAGCACCCAAATAACACAAGCTCCCCAACTTAAACTTATGCTACCTTCACCCATCATACACCTCATCATTACCTTCTTATCAATAACCCTCCCACAAGCTCCTTCCTCACTGCCCTTCAACAACAATTTTGTTTTGAAATTTCAAAACTGTGTGGTCCCTTTTTGACTCCCGAGCGATTTTATTGTATCCGGAAGGAAGAAATTTAGTCGCCTGTAAGTGACTAAAATTAGTCGTCTATAAGTGACTAAAATTAGAATAGATAGAAAAAAATAGAATAGTCGCCTATAACTGACTAAAGTTAGTCGTCTTTAACTGACTAAAATTAGTCATTAAGGTAAATAGTCATTATAAATTGACTAATATTATGCGTTATTAGACATCTTTAACGACTAAAAATAGTCATCAATTGGCAATTATAACAAGGCTGCAAAAAAGGCACGTCAAAGATGACTAAATTTTAGTCATCTGTGTTTGGAGTGTATATACTTGCGTGTTGGCGGTGAGACCTAATGTTACCCTACTTGTTATTCTCATCTCGACACCTCCAGATCTATTGTTTCATTTTGTCACATCGCTCATCGAATAACAGAACATTGTCATTCAGATTCAAACTTCCATTTTATATCTATAGCACAACTCTGCTATTCTGTTTCGCCGTGTATTATACGATGTCTTCGGCTTTCATTTCGTGTGACTAAGAGATTTTACAGAACTCCCTCACCCGCCCTTCTCCAACGTCGCAAAGCCGACCATAACGTAGAGCACCAGCCATCACAGCAGACCCCTTAATTTTTGTATAGCCTATATATTGTATGAGTAAGGAAGTTGTTAATTTCGGCCGGAATTTTCAAATCATTTTCACCATCTTTAATTGTTGCACCTTGTTTGGTTTTGCGCTGTCGTCCATCACCACATTAATGCTACAAGTCATCTGACGTACCAGCCCAAGTGAATTGTATTGTATAACACACGTTTCCAGTTTCCATCATTTTCTAATAGCAGCTGGTAGCTGTACGTTTGCTGAAAATTAGGTTACAATATCTTTTGCACCTCATTTAAGCCTATATCATCTTCAGACATAACTTAATATCCTGAGAATGCTTCACAATAGTGAAAAGGTGATAACTGCACGCATTGTGGTTTCGCATTCGAACTAAAGACGAAAATTAAAAAATATCAACTAGTTTAATCATTACATTTTTTTGTTATCTAAATTAATTTAGAGTTAATTACTAATTACCCGGCAACGATAAATATATTTGAAATTTTTACGTTTATTTTTTTATGAAATTTTATTTATTTATTTATTCATTTAATGTTTATCCTTTTCAGTTATAATACTGATACAGACATCTAACAACACAAACATACTGTTTGATTGATCAAATATACAACAATTCTACATTCAAACTCAGGTTATCAGTGAGGGCCTGGCCAGCTCCTGTAGTATTGAGTATTAGTATTGAGTATTGTATAGTATTGTATAACCACAATTCGCACAGTTATAACTTTTTTAATTTTGTAAAGCGTTTTCATGATTTTATTTCAAAACATTTATTTCGCGCGTCTTTTATAGCGAGGCTCACCTTTCCCCTGAAACCGTTTAGTGTATTCTCCCAAACAGCATCACGCCTGAGTGAATCTCTAACAGAAGACTCTCTCGTAATAACCCGCTCTACTTACTCCATGTTTCTATAACATTCATCTTAGTTATGCTGCGTATTACAGCTTTAATTTGATAACAGGTACAAGTCGTTTTCTCCGAATTGGGCTCGAACCCAGAAGTTCCTGCTCAATACTACAGGATATTGCCATACCCTCACGGGTAACCTGAGTTTGATTGTATAATTGTTGTACATTTGATCAAGCCAACATTATGTTTGTGTTGTTATATTAGTCTGTAATTAATTAAGACAGCTGTATATCTACATCTACATCTACATCTACATCTACATCTACATCTACATCTACATCTACATCTACATCTACATCTACATCTACATCCACATCTCACCAGGCTTTCCTATCTTGTCCTGACACCGATACCTCACAACATTTTTGCTAATGCGCTCTATCATACTTGTATAGCGTCTTTCTTTAATAATAATAGCTATAATAATAATTAGAAATATAATGTGGGTCATTAAGATCAAGGTGTCAGGTGTGGGAGAGCAAACGGAAAGAAGACTCAACGTATAATTAACCTGTTCTGTTAGAAATAGACTCATAACTTGACTGAGATGGAGGTGATACGGATAATTAATTTACTGCATTTGATAAGATGTGAATGCACCAACAGTGTCACACCGGGCGGATGTTATAGTAATAGGATCAAATGCATAGTCGAACCTCACGTGCTCCTCAACTCTGATTTTCCTCATACTCGCCCAAGCACCTATCACAGAGCAGTCCACATGTCAATGCTGCTCTGTGATTGGTGGTTGGGCGTGTCTGAGGAATGGCTGAGGTGAGAGCACGTGAGGTTGAGGAACGACTATGCATTTCACCCATTGTGTTTATCATGGTTCAGACCGGTGTGTATGTGTCTCACACTATGGGCTAAAAAAAAAAAAAAAAATCGTCTGGAATGAGAATATACCCCTATACTAACTAGATATAATGAGTTGTCAATGTATTTGATAATATATTATGTCAGGGTTGACCGTGGGTGAATGGGCTTCATTTTGATTATCAACCCTGGTAGTTTTATAGTGTCCGTCAGGACAGGGCGTGGCTAAGATAAGATCGTGATTGTGTGGTAAGGTATGCGGCAGGACAGGGTTACCTGGAACTGAATATGACTGTTGCATACTGTTGTTATTATGGGTTCTAGGGAGTAGTTGGCGTTTGTGCCACCGCACGTGTTTAGTACACTGGTGCGGGGGGGGGGGGTATGTCATGTAGGTAATGTAGTAGTTTGTCGTGTTATTGTTTATGGACCGGTAGGCGTGTGTGCCACCACGCTCATTTTACTGCGTTTGCGGGTATAATGCTTGGCCGAATGCTTTTACTTGGCCATTTGTTTGTAGTAGCGTGTTTTATTCTTTACGTGTGTCGCTGTATGATATGATTGTGTTCATAGCATACTCAAGCCCCGTGCAGATTATCATGTTGGCATGAGCGACGCTAGGATGTTTTCCAAGGGGGGGCAAGACAAAACAACAATATCAATTCCGGTGTACTATGGGGTACTGGGGGCGTAAACCTCCCAGTTATTCCCACCGCAGGTAAATGTTTGGATTTTCAACACCTTTTAACCGATTTTGAGACGTTCAAATTAGTTCTGACGAATGAAATGAATATTTCGCTACACACGTATTTGTGTTTACTGGTTTGGATTTAAAAACATTCCTGAAATCCAGGGTGGGGGAGGAGGAGCCAAGAGCACCCCCTTGCCCCCCCCCCCTCGCGACGTCCATGCATGTTGGTTATTCTGTTTCGTTTTTAAATTCAACCCTGTAAAATGGTGATGTGCTATTGTTGTTAATAATTTGTGCGCATTATATTCAATAAAAACCTGTTATTTGAAAATAGTTGTTATGTCAGAATAGAGAGTGGCTAAAAGATCGTGAATGTGTCTAAATGCGTTTGTTGTGTATTATGCGATAGGTGTGTCTGGGGCCCGGTCGTGAATCTGTGGTATTCAAGTGACGTCACAAATAGGCCATTATGGAGATCGTGGTGTGTTGACACTTTAACTGTCAGTAGAAGACGAACATGCTTAATTACAAAACATGGCAATTGTAACATCTATATCCCCCGATAAAGTTTACGAAAATGATTGTTATACGCCATTGTAAGTGATTAAAAGAGTAATCGAAACAAAAGAGTTAATTTATGTCGCTTTAAAGTTTCAAGTAATAACAGCATAAAACAAAGTTAGAGAACTGTTGAATTTGCACCAAACGCAATCGGAAGCATTGTAACAACGAACTACCAATCACATACATTGGAGCCTATGGCCGCCATTTGCATTATGTGAATAGTGAATACACCCTATATGTAAATGGTATAGTATAGTTGGCTAAGATTGACTGTGTGATACATGTAAGTATGTCGGAAGCGGCTAATGTGAATGTGTGATACATGTTAGTGTCTCGGAAGAGGGCAAAGTCGTGTACTCTGTACTCACCTTGTTCCGGCGTCTCTCCCGACAACTTCAGCGACAGACTAACGTAATCCGAATACGTCTTGGCCGGATGTAGCTCAATCGTGTAACCGGGTATGAAATGCAGCTTCAACGTCTTCCCCTTGAAGAACCGCGCCAGCCCGCTTATCAGCAACAGATCCAATTCCTTATCACTATCCTTATCACCGTCCACGACGCTCTCCCTCTCCTTCTTCATCCTCTCGATGAGCTCGACGTTGACGTCGTCCTCCCGTTCACCCCCGGGTTCGAGGGACACGAACCCATCCATCAGGTCCATGGTTCGATTCAACTGAACACGCTCGCTGACCTCCAAGAGTTGCGTAAGTCGTTCGAGGAGCGACACTTTGAAACATGTCACCAGTTTCGAACTCAGAAGACACTTTGTCAAGTTCTTGTCGAGAACGCTACCTAGACTCGGTATAAACGTTTCGTTGACACTCAGGTTAATACCGCGCACTGTTTGGCTATTACTGTCACTCCCGTTACCACTAATATTACTAACCACAATGTCTGCGGAGGAATCACACGCGGTCTCGTTAGTGTCTCTGGTATTGTTGACACTGTCCAGGTCGTGGCCTTGAGAGTGTGCGCGCGCACACGTGACGACGGAGACGACGAGGATTAGGACGCCGACGTGGTGTAGGCGGCGCCACTGCGGTGCGACCATCGCTAATGCCGATGTGGAAGTGAGACGAGCAAGGTGGTAGGATTGCGCTGGCCTTGTTTCTGGTCTGCACGAAGCCGGTTGTCTCGTATCGGGCACATGGGGAAGGATCGCTGGAGCGGCAATGCTCAGCATTGGTCGCCAACTATAGAGAGTGTTCACGATGCGACCAGTTACTGAAGTTACACGTTGTGGAGGGGAGAATATGCAACATCAACATGTTCATGGACACAAAACCTAGAAATCGGAATATTATAACACGCTTTCTTTTGTTTCGTTGAGTTATTAAGCGAGACAATTAGACTGTCTATCTTGATTGAGATTACCGAGGTTTGTAAAAAGTAGGACTCTAGTCTAGATTTGCATATTAATTGACTGGAAAACACGGGCAATGAGTAAAAGTGCACACTTATAAACCTGAATGTTTCTCTACTGAGCCCTATTCTGCAACTTATTATTGTGTATCCAGAACGAATTCTGCTTGAATTCACTCGCGTCTATAATACTGCTTGAATTCACTCGCACCTATTTTCATATCGTTACGACTCTAAAATGGGTATTTCTATTTTCTACCCAAGAATTCTAATAATTAGTCTTTAGTTGTTTTATTTCCTGGAATGTAATTTTTATCTCATCTGTCACTTCTTGTACTATTGACTTAGTTTTTACAGCCCAAAACACGTATTTTTCTACGAGTTATGTCAGTTTTCAAAATATGATCACAAAATCACAATAGTTTTTATAACCTAAGTTTTCCTTAATATTTCCGTTTTTGAACAAATTAGGCGACATTAATTAGTGTCTATGACATGAAAAGGGTTCGCATTAAGTAAATATTAACTTTTATTACAATTTCATAAACGGTTTTACTTCTTGATTTTAGTATATTTCAAAAGCTTATAGACAATTGAGAATTTTGTATCGATGTTAATTGTTGTTTGTAATAGCACATCTAATACAGTATATACCTGTGTATGTGTGTATATAAATAAATTCACATTTAGAGTCTACCCACTCAGTAACTAAACTGATTTGCAGTGGGGGACTTTAAAGTGACTAAACCAACCCTGTAGGCTTCGAACACCATCGACGAGTGAGCGATAACCAATCAAAGATCGATATTTTAAATACGAAACATATGAATCAGTGCTTGGACAGTGCGAACACCTGCGGACAAATGTCAGAATCAACAAGACCGATTCAGAACATCTTTGAATTTAATGAGTGCTTCGTCGCTAGGACGGCTCCAAAGTCACCGTTTACTTATTCCTAAGCCAAGAAGTAATGGAATATATATAAGTGTATGTGTTACTTAAAGTTACTGGGAAGGAGGAGTTTTTTTTACTTTGAATGGTACTAAAAAAACAGTATTTTCGTTGCCAGTGGGTAATGTTTACACACACGCGAGTCCTTACGGGCAAATAAATTCGAATTTAGCCAGGATTCATGAATATTTGCCGGGTTTGTCTTTTTTCAAACTCTTCTCGCGGGCCGTAGATAGTATCAGTGATAGTATCTTGCAGCGCGGCCTCATAACCGAAACAGCCGTGCGAACTTCAGCACAGAACAAAACGTTTGCATGGACGTTTAGCAACTTTAGCCCATGTTAACTAGATTTACGATGGGAACATGACAACAAGTGTATCATAACATAAAAATATGTAAATCGAGCGTGTAGAGTGAATGCAAAACAGATGTAGTGAGGTGTGGTTGTACTTGGTTGTACTTACTTTACCCACAGCCTTTGCGCAACGTGAGAAGTATAAAATGTCGATAAAAAATGTGTGCTTTGAGTTCGACAACAAACACGAGTTTTGAATTTAAATAATAATTTTTTTAGTGGCTAGATGCAAGAGTTATTTTGTAATTATAAGTACATAAAAAAACTATAGGTACGAACAATTTGAAAGATTTAAATTCTGCAAAGTATTTTTTCGCTGTCACACTTTTTCTTGTATGTCTGAAGAAAATTACGATTTTATGATAGTGATGATGATGATGATGATGATGATGATGATGATGATGATGATGATGATGATGATGATGATGATGATGATGATGATGATGATGATGATGATGATGATGATGATGATATTTTGGGATCACGTTATGTTCTTTGTTATACTACTATGTTTTATCACAAAGTCATGTTAAGTTTTATGTATTGCTATATGTTCTGTCACGTTTTATGTAATGCTATGTTTTGTCACAAAGTCACGTTATATTTTGTTAAACTATGTTCTGTCATACAAAGTCATGTAATGTTTCATGTAATGCTATGATCTGTCACA
Organism: Isoperla grammatica; assembly: GCA_945910005.1. Classification (NCBI taxonomy): domain Eukaryota; kingdom Metazoa; phylum Arthropoda; class Insecta; order Plecoptera; family Perlodidae; genus Isoperla; species Isoperla grammatica. The sequence goes on from OX246743.1 coordinate 33,840,070, forward strand.
AAGTCCCGTTATATTTTATGTTAAACTATGTTCTGTCATACAAAGTCATGTTATGTTTTATGTAATGCTATGTTCTGTCACAAAGTCACTTTATATTTTATGTTAAACTATGTTCTGTCAAAAAAGTCATAATATGTTTTATGTAATGCTATGTTCTATCACAAAGTCACGTTATATTTTATGTTAAACTATGTTCTGTTATACAAAGTCATGTTATGTTTGATGTAATGCTATGTTCTGTCACAAAGTCACCTTAAGTTTTATCCTTTGTCATCTCTCTTATTCCGATGTCATGTTTTGTTGTTATGTTACCTATAGCGTTGTATATATGTAATGTTACTTATCGTTGTGTGAATGTTGTCGTGTATATTATATGGGACCGGTTCAGTGAGTCGCATTAGCGTGAACAAAATATAGATGTCAAGCGCGATGAATGACCGGTTCAGTGAGTCACCGCAGCGTGAACAGGGTATAGATGTCAATGCGATGAATGACCGGTTGGGTTAGCAGACCAGATTACTTTTTGTCCTCATCTTCTGCTACTACGCAATAATAATAGGAGTGATCCGACCAACACATCCTATCAACGCACCTCAGGTATTGTCTCTGCGACGAAGGCCGGATGTGCAGGGTAGATATTATGCGGAGAGAACCGGTAGCCTCCTCTTGCTGAGTGAGTCCCGGGTTCCAATCGCGCGGCAGGCACAAGTGTTTTAACTTTTAATATGGCATCACTTCTAGTTTTAAGACTAAGTAAGCGGTTACGGATGTTTTAGTTGCCGCCATTAAAGTGCTGCTATAAGAGATCAAGAAGAACTATGAGTTTTTGTGTCTTATAGTTGGCCGTGTGATTTTTACCAACAATATTAAACAATACTGGTAGCAATGGTAGATTCCTTCTATGTGGTGTTCAATTAATTTGCAGCAGCACTTCAATGGCGTCAAATTTCAAGATGTCAGCGCCCACAAATTTCCTCTACAACAACAAATCAGCCTTGTTGATTCTGGTATTCGTCCGCAGGTATTCGCACTGTTCATACAACTACTGATTCACATATTTCATATTTAAATTATCGTATCGATCATTGTTTGGTTATCGCTCACTCGTCGATAGTGTTCGTAGCTTACAGGGTTGACTTAGTCGCTTTAAAATAAAGTCCCCCGCTGAAAATCAGTTTTGTGGCTGAGTAGGCTTTTTTCGAAGGAATCGTGCCCAGGAATTCATGCCACTATAAACTAACTAGGTGTTATGGTATTTGGAATAGTTGGGAATGAATGTCACAAAAAAACAAACAAACAAACAAATAATAAAAACAAATAAATAAACATTGAGCCACATAAATTGAAGAAGTCGGCCTGTGCCCTTTTGACTTATTTGCACACTTCTGGTCCTAACCGGGTATCGAAGTGCGATCAAGCCCACGCGACCAACGGTCAACGAAGGTCACGATTAGTTTACAAGGTCAAGATGCCAACCGCTGCAAACCACAGACTCAGTTAATACTGTTATGAAATATTAATTTATATTCAAATTGAAAGTCGTCGACTTTTGGGAAACGTGTTATTTTACTTTTCGTACAAGCAATCTGTGGATAGGTTTTAGGTACTTAGGGTCAAATGCATAGTCGTTCATCGCTTGCTCCTCAACTAAGCCTTTCCTCAGACTCGCCCCACCACCAATCACAGAGCAGTCCACATGGCAATGCTGCTCTGTGATTGGTGGTCGGGCGAGTCTGAAGAAAGGCTGAGTTGAGGAAAATGTGAGGAACGACTATGCATTTAACCCTTAGGGCCGGTCTTACAATCTCCTAATAAGAAAGTTAGCTGTAGCAATTAAACTATTTGGAGGATTTCAAGAGTTTTGATTGGTCGTTGCCATTGAGATAACAAGCTATTCGACGATAAGTAGTTATTGGGAGATTGTAAAACTGGACCTTAGCCTCGTAGACGAAAACAAGAGTGGATGAAGAAGTTCTCCCTGGGGAAACTTCTTTATCGGCTCTGATTGGAACATTTGTCTTTTATGATGACAAATGAGGTGTATGTGCGTTGTCTCAGTATTAAGAGCGAAGGATACCTCTACGTCAAAAACCGCAGAAAATTTTCATTTTTTAATTATATCTCAAGATTGAAACACAACATCAAAAATCTGAGACACCACAGCGCTGTGGTTTGGTAAGCCCTACACACTGAATGATAAATGTATTTAACGTTATCATCAGTATGACTATGATAACGATTTCCTTCGTAATTTGAGGAAATCGTTATCACAGTCATACTGATGATAACGTTAAATACATTTATCATTCAGTGTGTAGGGCTTACCAAACCACAGCGCTGTGGTGTCTCAGATTTTTGATGTTGTGTTTCAATCTTGAGATATAATTAAAAAATGAAAATTTTCTGCGGTTTTTGACGTAGAGGTATTTCGTTTTTTTTAAACCGATTCATAATTGAAAAGAATTCTCTTCTGCTATTTCAGATTGGAGCAAAGGAATAAGTAAAAGGACTTGAGTACCTCATTTCGTCGCCTCTTACAACTGGCAGAGTCACCCGGGGCGGACGGGCTATTTCGGAAATAAAACTGGTATGTTTAATAATTTCCAATGTTCTTATTATTTATTTTTGGACGTATAAATTCTAAACCGGAAATAAAATTAGTATGTGCCATAGTTAGCAATTTTCTTATTACTTATTTTTGCCCGCGTAAATTCTAAAGAAATATAATGTTGTATACATTTTCAAGATGTGCCAATTTAGAAGAGGCTCTGAATGAAATTACATGGTGTTTTGGTGTTACTCTCCAGAAACCGTTTCGTAGGTAGGCCTATTTGACACTCCGCCGTTGGCAACATTGCACATGTCAGCTGCAGGCATCCATCCTATCATTTATTTTATTGAGAGCAAAAAATGCGAAAACTGTTGACTAGGTAGAGATGTTTTCATTAATTTCCTCCAACGTGATGTGATGTGAGAGAACGTGATGGCACGTGTAGTGATGATAGCCAGGGGAACCCCGGCCACTTCCGTGCATGACGTAAAGATCCACCTATAGAAAGCTGTGGCCGCGTACTGTACGTGTCATTCAATGGAATATCAGAACATAGTTATGGACAGGACAGCTAGCTTTGATTAATAAAACAATTAAATTCAATTTCAATTTTATTCTCATAATATTCAGTTAAGTTTACAATTTAAACATATTAACATATACACATACACATATACACATATATACATACATACATATATTTGGAAATTTTATTCCTAAACGTGATGTATTCCTTTATCTTTAAAATCATAACGAACTAATTATGAGCAGCCCGCGTTAGGAAAACACCTGTGCGGGCTGTTTATTTAAAACAACATAAAACTTTAGAGTTGTTTACAGGCATCCACAAACAATTAAAACAAACTAACTATAACCAAAAATACACAAGTAAATATTACATTTTTTTAAATAAAAAACATTTAAATTTTAAATTAATAATTAAATAAGAGCTAAATAACACAGCAAGAAGTAATAAGTATTACAAAAGTAACAAAATTAAATACAAATATGCCAATTGACGTCAGGGGTTGATTGGAGGAAAGGGACGACGAGGAAGAGTAGAATCACTAATACTGAAAGGAGTTAAGGGAAGGATAGGGAAATGCATCTGTTGTCTACACCCATTATGACATTATGAAACGACATTCTGAAGAAAAAAAATGGGCGAATTTAAGTACATATGTACTTTTCTTACAATTAACCCTTCTTAAAATTACACTATATGAAGAACCTATAAAAATGCGAGGGGAAAGAGTGGCTACAGTAGCGTGTACCATAAAGGGCAAGGTCCATCTTCGAGTTCGGACGGACCTCGCCTAAAGTAGTGCGATTGGAGTAGGTCATGATGGCTGTGGTTGTATCGTGTCCACTGTTCGACGAGCCCCCGCCAGGGGATTTACGGATCTCTAGTCTAAAGGGCGGGTTGGAGTAGGTCATGCTGTTGTGGTTGTATCTTGTCCGCTGTTCTACGTGTCTCCATCACTCAACTCCGTATTTGTATTCTGTTGGTATGTTGCGGTCAGTGTTGTTTGTTGTCCCTCGATAGGACGTGCCTCAAAATATGTTATTAATGTTGTTAAAGTTGTACTATTGTCTACTATCGGATTCAAAAAAGTGTGTCTCTTGACTTTGACAATTTGCTAAAGATGTTTACTGGTCGTGGCGCAAAGATAATTACTGATCGTGGCGCAAGAGGATCGAAAACTATAAAATAAAACGTTGTTTCTTGGTTCAATAGCAATTAAAATTTATAAAAAATCTCGTATACTCTAGTGACTGTATAGCTTTAATTTGATGCAACCTACGGTAAAAGATTAAAATTAATTGTTTTAAAATAAATAGGCATATTTTTTAAAACTGATACTTACGATTTATCGAGTCCAATAACAACAACTTAATTGTCTACTTCTAATTTACTATTATAAATTTGTTGCATTAACGACTAAAAATTGTATAAGTGGTATAAGCTTATCGCTCTCGTCTTGATGAACAGATGAACTTGCATTACCAGTATATAGTTGTCCCAACGTAAATACTATTCAAAAGTCGGAGACCCCGAACTGTCAACTAATCTTTCAAACAAAAGGTGATTATTTAGCAAAAAGAGTAATACCTTGTTCACACTTTGTCCACTAACAGAAGTTAAGCTAACAGTTGTTAGCGCCGTAACTACGTTCCCCAAACGAAGTTAGTGCTTAACATAGGTTAGGCTGGTTAGGCTAACTGCGTTCCGTCCGTTCACATTACGTTCTTAACTTCTGTTAGTACCCTAACTTCTGTTAGTGGGCAAAGTGTGAACAAGGTATAAGCACTTCCCCTGCAAGATGTCATTTTTCGATGTTACCAAGTCGATGGACTATCGCGGGACTTTCAAATTTCTTTCAAATGTACAAAGGGGTAGAAGGAGTGACAAAAGAATGTGTTGATGAATAACGGCGATGTGACAACACTGTTAGGAAGGGTTGGTCACTTAGAGGTGACAGACCTGCTTATTCCGCACGAGTGATTTGGGATTCGACAACACTGTAAGAAAGGGTTGATCACTTAGAGGTGACAGACCTGCTTATTCCGCACGAGTGATTTAGGATTCGACAACACTGTAAAGAAGGGTTGGTCACTTTTACAGGCCTGCTTATTCCGCACGAGTGATTTGTGATTCGTCGACACTGTAAGGAAGGGTTGGTAACTTAGAGGTGACAGACCTGCTTATTCCGCACGAGTGATTTGGGATTCGACAACACTATAAGGAAGGGTTGGTCACTTAGAGGTGACAGACCTGCTTATTCCGCACGAGTGATTTGGGATTCGACAACACTGTAAGGAAGGGTTGGTCACTAAGAGGTGACAGACCTGCTTATTCCGCACGAGTGATTTGAGAGGTGACAACACTGTAAGGAAGGGTTGATCACTTAGAGGTGACAGACCTGCTTATTCCGCACGAGTGATTTGAGGTTCGACAACACTGTAAGAAAGGGTTGGTCACTTAGAGGTGACCGACCTGCTTATTCCGCACGAGTGATTTGAGAGTCGACAACACTGTAAAGAAGGGTTGATCACTTAGAGGTGACAGACCTGCTTATTCCGCACGAGTGATTTGGGATTCGACAACACTGTAAGGAAGGGTTGGTCACTTAGAGGTGACAGACCTGCTTATTCCGCACGAGTGATTTGAGGTTCGACAACACTGTAAGAAAGGGTTGGTCACTTAGAGGTGACAGACCTGCTTATTCCGCACGAGTGATTTGAGGTTCGACAACACTGTAAGAAAGGGTTGGTCACTTAGAGGTGACAGACCTGCTTATTCCGCACGAGTGATTTGAGGTTCGACAACACTGTAAGAAAGGGTTGGTCACTTAGAGGTGACCGACCTGCTTATTCCGCACGAGTGATTTGAGAGTCGACAACACTGTAAAGAAGGGTTGATCACTTAGAGGTGACAGACCTGCTTATTCCGCACGAGTGATTTGGGATTCGACAACACTGTAAGGAAGGGTTGGTCACTTAGAGGTGACAGACCTGCTTATTCCGCACGAGTGATTTGAGGTTCGACAACACTGTAAGAAAGGGTTGGTCACTTAGAGGTGACAGACCTGCTTATTCCGCACGAGTGATTTGAGGTTCGACAACACTGTAAGAAAGGGTTGGTCACTTAGAGGTGACAGACCTGCTTATTCCGCACGAGTGATTTGAGAGTCGACAACACTGTAAAGAAGGGTTGATCACTTAGAGGTGACAGACCTGCTTATTCCGCACGAGTGATTTGGGATTCGACAACACTGTAAGGAAGGGTGGTCACTTAGAGGTGACAGACCTGCTTATTCCGCACGAGTGATTTGGGATTCGTCGACGGTTTGCGGTCTTCGACTATACTATTGGATTGAAAAACGCGTATCTCGACTTTGACAGTTGTACATGTACAACATTTGTATTGTTTTTTAAAATGAAGGGTGCAGATCGATAACCATAGGGCATAAATCCTTACAATGCAAACCTGTGAACCACAACAAATGAATTGCATTGGCATAAGACATTAGACACTACATTGTAAATAAATTTGGTAAAAGTAACATTTATGATTAGGCATGTTATTCAGATATTATCAGAAATAGCCTTTACACATAATATCATAGTTCTAGTTTATGATTTATGCTAGTAGATAGATGGATAGTGAAGCCCAAATATCTATCTATCTAAGTATATGTAACTCAATGTGCAATAGCTTAGTTCAAAAACTTGTCAATGCTTACATTACGATGCCCGTACTTGCTATACAACAGCTACAGCTAACAGCTACAATACAATACAATACAATACAATACAATACAATACAATACAATACAATACAATACAACACAATACAATACAATACAATACAATACAATACAATACAATACAATACAATACAATACAATACAATACAATACAATACAATACAATACAATACAATAATATTGCGTGACGTCACGGGGTGCAGGTCGAGGTATGTAGGCTACGTGCCGGTACATAACGTGGGCTAGTCCCACTGACATGCACTAGTGTGATAATAACTGCAGTAACGGCAAAATGTTTACTCTAAATACAGCTTTATGGCCAATTAAGGTGTATTAGTTGAGCAATTAAATAGTCGGTATGCACCTATTAGGACTCAAAACCCTGATCCTTCGCCTTCAGGACAAACTCTTGTTACTCAATCTGATCTTAAGAACGAATCATGTCGTCACTATTTAGGGGGAACGTAGAATGTCAACCTGCAGAAACTCATCTACACGGAAGTAAAAGGAAGCCGCTATCTATCTCTGGTGCAGAAACTCGAAACATTAGGCGCGATACCTTTGGCTGTAAAGGCGATAAGATAACGCGCTATCAGTACACGGGTTAGAGGGTCATCCAATGTTGGGTTATACCTTTGGCGGTAAAGGTGATAAGATAACGCGCTATCAGGGGTTATCTACTGTCGAGTTTCTGTAGGTCGACTTTACGGGTACCCCTATTTAGGGATACATTTCTTGGTCTTTGTTTACAAACAAGTGCCATATCATCCAATCCGCGCAAAGCTACCATGTGTGCCAACTGTGTGGCTCGTTGGTCCAGTGGTTAGCATCCCTGCTTCCAATGCAGAAGGTCCCGGGTTCAAATCCCGCTTCAGGCAGAAGTTTTTTAACATCTAATGTGGATTCAATTCCATTACTTCTTGGCTTAGGAATAAGTAAACGGTGACTTTGGAGCCGTACTAGCAACGAAGCACTCAATAAATTCAAAGTTGTTCTGAATCGGCCTTGTTGATTCTGGCATCTGTCCGCAGGTGTTCGCACTGTCCAATCACTGATTCATCTGTTTCATATTTGAAATATCGATCTTTGATTGGTTATCGCTCACTCGTCGATGGTGTTCGAAGCCTACAGGGTTGGTTTAGTCACTTTAAATTAAAGTCCCCCACTGCAAATCAGTTTAATTACTGAGTGGGTAGACTCTAAATGTGAATTTATTTATTTATTTATTACACACAAAAGGGCGACTTAGCAGTCGCCTCCTTTGTTGACTGTTGCAAATATCAATCTTGTCTTAAATCTCAAGCGGAAGTCAACGGGGTGGACACTCATTTACAAAACGGGAGCGATACGAGTCCGTAGTCGAGTCGAGGCGACATTCTTCACATTCAGCTGTCGGTACCGGCTGAGAAGGTTAGTGCTTTGCTAAATAATGGGGATGATTGACATTTATGATCTCCACAATAGCATCGCCTCCCTTTGAGGTTAGTGATTGGCAGGGTGCTTCTTAGGTTGGAACCAAATATAGACGATGCGCGCGCTACGTTAGTATAGTTGTCCCAAGACTACCTTACACATGCATTCGTCACAGGCGACTGGTTCGTAGCCAATCAGCGATCGGTATTGGCCCGGATGTGTCTCGGGCGGTTCACTGGTTGGCTACGACTGCCCCGGATGTGACAAAAGCAGGTGTAAAGTAATCTTGGGTCCACTATACTCCTTGGCTCTCTAGGGACAAGCTTTCCTGCTAGGAGGCATATCTAAGCTCTGCGATAGCGATAGTTTTAAGAAAACTTCAGTAACAAATCTCTGTTCTGCAGTTGCTTATTAATACATTAAATATATCAAGATGTTTGTCCATTTTTTATGTTTATTTATTAATTTTGATTTGCTGCGTTTTTTTAATCTGTAACAATCTTGTACCTTGTATGACGTCACCCATCACATCGCGTCACATCAATAGAGTTCAAACTCCTACGCATGACCTGGAAATAGTCTCGTCGCTTTTCACTTGGCAGGTCAAGATGAAATGACCGCCGATTTTTATTCCAGGCTGTTTCAAGGAGAAACTCACTATTAATGTAGGTAAACAAATGGAATGCATTTATCTCGGACCATGCACGAGAAATTGTCGGCGTTTGCAACTCTATAGTTACGTGTTTTTTTTTGTAAAAACTAGCTTCTATATGGAACACGACCCCCATTTTGTATTCAACTACATACGGATAGTTTGATGTATCCTTTCATTACTTATTCGTATGTTTATATTTGTGGATCAATATTGTTTCCATGTACACATTATAATATATTTAATTTAGTTATTTAAATATATTTACTTTAGTGTTATATAAATCCATATATTTATAGGTACTATTTTGTCATGTATTCAATTGACGTTCTCAAAAATTCAATTTTGAGATTTTTACTACTTCGGTTGAACTAACTGTGGCTAATTTTGCATAATAAAATGTGTCATAGTGTTATAAACGTATTCTGAATTTTGAAGCTTGTTGTGGAACAAATGCAACAAAATTTCAAACCTGAGTCGATAATCTTGCACCATACGTTGAGCGTCAGCTCCGATTGAATGAAAGGAGGCCCTGGGTGCCAAGGGTGGGGGGTGGGGGGGGGGGGGAGGGGAGGGAGGTCGGCTTCCCACTTCAAGGCATTAGACTCACAAAAGACAAGATGAAGTGTATTTGCTTATAAGGAATTTTTGTTTTGCAAAATTGTTGTGGTCAATTCACATTTCTTCATATCATATTGATATAATATACGTTCTCCAATATTGGTATTAGGTATTCGTATTTTTTAAAGGAATCATTGTTTTGCAAAATTGTTGTGGTCAATTCACATTTCTTCAAATCATATTAATGATATACGTTCTCCAATATTGGTATTAGATATTCGTATTCTTTAACATCTATCTCTTCACAAGTCTGATTTTATGGATACCTTTAAAAACTGTAAAAGCCGATCAAGTCTATAATCAATGTTGTACTGTAACTACAAGTTTAGACCAAGATGTCACTTGCCCTACTTGTGTTACTGCAACTGGCACATCCTCCGCCGATGATGCATACTTGAAGTGACTAATGTGCCTACATGCATCAGAAAGTATAACGACAGAAGCTACGTAGATTATGAGAAATTACTAATGCCAGCATCACTTATGTGTTGTGGAAAAATGTTCGAAGTGGGAGAAATTGCAAACCGGCTGACACTTTGATGCTAATGATGATTTTCAAACACGTGGAAACGAGTCATCAGCTTTGGTATGTATTTTTCAACGCCCATTATGTCAATCATTTCGTTAAACACGCAAGTACGCAACTCGTTTTAAAACGATACAAATACATACGCAGTGTTTGCTTATTAATTCTTATTGAAGACCTACTATAACTCCAACCCTGGCGCATTGGAAGTATTTTTTTGTGTCAAGTGAAGGGTTGAGGGGGGGGGGGGGGAGAAGAGAAAAATCAATCATACAAGTGTCCTATATATGAAAATAGGGCTAAGGAAAAAATGGGGTTATATGCCAATTTATTATGTAAGTTTTTATTAATCTCTATTACTAGATGTATTTGCTTCAATGTTTATATTTCATTATTCTATTCTCTATAATTGTTTTGTTGTTGTGTTGGCTTAATATCTTATTTTGTTCTGGGAGTTTTTATTTTTGTTTCGTTGTATTTATTGTCCTCCTTCGTTAATCAGTTGTATTACTGAATATAAACGAAAAAGCCACACCGTGATTCGAATGTGGTAGCCGACTCGAGCCGATAAACCATGAACAACGGAACTAAACGATCACAACGCGTATCAATAAGACTGGCTATTTTCCTGATTGAACCGCATGGAATTTGCATAATCACATTCATCGACATGGAAAGAAAAAAAAACGAAAAGTACTGAACTCGATTTCGAGGTCGCCCATCTGGAAAACGGAACAATCGAGTTAATTCAATTTCCGATAGAGAACAGAAGAAATCGTTCCACATTTCAAGTGTACATATCTATGTCCTATTTGAATTTTGTTTTCTCGAGGTTATCGTAACCATACCTTCATATCTAATAGCTTAATTGTTATCATGAGATGTTTTGATAAGATGTGAATGTCTGTTGCTTCACTGCTTAATGAGATCAATGATAATTGTTGAAAGAGGGCTAACAAGAAAATTAATTATCAGATGTTATATTGTTAACAATTAGTTTGGTATTCTTCTGTAATAGACTGTTAAAATGCGACTTGGTTTATGTATTAACGGTGGTATATATTCAATCGGTTATTAGTTATAAGCGAGCTTGACCGATTTTTCCACAAAACTAATGATGTTCAATCTACATCGAGGCGTGTGGATGGTCCAGATTTCAACTTGATCTCCGTTCGATCTTCCTTGATCTCCGTTCGACCGCTATCGCGAGACAAAAAACATACAAACAAATAAACAGAACAAGTGCCATAGGAGTAGAATGAAGACGCTCGCTACGCTCGCTTAATTATTCTTCCACCCGCCTGCCACTAGATTTGTTATTCATATTCATATTCATTTATTTAGTTTCCATTACAAATTTGTACAAATTGTGTAGAAAATAACAAATTATTATTTTACGTTCGTTCATACATCACTACACTTTGTCAATTTAACTACCTTCTGTACCCTTGTAAAATATGAAGTACTCGTCAATGGAATAGAACCCATTTTCCGAAAGCGAGTGTGAAAGAATAGATTATGATGATATTTGGGCATTAAGGTCCCATATTTTTGCAACGAGGCTAATCGAGACGATGGGTGGGTGATTAAGAGAATGAAAAAACGACACATGACATCATGCATGCCCAAGCCAGGATTCGAAACTGGAATGTATACATAGTATATAGTGGACTGGATACTAGATAGCAGTTGGAGATAGGAGATATAGGACTACCCCGTCGTGACTTTTGAAAAGCAGTAAAATATAATGATCTCGTTACGGGCTATGTTAATCTATAGACAGGGCAACAAGAATCTTTCAATGGTATCACGTTTATAGGCTCCATATTGTTAAAACCACCCACAACCATGAAAACATTCACCTCACGTACCGTACCAACTCTACACGAAACGTTTACTGCGATTTGAAGGTCAACGCCTGAACTTGTGTCCCACATCAACCGAAACAAATTCAAAACTGATAAATCTGTATCATATGATTTAGTATAGTGAATGTAGTTAGTTCTCTGTGTCGGGAATACATGGCAGAGTAGTTAGAATGTATCGTTATGTAAACCCAATGTAGCAAATCATGAAATATTTAGGAGCGAGTAACAGTACATTCATGCAAAGTAGTTGGCGTATTAATGATATACGTGCATATTTTGCTATACCTATCAGGCAGGTGTTTCAAAGGTCAAACTAACTTCAGTTTGAATGCATGCGGCTAGTCTGACAGGTCACGATGTTTGACTCCTATTAACATTGCAGATTAGTTTAGGAAAATAGCACATTTTAGTGATTTAAAAAAACGATAAAAATGTTATTAACTATCAATGGTGGAGAGCCGAAAATGTAATTGAAAAATAACTCAATATAGTACCGTTAACATTAGTTCAAATTGTGTGCTATTTATTATAAGCCATTGAATGTAAAAATGAGAAAATATTATACTATATTTATAAAGTGGTTGAGAGTTATGTAAAACATCTTGTAGTATTTTAACCTTTATTTAAATGTGTTTTTGTAAAAGAAACGTCTCTCTTCTTCATCACCATTTGATTTCGACATTTTGTTGTATTTAGTAAGTCTCATCGTCGGATTACAGAATAACGTAGACAATCTGTGCTATTATTTACTATCGTATCAATTTACGCGTATCAATCGTATCAACGAAGCGCCCAAGTCACTTACCGTACAATGTTTGCATACCTACGTAATTCGTCCTTCATTGATATGCGCCATTGGGCACAGTCCATAAAGTAAGCCTAACGTTACAAACCAAACGGGGTTTTGAGTCCGACATTTCTTACCAAGTTGAGATATTGACATTGTTGTCACAACTTTGTCCTCAAGGGGAGCAGCAGGGGAGCGTAAAACTAAAAAAATCTCAAAAATGTTTTCCCTTTTTATGCCTAAATAGTTTGTTGTCTGTTTAGTTTTAGTTTCAGTGTTAGTCCTGCGTTACTTTACTTTATTTACTTTAAACATTGTAAATGACATTGTCTGTTTATGTTAATCTCCACATACTCTACCATCGGTTAAAGATAAAAATTTACTTACACTCTAAAGGCCCCCTCTTGCGAGACACATGTCTCATTGGGGTAGTACACATATTTGTAATGTAAATGTATGAAATGTAAATAAAGAGAGATAAAAATTGAAAAATAAAGATTGAAACTCTACGTACATAAAGTATAATGCAAATAGTTCACAGTAATAGTACATCCTATCTTGACATTTATACCTCAACAAGTTGCGCGATGTTATTCTGTCATCTAATCTCATCCAAGAGATATAGTTCCTAAATTGGTCCACCTCACAGTTCAGTTACGGACAATAAATCTCCAATTGAAAGGCGTGCGCAACGATGCGTGTCAAAACAACGAGTGGCACCGTATAATGCGTGGTTAGCTCATCGCCGTGCGTTCAAATCTCCTCGCGGCGTTTTCTCGTCTCCTTCTCCAAGTTGCCACATTCACACCTAGATAGCGTCGCGATCGGTTTCCTTGTTATACGCTCTGTTTACTACAACATCCGCTCAATATAATCACTAACATTACACTAATCAATTTAAATAATTTAACATAATAATCACACATTAACATCTATAGACATTGAAAAATCGTAATTTACAATTCAATACTTGTAATTTACATGCTTGTTTACATATTCTAACGTATAATTGAATTGGTGTCGTTGTTTTGACTCAGTTGTGAGTAAACAGTTAGAGCACAATAGCCATCAAAAAACATGTGCCACATATTAAACTGACATGGCTTTCAGGACACCCTTTGTGGTGGTTAATAAATAATCACATCACGGCTGTATTCAATACGCGATAAATAGATTTCGTTCAACAGTTCCGCTCGGTCAATCAGTCAGCCAGTCGTGTGTCTGTCTAGGCGCGATGCACTAGTCAGGTGCAGTTACTCGGAGTGAGTATGTGGTGGTCTCGGTCAATCTCAGTGTGGTGACATATCCATTGATCACGTGTGACGTACAATGTCGCGATGTCGCGGCGACATAGGGGTGTTGTGGTTCGTACTCCTCGTGTCGTGTGCGACGACGACCGTGGAGGGTTATCGCGACGTCGGCTCGAACGAAAACAAGAGTGCGATCGTGGGAAGGTATTGCGACAACATGTTGAGTTGCATCAATCGGGATCTGTATGTGAGTGTGATCGATATAGTCGGACATCGATTGTACAAGTTGAGCAATAATCTCGTGCTAGAGAGGTTGCCCGGGGTGAACGGGAGTGAACGGACACCCCCCGATACGGGTGTCCTGTGGGAGAAGAACGGGGTGACCACGCTTGTGTTGATGAAGAAGACGATGGATATCTTCAACACCCACGCACTGAGGTTACAACTACTCAGGGACCTCGACATCGCTGTCTATAGGGAGGCCGGCGTTGGTACACCCAGACTTGCTGTTGCCCTGGAAGCCAATGTGATGCAAAGAGGTAACTAAACGTCCAATAGCATTTTTCGATGTCATTCTTCTTACCCAGAGGGTTGTTTGTGTGTCATTCACCCTCCAGAAAGGTATTTCATTGTTCTTCATCCTCCAGAAAGGTATTTCATTGTTCTTCGCCCTACAGAAAGGTATTGGGTTGTTTCCGAAGTTGTTTCCGAAGTTGTTTCTCTACATACTCAGAACACAGATGAAACTTACTTGGGTGTTCGTATTGAACTCGATCCCATCATTCACTCTAAGACTAAGATAAACCAGAAACCTGTGGGAATCTAACCCTGCGACCTCCCGATTTCGATTCTTCCTTCATAAATCGCATTTATCTATAAAATAATATATTATTTTATGCTGGTTGAAGTGATACTGATATGCAATCCTATAGGGGGCTACACAGGTTAACCCAACCCCGCTTTATATACAAGGTTACGGTCACGGGTTCAATCGCCGCTTAATGTAGTATAGGTAGTTTTCAGTTCTAGGAATGTTGTTATATTGGTGATATATTGCCAGTAGAGAATCAAGTTTTGTAAGATTCCCCGTGCGATTGAGACGCTAGCTAGCTATCCAGCTTGCACAACATATCGTGCAATGTCAACACTACTGCTACTGCCCATGATCTCTGCCATCGTGTATCAGAGAGTTAAAGTGTCCAGGAGATGTTTTAATGGTTAAATGCTGGATGCATTAATGTCCCCTACATTTGGGAAACCCCAAAATGTTAAATATTAATTAATTGAAAAGACGAAGAGAAAGAGAGACAGACGGTGTGGGCATGAAAAGAATGAGCGAGCAAAGAATTCTCCAACAGATGTTTCAATGGTTAAATGCCGTATGCATTAATGTCCCCTACATTTGGGAAGCCCCAAAGTGTTAAATATTAATTAATTGAAAAGATGAAGAGAAAGAGAGACAGACGGTGTGGGCATGAAAAGAATTAGCAAGCAAAAAATACTAAGGGCGGAATTTGAAAGGAGAAACGTAAACATTAGAAGACATGGTAGACCAATTGAGAAAAGTGGGAGGACCAACTGAAAAACGATTTAGAGGACAGAAACGAGCTGTGGGAAGACATCGAAGCACGAAGACTGTGGGAAGATCGAGGGAAGGAGGAAGAAGCAGGGAAGAAGAAGAAGATGAAGAAGATGACGATGAAGAAGTTGCAGAGAATGTCAGGCCTGGCAAGCCGATGTTGATGAACATACTCTGTATGCCAAAGAATTTGGTGACTAGCCACCCCCTAACCCTTGTATTTTGGAACCAGGTGTAGGCTACTGAAGTATATTATATATTTATTTTCTTATGGAAAATATCATGAAGCTTATTAAACTAAACAATTTCATAGTAACCAGAGAGATCCCCTAGCTACGCTCATCTCTTCATCTGAGCCTAATACTTCTTAGCATCTACCTTGTAGCCAATGTGGAAGTTGAAATATCTTCAGTGTAGTATTGATCGTAACGAGAGTAGAACATCACACATCTTTAAGAATAAGATTACCGCATGCCAGCTGTGAGCCATAGCCGGTAGACAAATTCTAACTGATATAAGTGATAATTCATGGAATGGGGTACCTAATGGAGCTAACCATGAATGGAGAACTCAAATCTCGACTCTCAAAGCAACGGTCTGTGCAAAAGTAGGATATTCTGTATTTCGCGCTTCTAGCCGCTACAATGCTTATTATTGTCTTCAGTGGCTGGCTGGATGGCTCACGTCTACAACAACCATATTATCCGTGGACCCTATAAGGCGCACCGCCTCTATGGCGGGCGGCATATCTTACAACGCACCATTCTCTGTGCCCGCTCTAAGTTTATAATCACAGTCTCGTTGTGACAGACTGCACGACACGACACGACACAGCATGCAAATTAGTTTTGGACATTATAAATTAGGTTCAAAACTAATCTCACATAACTGGAAGGAGAGCATAAAAGTGGATATTTGTATAAACATGAAACGATGACGATATTTGGGTTTTACCTCCCATATTTTTGCAACATGGCTAATCGAGACGATGAGTGGGTTAAATGTGAAGATAAAAAGTCACATGTCCGAATCTGATCCATTACACATTGCGGGGGTCGTCATAAGTGGAGTCCAGCAAGGAAGGGCAGGGCCAAGTGGGAAAAGTTCTCAGTGGGACAGTGGGGTAAAGGGAAAGGGTGTGGTAGGTGTTTGGATTGCAAAGAGCGCCGGCAAATATGAAGAAGAGGGAAGTGAAAGAAGAAAGAGGATGAGATGATTATGGCTAAAGCGAGATGAATACAGGGAAGATAGAGATGCGCGAGAGCCCTCTTTGCGAGCACCGGTCGCCACGAGGAGGGACCCACCTCGACCGTGTAACATGAAATAAAAAAATCAATAAAACAAAAAATCATTGACTTTGTATCAACCATCAACCTTGGACTTGCTTCGTCGATGCCGCTATGAAATAGTGTTCTTGTATGATTTTATGGCCCTCTACGTATTCCGGTGAATGCTGAAGCTATCTAGGATGGACCGAGTGGTAGACGAGGAAGTATTTAAAACAGCAATAACAGTTTGCTGCGGCGCTGTTTAATGAAGCCGAGTTATTATCGTTTTGATGGACATAGTTTGAGAGGCACGATTTCACGTCATGCACGAAGGAATACCACATAGGAATATAATTGATTGGCGAGTAGAAGGGAATTGAAACATAGCATTGGCAAATCAAGATTGGAATACGTGCAACCGAGGATACTAATTTTAATTGATAATGATGTAGAAATGAAAAGACTGTTAGAACGGTGGAAATAATGAAGAGCTGTTTGAAACACACCGTGAATTGATAAGATAAAACACAACTCTATACACGTTCCGGCCTGCCAGAAGAAGAAACCGGAAGGTAAACTTGTACCCTACTCTGTGTGCCAACCTAAGAAGCACCCTGCATGCTAGTCACTACACAAAAAGTGCGACTTAGCCGTCGCCTCCTTTGTTGACCGTTGTAAATATCAATCTTGTCTAAAATCTCAAGCGGCAGTCAACGGGGTGGACACAGTTACATAAAGGGAACCATCCCCTATATACTGGGTGCGATACCCGTCCGGTCTATTAGACACCATGTAACACCACCTTTCTTGCGTGCGTGCGTGGATAATACGATGAATCATTCCTTCAAGTTGACCAGCGCCCTGATTCTGTATGGGTGACGATACGTTTGTCACCGGTTTCAGTTTTCACAAGAAGGCGATGAGCCGATCACCGCCTTGCATTCGCCTTCAGTAACGACCAAAACCGCTGTTAAATTTATCGTCGCCCATACAGAATCGCCCTGCTCGATCACTAGGATGTGACAATGATGGCCCACGTAGTGATGCAATTACATGACAATAGGTTCTTGCCATTAGACTTGGTCCCTTTTTTTTTCTTAAATTAACACCAGAACTTGTTCGTAACATTGTTCTCCGTAAGCGCCAAGGGTTGTTTGTAACATTTTCCCGCAAGCGCGAAGGGTCACAGTAAATAAGGAGGATTTATTTTATCGGGCACGTTTTGGCAATCCTCATAACCCCCCCTCTTAATTTAGCGTACATGCAATGATTATGCAGATATGCATTTTTCACCAGCTGCAACATTTTTATATCAGACTTATAAGCCGCTGATCTTCACTTGGTGTTTTCTTCTCAAAGACACCAGTACAGCGAAGACAACAGCTCATCTATGGCTTCAAACTGTAACCAATGAGTTCTTGAAGCTGTGCAATCCAATGATGTGTGCCGCATCTTGGCTTCCTTGTTTGCACAGTGGCATGAGTAGCGTATTTTTCTTGATTCATATCCTTCAGGTGTTTGTATGAGACATATGACCGATGGTGATACGGTGATGTTTCAACCAAAGTTTTTTTCTTGGATGATTTTCCGACCGAATATTTTTGTTAAAATAGACGCTCTCAATGTTTACCATCCACAACAAACCTGTGTTTCTTGTAAAAATATTGGCTATTTTTTAAATCTAATTAGCCTTTTAAATGATACAGAAAACGACATATCGAGCAAAACATCACAGTATCACGTTGACTTGTCTTAACAACAGTGATGATGGATGAGCAGTGACGTCCATTAAAATAGCGTTATTCTATGAACACTTGTACCCATAACGCCGATAGCGGTGGCTCGGTGGTAATACACGAAACTCGTAACTCATAAGGTCGCCGGTTCGATACCCGTTACTCGATAATCTTGAGTCTTGGCTGAGTGTTTTTGTCAAAGCTTTTCTCGGTCACAAGTCGAATGATGAGATTGATATGAGTCATACTAACACGAATAGCGCTCGTGCATTCCTTTCCAGCACCCAACCCTAGAATGTTGGACGAATTGAATCCGTTGTTTTCATCGTAGTACAAAAAAAAACTCAAAAAATCTCATGATCAACACTTAGCTACGAACAATATGCAAACAAAAACTATTATGATACACGAAAAACGTGTTTGGAAATAAAAAAAATATATTTTATTGACCGCAAGACAAAAGAAAAGGTTTGAATTGTTATGCGCCTAGCTAGTGAGTATCTGGGGTTAGGAAGGGTAAAACTTTGAAACGCATCTCGGCGAAGATGCCCTATTTTTTTTGTTTTTATTATTATTTTTTTTTTTTTTTCATTCACTTTGCTCTGGTCCGACTGTAGGCCTGCCCTAATAGTCACCTGAAGGGGGAAATATATGGTACAGCCATGGTGAGAACCTTACAGCCAGGATTTGATTTTAAATATTTAGCGTTCATGTTCTTGGGTTGAGATTCTCACGCTTTGCGTAATATTATGTTCCCGTTGATGAAATCTGTTTAGTTTATGCGGCTATAACGGGCCACATCCTGCATACGTGAAATTATTTATCTATAAGCTCTTCCCATTCGTCGAACAAATAACGCCCAAAAGATTGTGCTCTGTGTAAACGAATAGTCAGTTCTGACTAGTTAAGTAACGGTATAGTAATGCTTTACTGTACGAAATTACTTTCTCTGCAATAACGTTGTGCTAATGCAGTTTTAATTTCGTTGCATTTGAACGTGTTTTTTTGCTTACACGTTACTAATGTGTTACTTTTCGTTTCAAATGAATTCATGATAACTTTTGGTTTCAACTTTCAACAATCGTTCTATAAATAAATTATAATACGAAGTTGTTCACTAATGACGTAACTGGTGCGCCTGTTGTATTTTTGTGTATTGTTGTAATAATTGTTAAAGACGCACCCAGTGCGGTCCAGTGCAGTCATTGGAAAACGCAGGACCAGTCTTACAATGTCCCAATAGCTACTTATTCGTCGAATAGCTTGTTTTCTCCCTGGCAACGACCAATCATAACTCTTGAAACCCTCCAAATAGCTTAATTGCTACAAATACCTTTCAATAACTTTCCTATTAGAATATTGTAAGACCGGCCCTTAGAAAACACCCTAATCTGTCCATGTACAGTGTGCTGTATAGTATGATAACAAATGCTAACTTGTGTTTCAACAAACATGTCCTCATTTCATTCCCAGCACAACAGAATTACTTAACTTTTCAAAATATAAAAGTACGTCTCCCCGTAGTAGCGTCTGGGCCCGGTGACTCGGCTAGTCGTACGAGGCGACGAAATGAGGTCCCTGTCTTTTTCTTACCCCTTAAGGCTGGGCTACGTAGATTTTCAAGAACTTTGAATTTGTGATTAATAACAAAGTTAAGGCAGTTGTTGCAAATTGTTGAGCAATTGTTATATGTAATGTCTACAAATTGTTATGTGAACGTATGTGTTTTGTATGTTTCAATTTTGTTAATCACACATTCTAAGTTATACAAATCTACGTATAGCCCCTTTTAAAAATAAGTCCTTCTTTTCTCCAATCAACCCAGAAGGTAATATAAAAATAATGGTTAAATACGTCGTTTAATATCGAATGATCAAACGTGAAAAGAAACATAAATATAAAATATATAATTGCCCCAAGAAGACTACCTTACAGATGCTTTCGTCACAGACGATTATCTCGTAGCCAACCAACGAACCCCCCGAGACAACCCCCCGCAAATACCAATCGCTGATTGGCTACGAGCTCCTCGCCTGTGACGAAAGCATATTTATAAGGTAGTCTTGGGTCAGGTATACCACATTAATATTGTTATTATTCCTGTGTTATATTTACAGCTAACGGGTGGAAGGTAGCCATGTTATATTTTCTTGTCAACACTCGACTACAGTATTTTCCATATCAACTACCACAGCGGCAAATTTTGGGTTTAATCGTGGCTGTTTTATTGCTCTCTTTGTACGAGGTTGTAAACTTCAATCACGTTGACAGGTTCTCCGACCAGCAAGAAGGGTGGATGCATAGCTTCCAAAAACAAGTGAACCCCGATTATTTTGTCCTCGAAATGAATAACCTGAAGTCTAAATTAACATCAAGTACCGAATTTGAGGATCGCTTAAGTTAATAATTAAAACTAATAATTGTGTTTTATTGTTGATACATTAGGGATAGTAAGGTATTTTTTTGCGCTGTCATGGGAGGCTTATATGGTTTGGAGCTGCCTGTACTACAAGGGATGGTTAGTACTTTGCGGAAGAAAGGCATGATTGACATTTATGGTCTCTAATATAATGCCAACAACTTCTTTCGAGGTATGAGTTTACAACTGTGTAGGTTGAAATGGAGAATACTGTATAGTTGTAGTTGAGTCTAGAGCCAGCGAGCGACACAGCTCGAACTCTAGGGCGGCTGCCAGGTTGTGGAATTGAGACTGTGAATATCAAGATGTTGAATTTTGAAGATAAACCAACTCGAACAATGTGAGATGAATTTATCTCCACCGAACCGTATATTTTCTGAGTAAATCTTGACAACTGTCAGAGTCTCGTGTTTGTTTGCGTGTCGCCTATCAGAAAATCAGAAGCCTGTTGCAGCGTTGCAACATGAATATCCAGCCAAGGTTGACAGAAATTTATGTTTTTTAACCACAAAACCGACAAAATTCACATCTCACGATCTTTGTTAATTAATAACCCCTCTGTCCCCCTAAAGATTCGTCCTCCACTTGTATGGCCCTGCGCTCCCTTGCTGGACTCCCGTATGACGACCCACGCGACGTACAATGCATCCGATTCATTAATAACCCCTCTGTTCCCCTAAAGATTCGTCCTCCACTTGGCCCTGCGCTCCCTTGCTGGACTCCCGTATGACGACCCACGCGACGTACAATGCATCCGATTCATTAATAACCCCTCTGTCCCCCTAAAGATTCGTCCTCCACTTGGCCCTGCGCTCCCTTGCTGGACTCCCGTATGACGACCCACGCGACGTACAATGCATCCGATTCATTAATAACCCCTCTGTCCCCCTAAAGATTCGTCCTCCACTTGCATGGCCCTGCGCTGTCTTGCTGGACTCCCGTATGACGACCCACGCGACGTACAATGCATCCGATTCATTAATAACCCCTCTGTCCCCCTAAAGATTCGTCCTCCCATTTGGTCCTGCGCTCCCTTGCTGTGGACTCCCGTATGACGATCCACGCGACGTACAATAGATCTGAGTTGGACTTGGCTTTTTTTCATCTTCATCTTCATCAACTTCATTATCACGATTAGCCAAGATGCAAAAATATGGGACGCAAATCCCCAGATATTATCATTCAGATTCTCGCCCCCCAATCATGACATAAACATAAAGTGTGTGTTTCCTTGCAGGCGGTCGCACGTTCGGGGTGATGAGACGTCGCATCGCCTTCGTCCTGCTCGCGATCATGTTCAAGCTGGGTCTGATGTCGGCGATGTTGATGATGCTGATCGTGCTGACGGTCAAGGGTCTGAAACTCGGCGTCCTCCTCCTAGCGCTGACTTTCGCCAACTACTCGGGCAAGGCTCTCCCGAACCTCCCGTTCCCGACCTTGAGGCCCACTGACGAGATCATTTCCTCGGTGCCTCCCATGCACATCCACGTGCACAAGGACATGTCCGCGCCAGAGTGGCCGGCGGACCCTTACGGTCTCTCGTACCCGCAGGACATGGGTGGTCCGTACCCGTACCCGCCGTCCATGTCTCGTACCCAGGCGCAGCTGGACATACCCCTACAGTACCCGTCCATGAGGAAGACCAATCACGCGGCTGCGGCGGCGGGTTACTACGGTAGGAACCCGCCCGGGGTGGCTCCAGGGTATCTACGCGACAGCCACACGACGGCAAACACGCCCGGGTACTCGGTCTATTACCAGAAGAAGAACGGACAGTTTTATCCGGTCGTTATTAACGACGCGCATCGTCAGACGATGGCGAATATCGGTGATGTTTATGACGACGCCGCCGACGACGAGAGGAACTATCCGTCGATGTATCGGTCTAAGCGGAGGCGCAACGATGATGACGATGACGATGACGTAACAGGCGAGGTTTCGAGTTATGGCGTGCGGCGACAATGAGGGTACTCGATAGGGCCCGGGTGAAACGGTTGGGGTTGAGGGAGGGGATGGGGGACGGGGAGAAATGTGCACAATCATTTATGTTTTGAATTTGTTTTAATCTGGGCAGTCAAAAATAAACATAGAATTGAAATTATGGGATGTAGATTCACAATGTAGAAAAGAGCGAGATTATGTTTTGTCTTTTGTTTAAGCGAAGGAAAGGTTAAAATTGTTTAAAGTAAATTATATCTCAAGAATATAAAACTGCTGTACCACAATCAGATGGTCTTAAATAATATAATATTCGATAGAATGGTTGTTTTGATACTGATTATGATTTGTTGAACTGAATAACAACGTCTTACTGATCACACTATTAGAAATATTGAGAATACAATGTGTAGTGCTTCCCTGTTCTCACTTTTTTCGATTTGATGCAGCATTCTTGAGCTAAAATTGAAAAAAACGGTAATTTCGTGTTGTTTTCAATACTGGGAGTTAGGTAATTGTCGTTTAGGTAATTGAGTGGGCTGAAAATGTGTTTCGTCGCTTGAAAAGCTACTAGGGGAAAAAAATCTTCTAATGGTGATATGTGCACAATTCTGTATTGTGGGTTGTTTGGTTGGTACTCTATGTCACTGTGGTGGGTGGAGAAAATTGGGATTTTTGGAATTGTCTCTAAGATAAACTTAAAATTGATATTTAAACCAATTTTATATTTAATAGAATATAATTGTGGCTTATATTTATTTTCTTCGTTTAACGTACGTGTACGTGAGTATGTGAATCAAAAGAGATGTGATTTTTACCGACTTTTTCAATGTCGAGTGTTTTTTTTATTTTGTCTTCTTTTCATTGTAGAACGTATCAAAGGATGATCGTACCTTATAGGTCACATTTGTGCGCGTGGCGGCTATATTTGCGACCAAACTTTGATATTGTGTACGTGTTGCCATGGCGAAACATTTTAAACATAAATAAATAACAAATACATTTTTTAAATTACAAATTAAATTACACACACACACAAATAGATTACTAAAACCTTGGTTCTTTCAAGTTCAGGGTGTTTCGGAAATGAAATTAGTACGTGTAACATCTATATTTGACTTTTTTAAATTCTAAAGACTACGTTTAGTCAATTTGAAAATAATACCCGTCAATGACTACGTATATATCACGCCAGTTTAACGCGCTTGGAATGAAGGCGCCTTGCTTTCAATCGTTAGCCGAGTGAGGAATCTGCTCCGGACGTATATCACGTCAATCTGAAGCGCCCTTATCTACACCGGCTGCGAATTCAGCCAATCACAACACAGGCGGAGCCACTTTGACGTGTATATCACTTAAATCAAAGTGAATCTCACGTAACCTCCAACTCGCTTGCCCAAGCAAGTTGGATCGCCGCCGCCTTGAGGTAAATTCGACGTGTATACCACACTCTGCAACCGATTGGAACCAAGGCGCCTTCATCCAAGGCGCCTTAAACTTGCGTGATAACGTAGTCAATGTTCGAAGCTAAGCTAAGCTTTGTATAAATCAATCGTGTCACAACTATGGCCGCTGTGACGTCACGTGTGAACTATGGTGTGTCATGGTGAAGATAAGACATGTTGGTTTTAAAAGTAGTCGACTACCAAAACTAGAGTAAACCTGACCTTACATAGGGGGACATTGGCTAAATGTATTGGTTTGGGAGAGTAACGATGCCATAAATCACATTATATATATATATATATATATATATATATATATATATATATATATATATATATATATATATATATATATATATCACATTATATATATATAATCACATTATATATATCACATTACATATATTATCACATTATATATATCACATTACATATATAATCACATTATATATGGGCATTTTTTGTTGTATACACTCTCAGTTATAAAACTGATTTTCAATGGAGCCACCATATAATAATAACTTACCATAATATGTTATACTAGTTTTGTTATTTTTGATTATTTATTACTTGTTTCCTTTATTTATTTGCGATCTCCGGTGTAAATCAGTTTTATAACTAAATGGACAAAATAAATAACTAAATAATTTTAGTGTGAAGGGACCCAGGTGGTTTTAGGACATTCCTATTAGTGAGGTCGTGTCTCAATGGTAATATTGTTGCTAGTTAGTCGACTAGGCTGTTAACAAGCAGACGACGCGATCGAGCCGCTAGCAGGCTATAAAAAGTGTCTAATACACTACAAACTTCACTAGCCTACTCAACATGACCGATGATATTTCACCGAATAATACTTTTAACTTTAGTGTTCTGATCTAGTTTAGTGATAGTTTTGAAGTGGTTAATTTGCGCCTATAGTTGAATCATGTACTAGTTAAAGAATATCATCTATTTGAAGTTTGAACCACACTTGTAAAACATCATATTTGTCGTAAAAATAATGTAAAAAGTTAGTAGGTATGTCCGAAAGCTAATAGACTAGTGGGTAGTTCGTAGTTAGTAGTGCGTAGCAGACGAGAAGCACTTTGAGACACGTCCTCAGTATAATTATGTTGTTATACTTCTCTAGAGTATATTTAAATAATTCTTGTTAAATCATATAGTTCATGTTTACGTTTCTATAGAACACTATGCTCTTTATTTACTGACATATGTGTGTTCTTGACTTAACAACGTTATGGACTTGGGTGTAAGTTGACTGTATCCGCAATGTCGCAATGCTCGGGCTTTGAGCAATGACTATACTTAAAACGTCAGTACGGTAAAACAGTTACACGACCCAAGACATATTTTCACACTTCACACAGGTCACTACCACTTAGGCCCAACGTGTGAGTTTATATTGTTTTATTTATTCCCTACCTATACAGGAAGTGTTATTTATTTTGTATACTTTATTTAAATGTTGCGCCATTATGTTTAGCAACAGTATAAACTAAGAATGTTCAACGGTATTTTAAAGATTACCATAGTCAGTAATTATATTCTGTACATTTCATTGTAATGCTAATGATCCGTACCAGTTTTATTTATGATCAAGTCATTTTGTACATAATTGTATGTTATTAACATAACAATACGAGTGATTAAAGTAGTCATTGAATTGAAATCTATAATCGTTTATTTGTGTTTAGTTTATAATAATTGTGTTATTATTTCAGGAAAATTAGCAGCATTAATTCGGAACTAAATGGACTTTGAATTGATTGTCCTGGTTGGTGAGTGGGTTGTTTTGTCTTGTCAGCGTTTTGTTAGGAAGTTGGACTGTAATGGCGACATATTATGCTATACGCGTTGCCGTAAATGAACAAACGAGTGCAGCAAGACATCTTGAATTCAATTTACATAAATGCACTAGAACGGGAAAGTAAACATTCAAGCCGCGCGTTTACATTCACTTAACGCTCGTAAATTAACGTACTTAACGTACGCCCACTAGTTGAGCCTATACACAAATCAAATGGCTTCATCTACATTACAATTAGGCAAATTAACTTTAACGCCAAGCGAAGCTGTGGCAAAAGTTCGATCGAATTGAACTTTTTATCAGATTTGACAAAGTTATTTAATTGGCGCGTGCTCAGAACAAACTCCTATTGCCAGAAATAATCTGAATGGTTGGTTGAAGTAAATTTTGCTAATTTCATAAATTGTGGTCAGCCATCTACATTTTGACGAATTCGTTGAATTTGCGGTCGTTACTTTACGAACGTTAAGTGGATGTAAATGCAGCTTTAAGCTTTGACGCTTTGTAAATGATTGCCGTGGTGTTTGTACATAGTAACAGCTGTTGTGCTATATACTGTCACCAACTTTGAGAACCAATAAGAAGTGTTCTATATTACAGTGCCAGAAAAGATGTCAACTACATACAAACATTGTTATGATGTCAGCACTGTCAAGTAGAAGAATGTAGTACCCTACTTGTAGATTGATTGATCATCACTTACTTTTATGTTACATTGCATGGCGGCTCATCAAAGCACTTATCAACGATGACTTCAACAACATATTTGTGTGAATAGCAAACTAGAATTTACTCTGTACATCAATTTATTACTAATCCATTTAATTCTTGAAGTCATTTAGTTACAACTGAATTAGTAATTCCGAAGCAGGTTAAGTCAACATTGACGAGCACAGTTATACGTTGCTGAGAATGAGCAATGTTGAC
>OX246743.1:33872127-33899627 GCA_945910005.1 Isoperla grammatica
AATAAAACACACGACAACAATTGATTGCGACAATATTACTCAACCCGCATTACAAAATATAATCCTATAGTACAGAACTACGATCATACTATTTATTTATTTATTTATTTATTTATTTATTTATTTATTTATTTATTTATTTATTTATTTATTTATTTATTTATTTATTTATTTATTTATTTATTTATTTATTTATTTATTTATTTATTTATTTATTTATTTATTTATTTATTTATTTATTTATTTATTTATTTATTTATTTATTTATTTATTTATTTATTTATTTATTTATTTATTTATTTATTTATTTATTTATTTATTTATTTATTTATTTATTTATTTATTTATTTATTTATTTATTTATTTATTTATTTATTTATTTATTTATTTATTTATTTATTTATTTATTGATTTATTTATTTATTTATTTATTTATTTATTTATTTATTTATTTATTTATTTATTTATTTATTTATTTATTTATTTATTTATTTATTTATTTATTTATTTATTTATTTATTTATTTATTTATTTATTTATTTATTTATTTATTTATTTATTTATTTATTTATTTATTTATTTATTTATTATTTATTTATTTATTTATTTATTTATTTATTTATTTATTTATTTATTTATTTATTTATTTATTTATTTATTTATTTATTTATTTATTTATTTATTTATTTATTTATTTATTTATTTATTTATTTATTTATTTATTTATTTATTTATTTATTTATTTATTTATTTATTTATTTATTTATTTATTTATTTATTTATTTATTTATTTATTTATTTATTTATTTATTTATTTATTTATTTATTTATTTATTTATTTATTTATTTATTTATTTATTTATTTATTTATTTATTTATTTATTTATTTAATTTATCCCCAGAACTTGGGGTGACATCAAAATAAAGAATCGTTTTGTTGGGGCACGCTTAAGCGATCCTCATAGCACCTTTACATTTTCAATGATTATGTCTAACAGAACACACTGGTCAAAAGCAAAACACATTACAATCTTGAAGTCTCAACTGTCATGATTGTTTAGGGTTAGACTTTAGAACATATTGAAATAGAACAGGGTTTGCAATCAGAAAGTGGTCCATCTGTGGGTTGACGCGGGAAACGAAGTGTCACGTGACACTCGTGCACTCTGCATCACACAAGGCGGTGACATACTTGCCGTGTGTTTGCACAGTTCAAGTGTGTTGACAAGAGAGTTGTCGGGATCAGTGGTGGACCGGACACAGCATGGGGGGAGGGGGTCGCCGATGTACAGGACGTAGCAAGAGTTGCCACTGATCCAAACCAAACTAATTAACTAACTATCTAACCTGCTACATTGTTGCTACATTGTTCTATAATGTATCAACAATGCAGCAGAGGTTTTTTATTTATTTATTTATTTATTTATTTGATGTATGTCCTATTCAGTTACAAAAACTGATCCCATTTCATGACATGACCAAACAACGTTTGCTAGATCAATAGTACTCTTTAAATATGGTTAAAAACGCTATAAATACTATAACTAACTTATTCATTTGGGCCCTCATTCACGGACATCTAGCCTGCCCAGGGACTGCTACCGTATCGTGGTGGGCAGGTTTGTGTGCTTTGTTGATCCCGAGAGCTATGCCGGTGGAAGCGTATGCTTCTGGTAAGTATTTTATTCCTTGTAGGCCCTCTACACTACATCAAAAAATGAAAAAAAAAAACGTTGCCATGTAGTTTTGTGAATACTAAAGCAGACGTTCCAAACTGTTGTCTGCAAACCCCTGTGGGTCCATGGATATACACAGGGTATCCACGAATTCGGTAAAAATGAACTTAAAAAATAATTTAGGTAGGCCAAGTAATCAACTAATCATATGTATGCTTTATTTCATGAGTTTCACTTCATATTCAGGAAGCGAGAAGCGAAATAGAAATGTAAACGAGGCTATTACACATTTTTATTGTTTAGGGGTCTTCTATAAGTTCGGGAAGTGTTAAGGTGCCCGCAGTTTACAAAAGTTTGGGAACGTCTGCTCTTAGATTCTTAAGATCTTCAACCTGAAGTCAGAGTCACGCCAATAGTTAACAAGTAGCAGTCTATGTTGTAAACACCATTCTAAGAATGTAAATATCTGAACGCTTCCTATAGTCCATGTGCTGCCGTATCGTCAACATGCAACAAGTAGCAGTCTATGTTGTAAACACCATCCTAGGAATGTAAATATCTTGTCGCTTCCTATAGCTCATGTCCATGTGCTGCCGTATCGTCAACATGGTTCCGTTAGGTCGAACATAAAATAATTGACGGACCTAGGATAGGTTATAGTCAATAATTAGGGGAACTGGTTCTTGTTCTAATCACATATTCGTATAACTAAACCGTTTGGAATGGTGTCCTGCCCGCGGGTGATTCTTAGTACGTGAGGGATCGGGGTTCTGGTTTTGCCGCGATTACCACCCCTTCAATTTGTAATTATCCGTGGATACTTCTGAAAAATCGTCTTCACTAACTTTCGAAAAGAAGTGTTCTAAAGACATACTCAACAAGTAGGTCATATGACGTCAGGGGTGATGGAAGATAGGGACAAGTAGAAGTCTTATCTACTAAGGTGTTAAGGGGGAGAACCACATTTCGTCGCCTCTTACGACTAGCAGAGTCCTCCTAGGCCAAAAAGGGGCTAAGGCCGTTTAAAGTTTAAACGTTTAACATGTAGTCTACGCTTCCCGCGCGATTTTCAATTATATGATAAAATAAATAAAATAAATAAATTCACATTTAGAGTACCTACCCACTCAGTAACTAAACTGATTTGCAGTGGGGGACTTTAATTTAAAGTGACTAAACCAACTCTGCAGGCTTCGAACACCATCGACGAGTGAGCGATAACCAATCAAAGATCGATATTTCAAATACGAAACATATGAATCAGTGATTGGACAGTGTGAACACCTGCGGACAAATGCCAGAATCAACTAGACCGATTCAGAACAACTTTGAATTTATTGAGTGCTTCGTTACTAGGACGGCTCCAAAGTCACCGTTTACTTATTCCTACTAATACTATTACTGACGTTAGGTTCACTTACTACATAGACAGTAATATTTCATTATATCCCCCCTCCCCACTCGTTCCCAACTTAAGTACGAAACTTTATATTTAGTAGGTCGTACGTGCCTCCCTAAAAAATAACTGGCCCTACCATGTCCTCCCCCCCCCCTCTACCATTAAGAGAACCCTAGCGTTGTTTATGACAATGAATTTCAAATTCATACACATCAATGCATGCTGATAATAATATGAAGGTATGATCTGGTTCCCAGGCCCCAGATAAGCCTCACACACAAACATAACGATCAATCAAAACATTGTGACCCTATGGGAAGGAGACATGCGTGTGTGTATGTACGACTCGATCTGTATGCAACACTCGTGTGACGGAAGGAACTTGACAGCCGAACAACGGGACAAAATGAGATCATTGTCGTTACTATGGGCGTCGGAGTGTGTCTGGTGTAGGTGGTGTAACATGGGTGTACACGTGACGTGTTTGTTTAGGTGCTCTGGAGTAGTTAGTGACCGTGGGTTTGCGGGAACACCGGTAGAGGTGGCTATCAGCGCTAATTACGCGGTTGGAATGTCGCTGGTTCGATTCCGGCTACCGGTATTGCTCATTGAAGGTTTTCATTAATTTTTTCATACTAATATCACTTAAAATTCATTCTGCCTTCAGGCCATTTCATTCTATTCCAAACGTTCTACCTTCAGCAACACATCCATCACCTTCTGTACTCTATATCACTCTTCTCTTAAGGACACTGTCCGGTCGAGAATAACAAGCAAAAGGAAATAGAGCCTTATTGCCTCCATCCAAACGTCCAAAACGTCCAAACGAGGATTTACTCAGTCATGAGCACAGGATAGGCCTATATCTTACTATCTTTGGTCATGAGGAGATACTGGGAGTGAGGCCTACTAACAGAACAGCCATAGGATATTCTTTTCCAAATATTCAAACTTGCTAATACTCTTGTAAGTCACCTGAAGGAAGGCACATCAGATAAAGCTGATGGGCA
Organism: Isoperla grammatica; assembly: GCA_945910005.1. NCBI lineage: Eukaryota > Metazoa > Arthropoda > Insecta > Plecoptera > Perlodidae > Isoperla > Isoperla grammatica. Next base: position 33,876,213 of record OX246743.1, read on the forward strand.
CGCACAGCATTGCAATTATGCAGCAATTAGCGTGGATGGTTTTTATCAAACATTGTTTGTTCTATCATTGTCAATAACTATACTCGCTTTCTACAACGATAGTTCAGAAAACTAGGAAAGTAGGTACATACGTTTTTTGACGGCATATTTGACTTGTGGAAAAAAGTTAGAAATCATGCTTCTTTCAAAACTCCGTCATTTCAAATAAAGAAGTCGTACAGAACACTTCAATAATGCGGGAGCAAATTTGGGTCGTGTTATATTCTGATGAAAGAAGAAATAGTCGTATTTACAACAACAACATGTATGCGAAAGTCTATTATAGATGAGGCTATATTACGTACGAGATAATTATGTTTTGTAATTAATTTAGAAATTTTATCATGTGCCAGTGAAAAATAAAAGTTGTATTTAAAGTCATTATTAATTTTCTGATAACAATAATAATAATAATAATAATAATAATAATAATAATAATAATAATAATAATAATAATAATAATAATAATAATAATAATAATAATAATAATAATTAATTAACATTCACGTTAGCTATATTGATTACAAGAAAGCGTATGATTCGTCACCACATTCGTGGCTAATACAGACATCGTGCATAACAAATAAAATATATAGTCACTGCGAAGAACACAATATATTAGCTGAAGAACAAAAGGGATGTCGTAAAATGTCGCAAGGGTGTAAGGAACAATTAATTATCGATTCTGTTGTAATGAACCAAGCTTTCAACAAGAAGAGAAACATTCACGTTAGCTATATTGATTACAAGAAAGCGTATGATTCGTCACCACATTCGTGGCTAATACAGATACTGGAAATTTATAAAGTAAACCCATTGATAATAAACTTTTTGCGGACAGCTATGACAAGTTGGAAAACAACATTAAAGTTAAACGTAGGCAAAGAGCAGATATGTACTGACCCAGTTAACATCCGACGAGGTATTTTTCAAGGTGACTCGTTTAGTGCGTTATGGTTTTGTCTTTCATTAAATCCATTATCTCATATACTAAACAAATCTACACATGGTTTCAAGATAAAGGACGGTAATACGGTTTGCCACACACTTTCACATTTATTCTACATGGACGATCTCAAGCTATATGCTTTAAATGCGACACACATGACGAATCTTCTTAACTCAACGTTAGAATTCAGTAGAGATATATGTATGGATTTTGGAATTGATAAATGTAAGTCACTTCATGTCATCAAAGGAAAGATTACGAAATTAGAAGAGTTTGAAATTGACGAAGACAACCGGATTGGAGTAATGGACGAAGAAGATATATACAAATATCTAGGATTTGCGCAGGCTAAACGAATTGATCATAAACTGATGAAAAGTAAACTAATTTCTGCATACAAGAAACGAATAGGATCCATTTTAAAAACACAATTGAATGGTAAAAACAAGATCAAAGCAATTAACACTTATGCTATACCGGTACTAACATATTCATTTGGAATTATTAACTGGACACAGACAGAACTTCATGCCCTAGAAATTCTCACCCGCACAACATTCACCAAATACAGAAGTCATCACCCTAAGTCAGCAATAGAACGAGTGACTCTACCTAGAGAAAAAGGGGGAAGAGGCTTGATTGATTTAAACAATTTATATTATAAACAAATTTAAAGTTCTGAGAAAGTACTTTTATACAAAATGCCCACATTCACAACTTCATAGAGCTATAGTATCGGCAGACAAGTCGCTTTCTCCCCTCAATTTAAATGACGGAAATTTAAACTTGCTTCAAAAACTAAATTCTGACACAGCAAAAGAGATCAGAATATCAGAAAAGACGTTACATAGCAGACATTATAAAGAACTTCTTAAGGATAGCGTCGATAGGGTAGCATCGAACAAATGGTTAACGTCCGGGGACATTTTCAGCGAAACAGAGGGATTTATGATCGCTTTTCAAGATAAAGTAATCAAGACTAACAATTACAAAAAATACATACTGAAAGACGTCACAGTGGAAGATAAATGTAGGAAATGTAATTTGAACGGCGAAACAATTGAACATATCGTATCTGGGTGCAAAATGCTTTGTCAAACAGATTATCTTCATAGGCATAACCAAGTTGCAAACATTGTACATCAAAAATTAGCCATGAAGTATAAACTTATAAACACAACCACTGCGTATTACAAATACAAGCCTGAAAAGGTATTAGATAGTAAAGACTACAAATTATATTACGACCGGGCAGTTATTACAGACCAAACCATACATCACAATAGACCGGATATTATATTTATTGACAAGAAGAAACAAGAAACGATTTTAATTGATGTTGCCGTCCCTTTATGCCACAATGTAGAGACAACTTGGCGGGAAAAGATAAACAGATATAAGGAATTATCTATTGAAATAAAAAGGTTGTGGAAGCAGAATAATGTAACTGTTATACCGTTAATTATATCAGCAAATGGCATTGTTCCACGTAAACTCCATGACAGTATTAAACTAATTGGTCTCCAACCGAACATATACATCGAGATGCAAAAAGCAATTATTTTGAACACGTGTAGGATAGTGCGAAAATTTTTGAACTAAGAAGAATGAAGACTTCAAGAAGTTCTCCATCCCGATGGTGGTTTTCGTGGTTTCCACCGTACAAAGAGCGAATGCTGGGATGAGTACAAATCGGCCACGACCGTACATAGCATCCACAGTTCGGTTTGGAAAAAATAATGTGGACAATGATATATTAAGTAGTATAGCCAAATGTGGGCATTTGAGAAGCAGAAGAAGAAGAAGAAGAAGAAGAAGAAGAAGAAGAAGAAGATATATTAAGTAGTTCTAAGTAGATTTTAATAAGGTAAACACATGGAAATACTTGACATTTGTGTCCGTACAACATGTTTATGCCGGTTTTGACCGAGTTTGTATGTATTGCAACAATAAAATAATAATAATAATAATAATGATAATAATAATAATAACTATAATAATAATAATAATAATAATAATAATAATAATAATAATAATAATAATAATAATAATAATAATAATAATAATAATGATAATAATAATAATAATAATAGTAATAATAATAATAATAATAATAATAATAATAATAATAAGAATAATAATAATAATTATAATAACAAAAATAAAAATAATTGATGCTGGCTCATTCCCCTGGCGGAGATGCGGTAAACCTCGAAGACCTGCAAGTTCGACGAGCCTCCGCCAGGGGGTTCACAGACCGTGACAGCGCAGAAGGTGTCTACTATTCCTCTAGCTAAACCGGCTGCAAGAACGAGACAAGCTGTTATAACAAATGCCGGCCTTTCTTTAAGTAGACTGTTTTTGTGCAGCTAACTGTCAGTCAGTGATTTGAAAATTGTGACATTGCGTAACCCACTCCCATTACATCATGTGAGGAACCCATCATTATGATAATCACTCACTATTATCCACCTTGTCACGGCTAGGAGCAATAGACCCATGAATAGACCTTTTTCAGAATTGATCTAGGACCCTTAGATAGAGCTAATCACGGCTTTCTAGATATTCAATGACAACAATGCATAACAGTGAAAAATGCACCTTATCATAACTATCAAGGACTTTTAGATATAGAGCAAATCACGGCTGGCTAGATCAATTCTGAAAATCATCTATTATCTGCATCTATCATCTATTACCTATCACAGCACGGCCCACAGCGGCATTAGCAACAAGGGTAAGTTGGCTAGGTTTTTTTTTTAATTGTCGGGTGAGTATTGTAATTTTAATAATTATGGGTTGTTCTGGAGGTAGTTTTAGATTATACGTCGCCAAAAGTGTCAAGAAATACCACTTCTGGCATCATTCTCTGCGGCGTTGAAGGTTAAAGTTTAAACAATCAACACATTCAACAAGTGTGAAGTGACAGCTAAACACCTATTTGGTCTAGTTAATTTTGTTGTCACCAGAATGCATAATTATTATTTACGATTGATGGTAATGTGACGTCATATGCAGACAAACAATCTGTTGCTAGGCAACTCCACTCTTGTATTTTTCTATGATTAATAAACATTCAATGTTTGTGTGCAAAAAACAACTGCCACAATGTCTATAGGGAACCCGCAACTGACGTCACATCCGGACTACAACGATGGAACAAATTAATTGAACTCATGGACAAACAATCAGCTGTCAAGATAATAAAATTTGCAACCATACAAATAAAAACAAGTGTAGCAATAGCAACTGCTCGCCATTTAAAACTTGTAATGATAGACAACGACTAAGTGAGAGTTTTGTATGTGTATTTGTTTGTTTTTTGTTTTGTTTTCCAAAATCAGAAGAAATTATTTTTTTACGGCTTGTTGTTTGTCCATAGATTCAGTTCATTTGTTTCTTTGTTGTATTTTGGTGTTGCTAGCGCCCTATTATTAGAATCGTAATTAACGCTTTAGACCATTTTCAAAATTGATCTAGGACCCTTAGATAGAGTTCATCACGGTCCTCTAAATCTTCAATTACAACAATGCAGAGCAATAAAAACTTGTTTTCAAATTTTAAATCGGGATTAATTTGTCATTGTTGTGCATTGTTGTGATTGACATTTTAGAGGACTCAGTTCTAAGGGCACAGGATAAATTTTGAAAATGGTCTATTGGAAAGGTATGTTGCAACAACACATAAATATAAGAACATTTCAAGAACGCAAATATTTAATATAATAATAATAATAATAATAATAATAATAATAATAATAATAATAATAATAATAATAATAATAATAATAATAATTATTATTATAATAATAAAAATAATAATAATAATAAGAATAATAATGATGATGAAAATAATAATAATATAAATAATAATAATAATAATAATAATAATAATAATAATAATAATAATAATAATAATAATAATAATAATAATAATAATAATAATAATAATAATAATAATACTAATAATAATAATAATAATAATAAATAAATAAATAAAAAATAAAAAAATAATAAATAAATAAAAAAAAGTAATAATGATTATGATGATGATGATAAAAATAATAATAACAATAAATTCATCGCAGGTATCTGGGATGCTTCAGAATCTTGACCTGGTTCCAATATATTTAAATAATAACTACATACGTCATTTTTATGTTTACTTGTCTATTTTCAAGAACAATACGCACGCACGCCTACGCACGCACGCCTACGCACATGTTACGCATAATATGAAGGAAGCACTGTATATGATTCATTGTTAAATATTTAGGACACGGCACAGCGCGTCAGTGCGTATAAAAAAGGCCCTTCCATGTCATAGAGGTTTTGGTTATAGTAGTGACTATACAAGCCATCAAACTTTCGTAGGTCAAATCAAATATGGATGTCGGAATAGTTTATACTTTCCGGAAGTGGATTATGAACTGGAAATTCTGTTTTTGAAATGAATAAGAATGGGGTTTTACATAGCAATCAAACAAATTGAGCAATATTAATTTTCTACACCACCGAAAAAAAGAGGGCCAGAGCCGAAAGAACCCTGACCCATTGGTTACGAAACATCTATTTTACAATTAGTGCGGTCGTTATTTTAACTATACTTAATTACAAAGTAAATTCGAGATATTAACGGTCATAATTACAATATTACAAATATGTTTCACGTAATATTTAGCGGTTCTTACCCAAATTGATCACATGTTTTCAATTTAATCATCAATGTATCATTATTAAGATATAAAAAACGGTCATTTCGTGTTTTTTGTTTTTGTTTTTTAGGCTAATATATTGGGGGTATAGTCTTTATACGAGTCAAAAGCTTCCTTTGTCTGTCTTACACTGGGTCTTACACTGGCCAGTGTAGCAAAGCGTCTTACACGAGCCATTGTAAAATTATCCTGCACTGGCTACACTAGTGTAAGTTTTAATTACAGACGAACGCCATAAACATATTTACACCGACTTGCACGTGGGTGGCGCGAGGCGGACTACTCCCACCCACCTCCATGTTTTCACTCGTTTAGCCGCCGGAGTCTTGACTGTATAATTAGAGCAAAACACAGGTTTCTTAATTGTTATTCGTGTCCAAGCTTAATGCGAATCCGCTTACATAGGAATTGTTCACTAAACATTTTCCCACGGTATTTAATTTAGATTAAGAGTTGGAATTAAGACGTTATACGTGTCTTGCGACTTGCAGCGTTCTATGCACAGGGCGGGCATTTCTGCCATTTGGTGTTTTGCGTGGTCGTCTGTAAACATAACTATCAGGAATTTTGTTTAGGCCCTAAGAATTTACAAATGAAGACACTGATATGTGTACATAAAAAGAAAAATTTACACAAACTAGATAAGAAAAGTAATTACGGTTATTATAGATTTAACGTATTTGTAAAACTAAAATATCCCCCCCCCCCCCACACACAAAAAACACATTTTTATTATTAAAAAAAAAAAAAAAATTGTATATATGACAACGTACACGAATCGGAACCTTCGTTTATATTTAATCTAGAATCATGCAAAATTTCATATCAATGTCAAATTCTTCCTGATACCAAAAAACTCTTTCTCAAACGATTTTCAGAATATGTTTAATTTTTGTCTAGACTTTAAAAAAGTTCTTTTTATCTTTGATGTTGTGATTGTTTTCAGTACTTGTATATTCTCACTGCAACACTTCCCGGCTTGTATTATTTTAATGATGATAACTTAATATATGGGAGGGGAGGGGGGGGGGGGGATACAACTGGAGGTACCGAAACCACTAATTGTTCCGCACGCACTCGCACAAGGCCGCACTAGCGTGCGTAACGTGCGTAGATAACTAGGGCGTCCTATGTTTCGATGCGTGGCAATATACTTTCTCGAGGTCACTGGGCAGTGTCGTTGGAACACAACTAGTAATAGTAATAATAGTAATATAATGACGATAGTAATAATAATAATAATAATAATAATAATAATAATAATAATAATAATAATAATAATAATAATAATAATAAAAATAATAATAAAAATAGTAATTATAATAAAAATAATAATAATAGTAATAATAAAAATAATAATAAAAATAATAATAAAAATAATAATAATAAGAATAATAAGAATAATAATAATAATAATAATAATAATAATAATAATAATAATAATAATAATAATAATAATAATAATAATAATAATAATAATAATAATAATAATAATAATAATAATAATAATAATAATAATAATAATAATAATAATAATAATAATAATAAAAATAAAAATAGTAATATAATAATAATGATAATAGTAATAGTAATAATAAAAATAATAATAAAAATAATAACAATAAAAATAATAATAATAATAACAATAATAAAAATAATAATTAACAATAATAATGATGATGATGACGATGATTGATGATGAAACTTAGTTGAAAGGGAGTAAAGATTATACGTTATTCACCTTTTGGGGGAGGATAACCTTTAGAAAACCACCGGGTTTCCTGTGCGAGTATCGAACCTCCGACCTCCCGAATAAAAATCTGGCGTGTCATCGCTTAGTAATGTCTATTGGTTAGTGGTCGCATTTACATTTATGTCGAGACTATTTTCAATTTCCTACCTTTATTCTATAATCTACGCACATCTAAAGGTGCTTTCATTTTTTTACATCCTACTATGCCAACTCAATCGTAATTTGTACTCATTGAACTGAAATGTGAAAGAAAGTAACACCGTTTGGAACACATCCCCACTCACAGGAAAACAAGAAAGTGACACAATATCATATATTATTATAGGAGAACGACCGTTTTCTAAAGAGTGTAATCAAAGCAGGCATCCACGCATAGGCGGACATTTGGCGTAACGCGAATTGCGTGATGATTCCTGTTGCTTTACGTCTCTATTATTGCAATAATGCTATTCGAGATGATGATGGGTGATCGGTGATGTTAAACATGAACTATATATATATATGCCTTGTGCGGAATCGAACGAGGATAGGTGCCCAAGCAGCAAAGATTTTTTAGCCATACATGAAACAAGCATGGATTACCAATGGCACGCCATACCAACATCTCCAAGCAAGTTCCATGTACGATTCATGTACGTTTCATATAATGTCTGTAACACCTTAGACGAAACATACATGGACCATGTGTGGTCACCCATGTCATGGTGAGCCTAGGATGAAACGGACATGAATCATGCACGGCTGCCCATGTCATGGTAAGCCTAAGATGAAACGGACATGAATCGTGTACGGCTGCCCATGTCATGGTAAGCCTAAGGTGAAACGGACATGAATCGTGTACGGCTGTCCATGTCATGGTTAACCTAACATGAAACGGATATGAATCGTGTACGGCTGCCCATGTCATAGTGAGCCTAGGATGAAACGGACATGAATCATGTACGGCTGCCCATGTCATGGTGAGCCTAAGATGGAACGGACATGAATCGTGTGCGGCTGCCCATGTCATGGTGAACCTAACATGAAACGGACATGAATCGTGTACGGCTGCCCATGTCATGGTGAACCTAACATGAAACGGACATGAATCGTGTACGGCTGCCCATGTCATGGTGAGCCTAGATGAAACGGACATGAATCGTGTACGGCTGTCCATGTCATGGTGAACCTAAAATAAAACGGACATGAATCGTGTACGACTGCCCATGTCATGGTGAGCCTAGGAAGAAACGGACATGAATCATGTACGGCTGCCCATGTCATGGTAAGCCTAAGATGAAACGGACATGAATCGTGTACAGCTGTCCATGTCATGGTGAACCTAACATAAAACGGACATGAATCGTGTACGGCTGCCCATGTCATAGCAAGCCTAGGATGAAACGGACATGAATCATGTACGGCTGCCCCTGTCATGGTAAGCCTAGAATGAAACGAACATATACCGTGTACGGCTGCCCATGTCATGGTAAGCCTAAGATGAAACGGACATGAATCGTGTACAGCTACTTATGTCATGGTGAGCCTAAGATGAAACGGACATGAAACGTGTACGGCTACCCATGTCATGGTGAGCCTAAGATGAAACGGACATGAATCGTGTACGGCTGCCCATGTCATGGTGAGTCTAATATGAAACGGACATGAATCGTGTACGGCTGCCCCTGTCATGGTAAGCCTAAGATGAAACGGACATGAATCGTGTACGGCTGCCCCTGTCATGGTAAGCCTAAGATGAAACGGACATGAATCGTGTAAGGCTGCCCATGTCATGGTGAGCCTAAGATGAAACGGACATGAATCGTGTAGGGCTGCCCATGTCGTGGTGAACCTAAGATGAAACGGACATAAATCGTGTACGGCTGCCCATGTCATGGTGAACCTTAGATGAAACGGACATGAATCGTGTACGGCTGCCCATGTCATGGTGAACCTAAGATGAAACGGACATAAATCGTGTTTGGCTACCTTTGTCATGGTGAGCCTAAGATGAAACGGACATGAATCGTTACTGGCTACCCATGTCATGGTGAGCCTAAGATGAAACGGACATGAATCGTGTACGGCTGCCCATGTCATGGTGAGCCTAAGATGAAACGGACATGAATCGTGTTTGGCTTCCCATGTCATGGTGAACCTAAGATGAAACGGACATAAATCGTGCCTGGCTACCCATGGCATGGTGAGCCTTAGATGAAACGGACATGAATCGTGTTTGGCTTCCCATGTCATGGTGAACCTAAGATGAAACGGACATAAATCGTGCCTGGCTACCCATGGCATGGTGAGCCTAAGACGAAACATACATGGACCATGTGTGGTCACCCATGTCATGGTGAGCCTAGGATGAAACGGACATGAATCATGCACGGCTGCCCATGTCATGGTAAGCCTAAGATGAAACGGACATGAATCGTGTACGGCTTCCCATGTCATGGTGAACCTAAGATGAAACGGACATGAATCGTGTACGGCTGCCCATGTCATGGTGAGCCTAAGATGAAACGGACATGAATCGTGTTTGGCTTCCCATGTCATGGTGAACCTAAGATGAAACGGACATGAATCGTGTCTGGCTACCCATGTCATTGCTAGGCTAGGATGAAACGGACATGAATCGTGTACGGCTGCCCATGTCATTGTAAGCCTAAGATGAAACAGACATGAATCGTGTCTAGCAGTCCATGTCATGGTGAGCCTAGGGTGAAACGGACATGAATCGTGTTTGGCTTCCCATGTCATGGTGAACCTAAGATGAAACGGACATAAATCGTGCCTGGCTTCCCATGGCATGGTGAGCCTAAGATGAAACGGACATGAATCATGTCTGGCTACCTATGTCACGGTGAGCCTAAGATGAAACGGACATGAATCGTGTACGGCTACCCATGTCATGGTGAGCCTAAGATGAAACGGACATGAATCGTGTCTAGCAGTCCATGTCATGGTGAGCCTAGGGTGAAACGGACATGAATCATGTCTGGCTACCTATGTCACGGTGAGCCTAGGGTGAAACGGACATGAATCGTGTACGACTGCTTATGTCATGGTGAGCCTAAGATGAAACGTACATGAATCGTGTCTGGCAGTCCATGTCATGGTGAGCCTAGGATGAAACGTATAGGAATCGTGTACGGCTGCCCATGTCATGGTGAACCTACAATGAAACGTACATGAATCGTGTCTGGCAGTCCATGTCATGGTGAGCCTAGGATGAAACGTACATGAATCGTGTCTGGCAGTCCATGTCATGGTGAGCCTAGGATGAAACGTACATGAATCGTGTCTGGCAGTCCATGTCATGGTGAGCCTAGGATGAAACGTATAGGAATCGTGTACTGCTGCCCATGTCATGGTGAACCTTAGATGAAACGTACATGAATCGTGTCTGGCAGTCCATGTCATGGTGAGCCTAAGATGAAACGTACATGAATCGTGTCTGGCAGTCCATGTCATCGTTAGCCTAAGATGAAACGTACATGAATCGTGTCTGGCAGTCCATGTCATGGTGAACCTAAGATGAAACGTACATGAATCGTGTCTGGCAGTCCATGTCATGGTGAACCTAAGATGAAACGTACATGAATCGTGTCTGGTAGTCCATGTCATGGTGAGCCTGAGATTAAACGTACATGAATCGTGTACGGCTGCCCATGTCATGGTGAGCCTAGGATGAAACGTACATGAATCGTGTCTGGCAGTCCATGTCATGGTGAGCCTAGGATGAAACGTACATGAATCGTGTCTGGCAGTCCATGTCATCGTTAGCCTAAGATGAAACGTACATGAATCGTGTCTGGCAGTCCATGTCATGGTGAGCCTAAGATGAAACGTACATGAATCGTGTCTGGCAGTCCATGTCATCGTTAGCCTAAGATGAAACGTACATGAATCGTGTCTGGCAGTCCATGTCATGGTGAACCTAAGATGAAACGTACATGAATCGTGTCTGGCAGTCCATGTCATGGTGAACCTAAGATGAAACGTACATGAATCGTGTCTGGTAGTCCATGTCATGGTGAGCCTGAGATTAAACGTACATGAATCGTGTACGGCTGCCCATGTCATGGTGAGCCTGAGATGAAACGTACATGAATTGTATACGGCTGCCCATGTCATGGTGATACCAGGAGGAAACGTACATGAATCGTGTTCGGCTGTCCATGTCATTGTGAGTAAAGATGAAACGGACATGAATCGTGTACGGGTGCCCATGTCATAGTTAAGCAAGGATGTAACGTACTTTAATCGTATCTTGCTACCCATGTCATGATGAGCCTTGTATTATTATATTATTATTTTACGTTCATGTATCATGTATGGCTACCCATTTACAGTGATACTAGTATGCGTCTTTTGGTCACACTGCAGGATAACTCACAGTCACACTATAGCAGTAAGCAAATGAAAAAAACGTATTTTTGTGTTTGCTTAGAGAGCAGGGGTGGGGGAGGGATAATTAGGTTTTAACGTTTTATTTTCGATTTTAAATTGGGCTTAATTAAAGGATAACGCTTTTTCCATCCCTATGACTGACTTTTACCCTGCATCCATTTTCGCGATCAATATATGAGTAGGGAAAACTGTGTATCTTGTGTTAATTACATGTACTTTGTAGTACAGTTATGCATGGTGTGAATTGATGGGAGTAGGGGGGGAGTTCCCCCTCTCTGGAAATTCCATCCATGGCTCTGTTTTACTGGAAGGTATCCCCGCCAGGGATGGCTAAATCCCCACCTCTGGATACCCATCTCATCTAATATCACATCAAGTGACTTTATCTCGTAACGTTTTTAAATAATGCGTGAATTTACAGATATATTCTTAGCCAGGAAGTGCTTCTTCATTAATAAACCAAACCAATGAACTATCAGATCGCTTCTTAGGTCATCTTGAGGGCAATAATACATCTACAAAAATGTTGCCCCCGGCGGCTGGGACTTGGCCCCAGACCCCTCACTGCCCGCGCAGACACTATTCTTGGGCATCCCCCCCCCCCTCCCCCCCTCTGTCAGGCCATCAATTAGCACCCTGCAGTTATGTGATAATTATAAATATCTTTAAAATGAAAATCATCATTATTTATATTTTGTTAGATTCTTATGTGTGTTAACCATTTTGCCGCTAAATTTAAGTGTGTACAAATGTTTTATATGAACCAAAATAACAACCTATCTCTTTTCAAACACGATTATTGAACGATTCACTATTTTCTTCACAGTAATGATAATACATGCATACGTTATGAATTATATTTCATTCTGTACTTGTTGTTATTAGTTTATTGTGTTTATTTCTTTGTGTAATCAACATAATGAGAAGAATATAATATTATTTATTATTTATCACCGAATTATTGATTGCAAAATCAACTTAGATAATTCATATAACAACCTATTTATACATAGCTACTACTCGTATTTACTGAAATAGCAAAGTACAGTGTAGATATAGAGCTAAGTAAGTAGTCGTGCCGAGCCTTTTGCAAACCTACCCTCTTATGCACCTCAACGTAAGAAAACGCCTGCATCCACACAACTAGCGACGCACCGATGTCTTGCGTGTTGCCTACTTACAAGGGATGAAGTTACACCGTTGCATTTTTCTGGTGTAAATTTGCTTACCACAACGGAATGCACGTGACAGCACGTCGCTTACAAGCAGTCGTTATTTGGTTTTGAGATGTATGAATAATAGGTGTAGTGCCTAAGTCAAACCTGTATACCACAGTAGGGCCTACCTACAGTACTACCGCTCCACAAAACTACAAATATAGGCAATATAATCATCCCATCTGTTACAGCTGCACACTTTTTCTTCATATTATTGCACTTCTATTGTCTGCCTGTCTGTCTGTCTGTCCGTCTGTCATCTGTCTATCATCTAGTTTGTTGATCAGCTTACATTCCATATTCAGTAATGAAGTGTGCTTGAAACGCCTATTGCAGCAATTGTCTACATTTACTTATCAACCTGTAAATGTATACATATTATGTGTCCTAAATAAATAAATAAATAAATAAATAAATAAATAAATAAATAAATAAATAAATAAATAAATAAACCTTACGGCTGTTTATCCAAGCATGAAAAGAGAATCATTAAACATGTGAAAAACTAAAAACTAATCTAATATGTTTTGGGACAGCTCAACTAATACCCTCAACATTGCGCTTTACATTCACGAAGCGAGCAAGGTAAATGTTGAAGGTTCAGATTTGTAATATTGCAGACCGGACGCCGCCCCAAAATTATGTTTTGCACTACTGCACTCCTCTTGAGGTAGAAAACGCAAAATGCTGTGAGTTTTGTTATTGTTGGTGAGCAATTGTATTGTAGATATATGTATTGTATGTGTATTGTTATTGTGTAATGTTGTTATTTGTTTTGTTTGGTGGTCACGCCTATTGGCATAAAATGCTGTAGTGTCCATGTCTGTAAATTAAAAAAAAAAAAGAGTTAAAACAAGTAAATGTGTATCTCAAGTCACCGTGTCATTTTTGTCTCTATGGTGCAAACGCCGAATAATTACATTTTTTAAGTTCATAAATTTTGCTATTGTAATCACATGCATATGATTGAACATAGTCGTATATCATCACTATTTACTAAGGTACGACCACATGTAGTATATTTAGTCAAAGTTCTTGAAACGCTGGTTCACAATACATGCTTTGCAATGTAATAAGATGGAAAAAAACAACACAAATCGTGAATTAATTACGAAATCAATCTATTTCGAAGGAAGCTTATATCACGTTTTTTACAGTAGTAGAAATGAAACAAACATCGGACCAGATAGCGCATAAAATACAACATTTCATAGTATAAGCTGTAGATATTGTCTCATGCTATGGTTATGTATTTTGATTACTACGCCCACAATGAACAATAATAGTAAATCACGCAACTGTCTCACGAAAAACAGGAAGGTTTATTTGGATCCATGCAACGTCACAATAATTTATATTTGGTGAAAAATGTACTTTAAAAGAGTCCTGATACGAATTTAATGTTACGAACAGTCACTTATGGATTTTTGTACTTTTGTTTCGTAAACAAAGAAAATTTTATTATTTGGAGTTAACGTTTTTACTGGATTTTGCGACTTTGTCGACCCCTAACTTCTTATAAGTAGACAAATATTGTATTCAAGTTATAGAACATTTAATTGAGCGCTCTAATGAAGTAACTAATTTGCAATATTAACGTTAGTTTTCAAGTTTTTCGTTTTCGTCTCCGACAATGCGTATTTCCACTTCTACTAGATTTCAAACATACAGATTTTTCTTTTGAGCGCGGCAAGTGGAAGACTCGCTTTTTTGTTCTCGTAAGGATAGTCCCGTCCCATTCGTTGCGGAGTGACCCAAGGCACCTTCATTGTATTGACAGCCCATCCCGGAGCAATAAACAAGGTTGTATAAACTTGAATAGGCCTAATAGCACCATCTGCTAAAAAGATGTGTCCAAGTTTTTCAAGTCAGTACAGCAGTACTTGAAGGAATGCATTGATGGGACTGGTGACCAGTGTCGGTTCGATATATATACGAGGGTTTGAACAGCCAAGAGAACTGCGATGTGGGATTGAAAAAGAAGAAATGTCTCATTTAATTTTTTGTAGAGACCAATGTTTGAATTTACTAACTAAACCTGTGTTCGGAGCTGTTCTCTTTTTCTGCCAACCCCTATATTTAGTATGTTCTGTATGAATATAAATATATAATAAAATGAACACATTATATAAATAATAAAATAAACTATAACGCAAAATTTCAGACAATTGTCCCATTCCTCCGGACAAGCCGAAAGTGGGCTAAAAGAATTCACACAATTTTTAGCTGATACAGCAAAATGTAACCCATAGCAAAGATTACTGAGCCCATAGTAACACAACGGTATTCATGACTGCTTAAATTATGTACAAGCTGTACAGTTCTTTACACCATACACAACATTTTTGTCAAATCACTTTTCGGTGTAGACTAAGTGCTTTTAAGGAAAATTATATATGTACCAGTAACCAGTTAGCAGTTACCACTAGCATTCCTTTTTATTATCTTACATATCTCACATTCATTTAAATACGCCACCGTCCAATTCTCCCCTTTCCTTTAGTATTATATTGTCAGGGCACAGACAACTAATTTGTGGTCAGGGTTTATTCAAACAACCCCAGGCTCGAAACCCAATGGGGTGTCATAAAGCCCATGCACGGCTACCTTCTTCTGTGCTATGTGCTTATATGTGAATTTTACCGCTCGAAGATACCATGCTCAGACAGCCGTGCGGTAAAACGCACGGGGTCTCTGTTCACAGGTGGAGGCGGAGGGGATGCAGTTCGAGTCCAGCCGGGAGCGCTAAAATTTAATTTGTGTATATGTAACTAATCTTAATCAACTTGTACGTATACTTGTACTATGGTCTGAAAAAGTGTTGTTTCAGGATTTGCAAGTTAATAATCGTGTAATCAATTAAATGAATGAATATGTTCAGTTCTATGACTACCTCCTAGGTTGCGCCACTAACAGACTTCTGCGTGTTTCGACTTTCAAACGCAGCTATCCACATTTTTATTGCATCTGTATACTTCCCATACATGGAACGTCCGTGGATTGGCCTATGTAAAACAGACATGGATTGTGTATGTGTTCCCGTACATGAAACGTATGAATATCCTAACCTAACCATACATACATCGTACATGATCCACGCATGGTAGTCATGAAAATGTCATGAAAATACATGGCAAACCACGCGGGAACCGGACACAATCCATACATGGCCCATGAGTTCATCCGTGCAAACTCATGCGTGATCCATGTATGGTTTGAACTACGTAAACCAGGTATGGTTTAGTTACGTCAATCCTTAAAGAAACCATGTATGGAATAATCCAGGAAAAACATACTGGGATCTGGTATGGCACACCAGTAAAATACAGACATGGATTCTGTATGGCATTTGTCTCATTTCCATACATGATCCATGCATGTGAGTCCATGATTAAAATACATGGTAAACCATGCGGGAACCGGACACAATCCATACATGGCCCATGAGTTCGTCCGGGCAAAAACATGCGTGATCCATGTATGGTTTGAACAACGTAAACCAGGTATGTTTTAGTTACGTCAATCCTTAAAGAAACCATGTATGGAATAATCCAGGAAAAACATACTGGGATCTGGTATGGCACACCAGTAAAATACAGACATGGATTCTGTATGGCATTTGTCTCATTTCCATACATGATCCATGCATGTGAGTCCATGATTAAAATACATGGTAAACCATGCGGGAACCGGACACAATCCATACATGGCCCATGAGTTCGTCCGGGCAAAAACATGCGTGATCCATGTATGGTTTGAACAACGTAAACCAGGTATGTTTTAGTTACGTCAATCGTTAAAGAAACCATGTATGGAATAATCCAGGAAAACCATACTGAGATCTGGTATGGCACACCAGTAAAATACAGACATGGATTCTGTATGGCATTTGTCTCATTTCCATACATGATCCATGCATGTGAGTCCATGATTAAATAAAATACAAGGTAAACCATGCGGGAACCGCACACAATCCATACATGGCCCATGAGTTCGTCCGGGCAAAAACATGCGTGATCCATGTATGGTTTGAACAACGTAAACCAGGTATGTTTTAGTTACGTCAATCCTTAAAGAAACCATGTATGGAATAATCCAGGAAAAACATACTTGGATCTGGTATGGCACACCAGTAAAATACAGACATGGATTATGTATGGCATTTGTCTCATTTTCATACACGATCCATGTAGGTGTATCCATACATGGCCCGTGCCTGTACGTATGGCAAACCATACATGAATCGTACATGATCCATACATACTCTCTGATTCTTTGCTGCTTGGGTGCCTATCGGAATCTGCGCCCCAACTACGTGAGTCACCGCAGACGACACAAATTTGGGGAAATATAAAATATATACAAACAAAAATTGTTGATCAACATCAAGTATTTCTTTTTAAAAAACTTAGTTCGACGTGAAGTGAACTGAAGAGGCAATATTTCCGGTACCGGCAGCTGAAATATTAAGAACAAAATAATGTTTGTACTTTCAGAGGTCAACGTTTCAATTTCAAAGTTAAATTTTTATACGTTACGCATATTTTAGAAAACTGAAAACGGTGAAGCGACAAGAACCATAATTAAAATAAAGTCTTGGTACGAAATTCTAATCAAACTAACATTAGCAAGTACTAAAATGTCAAAACAGCCCCAACCACAACTGTCGGTATCGAGATTGCAACCGCAAATCGGAAATCGTGAAAAAGTTTACTTATATTTTTCTTGTGACCCTGTTCACAACTTAACCGTAGTTTCTTTATGATTTTACATGAGAAAATGTACGATTGTGATCCTGATCCTGATTACAATCACGATGCCGACAGTTGTTATTAGGGTATTAAGATTCATACAATTAGTAAATTGAAAATAAGCTCACCCGTTTACCATATTAATGGCGCTATTTACTTTGCTACCATTTTCCTTCGCCTGTCGCTATGAAGTGTTAGGACTGAGCATGATACATCATTATTATTACTAGTGTTGTAATTGGATACCTGTGGCATTATGTTTCCCCAGGCACATAACTGTGCACTCATTAGTCATTAGTCGATCTTTGCAAACTCTCGCGACGCTCATCATTGTCAATTACCAGTTTACCACAAAACAATTAGCTATACGCTTATAACTAAGCAATTTACTCACGTTTTTCAGGCATATTAATAACACACTTGGATGAGGTTATACCGTTAGGGGTAGACACAGTGTTCACTTGTTGCTTCGGACACTTCTATACTGACACAACCTGCACAAGTGCCTACGATATTATTTATATATTGACAACAGTGAACATTCAGTCAAATACACTTTTTGAGAGCAATGTCAAAATAATGGAAACAAATTATAGTTTGTTGAATTTGCCGTGTTTGATGTAATTGAGTTTTTTATTTTTTATTTGATAGTGAGAGCTGTTCCAAACGAATTCCCAGACTGAAAACATAAAAAATAAATTAATATATACTTATTAGTTTTGCTGCCATCAAAGTCGTAGATAAGATACACAATTTGTATTAATGAAAAACAAAGCCTTATCTAATTTATTGCACTGTTTGTATCCCTAAGGTCCGGTTTTTCAATCGGTCATTAACGGGGCCGTTAGCTGACGGTCCGTAATCTGCATAGGGTTTATTGGGTTACAGATTACGGACCGTCAGCTAACGGCCCCGTTAACGACCCGTTAAGCGATTGAAAAACCGGGACTAAAGTTTATTTCCTATGCCTGCGTTTTTCATACGCATCACAGAGTTGACGTATAACTTACTTTAATTTTCTTTGACACTTTCAACACATCGTGTGTTAGAATTGGATTGATAGATAGAATTGGATCTCGTGAAGTATTGAAAGTTACAAAAAATGTAAGTAATCTGTGTCAACGCAGTCAGTTGGTTGCGTTGAAAAAACGTAGGCATGGGTACTTAGCTTTAGTCATATGTTTATTTATTTATTTTATTGTAGGGCCTAATTTAGGCCAGTGTAGGGCACAATGCCCTCTTTAGCCTGATGAGTGATGATTGATGAATGATAATGAGGATGGGAGGAGTGGAAGCCTGGTACCGGCACGTAGCCTACTCCTGTCGAAAAGTACCAAGGGGACCATCGGCTTTACGTCCCATCCGAAAGGACAGTGTCACTTTGACGTCATATAGGTTTTAGTCACAGTAGTGTGATTGTAAGATTGAATGAGTATATCCCAATGATCGTAAATCGTTGGGAGTATCTTCGCGGAATGTATTAGAACGTCTTTGTTGATGGCGGCTATCGCGCGTATTCAAGTACATCACCTCAGACAGAGCAACAAGTTGAGTGGCAGATTGTGGTCACTGTATATAAAGTGACCATTTACCATTGCCAGATGGACAATACCACCATCGAGATTATTACAATATATGGAAGAGGAATTCCTATTGAAGGTATAAAAGCTCGTTAAGTCTATATTGTATGAGGATGTATTAACTGACATCAATTATTTGAAACCATTAGTTGTGTATTTATTGTGCCCTTTTTAGTACTGTTACAGACATGTTAATGTAAAAGTTTTTAGACAAGATGAGAAGAACAACACAAAACAGAGAAGATGAAAATATTTGCAATTAACTTAAAAGGGAAACGTATAAAAAGTGATTACGCTACCAAGAAAAATACTATATGCATTCGTTTAAAATTAAAAATAACATTTTTTTAATTTCTTACACTTGGGTTTTATATAAGCAAAGAAACACCTTTATGACCGATGCCCCGTTAGGATAACATTTTACTTTCACAACATGAAAACTGTAAATTGCAACACAAAACATAAAATACACCAATTTATCCACTTTTAATCGTAGTACAAATTACAATGACACCCCATAAAACCCATAACCGTAACAACATTCTAAAAAAAAAACAGAAACAACTTCCCAATTGCATATATCATCTAACTAAATGTTCGGAATGTTTAATTAGCTCTTATTAACACAGTTAAAAAATAAAGTAACTCATTTCAAAGTTGTTTTTAATCTAGGTCGAGTTCGGAACTGAAAATTGCCGGGCGAATCCACTCTAGTAAAACGATTTTATAGATTTCAATCATAAATTAGTACTGATTTTTTTTCGGATTTCCGTTTTCCTTAGTCAGTCAAGTCTGGTTGATTTCTCGACCGCCGATCCGGTATAACTGGAGAAAGACAGTGCGCTAATCGTCAGTGGCCGACTCGAGAACTAAGTGGACTAGGCCAATAATGCGTGATTAAGAAGTGCTTTTCCATATCACGAAATATGCATAAGTAACGCGGCTAAGTACATAGGAAACAGACAACATACAAGTGGTTATGCGTGCGTTTTTATACTCATTGAGGAATGCTGAGTGTTGGTACTCGCGTGCTGTGATATCGCGTATACTCGTGTAGTCGTGTTTATCTTGTTAAAAGAAGTGGTAGGGATCTGTCATCTCGCTCGCGGCACAAGACAACTATTTACTAACTACTTGCGGCCAGTACAAGTCGCAGATTTATTTAATTGTGCTAAATGATAATTAGTATAGGGCTGCCGTTCGACATCGATGTTTAGATTCGATGTCGAGATTGCGATGTCGATAATACGGTCAAGTATATTCTTTGTTACCACGGTCTGCACCAAGCGGTCGTATAATGTAATAGTTTTAAATGAAATTTATTGAGTTACTCGTTTTTGTAGTGATTAGAATATATAGATAAAAGAAAATCAAAATTTAACCCCATATTCAATTCAACATTTTTCTTTTTTATGCTAATAAATTAAATTGTACATTATTTATAAAAAATCTAAGGTATGTTTACCCATGAGCTTGCAAACAAGCTACAATTTCACTAGTTTGACAAATAAGTTGAAGTCTATAGTACAACCAGAAAAAATAATTACAATGGTTAGTAATTTTAATAGTAAACCGTAGAAATAAATTACGCTTACAGTTGAAACTCAAGCTGACTGTACATCAAATTAAATTAATGAACTTAAAAACTGCTAGAACTATTTCATTTTGTTCATAATCTTGCAAAGAACAATATCTTTGCGTAGCGTAAATTAATACTTTCCTATTACTGTCATTTTTAGTTTTCTCAAAAATACACTAATGTTTGTTAACACAAGCTGAAAAATGAAAACTTTAATTTTAAATCCTCGTGTTAGGAAAACATTTTGTAACTGCACAAAAATCACAATATTTCCAACTTGGCAAAATGTGCCCAACAGTGCAGATTAATATAGACCCTGTCATAGAACACATGCATATATTTATATTATACCATGACCCCCACATTTAGTGTGTTTCTTACACGTTAGTGTGTTCCTTACAAGGCAGTGAATAACTTGTCGAGCTCTATTCGCTATTCAGTACAAACTAGACTAGAACACTCACAGCCATCGTTACATAAAACGCCTAGTTTTGAAGAAAGTAACTTCAAACACTTATACACAAACTTATCTTGTAATCTGTTATCGTTTCGCTCACTGCTTCACGTTTATCATAGTTGCTTTTGCCCAGCTGCTTTCAGTGGGTCAAAAATACTATATTCGTACAAGAGAAATAACGCACTTTATATTTTGAATACAAAATATAGAACGGTTAGTGTATTCTCTAACCAAAATAGGTCTGTATTTTAAATTTTTTTTTCAACTTATATCAAATTATCGTCCAGAAAATGTTTGCTTTACTTTCACTATTACCAATTACTATCATTACAATAGAAATAATAAAATACAAGTTTGTCTTGTTGAATGGGACTGGAACCCGGAACCTCCAGGTTTCGGTTGACAAGAGAATCGAAAGCTTTGGGTTCGAGTCCCGCGCTTTCTCATAAATTATGTATATATAGCCGGCAAATCTATACAAAATAGTGAATACTTTAAATATTTTGTCTGTCACAAGATGTAATTCAATATTAATAATGCTTAGCCCCAGTATTAAAATGTCCCAATAACACTTACTCGTCTAATAGCTTGTTTACTTCCTGGTAACCACCAATCAAAACCTTTGAAATCATCCAAATAGAGTATTTGCTAGAAATGACTGCTATTTGTTGATTATAATACCGGCCCATATTTTATTTATCCCAGTCATATTTTATTTTCGTAATTGTCCACTAATACTTTTATTTCAGTTTCATTTTTGCTGAGATGAGACATGACTCTTGACGTATGACGGGACAGGCTATATCTACGACGACCGTAGTACTTCAAGAAGTGCTTCAAGTCAGTGTATTAACGATGCAACACAGCAACCTGTGTTGTTTAATCATAGTTACGTTCATTGAAAGTTAACTTTGTGATTGATCGAGTTTTAACCACGTTCGCCGATAGCCTCAATGATTGGTACAAACTACAAAGGCACCATGCACAATAACTGCGCGAATTAAAACCTCAGTCACACCATGGACTTGAAATAGTAAATTCGTCACACGTTTGTGTTCGAACTACATTTATGAACATCAAATCAATAATTATTAATTATACGATCGTAAATATATAAAAAACAATCTTACCCGTTGGTATACTTTGATAATATAGTATTTCTTTCCACGTTCTCTTCTGTAATTTAGCTCAAATCATTTGAGCGATAAAACTATGTATGTATAACATGTATAGTTTCTTCTTGAAGATTACTAGGTCACATTTCACACTATTTCACTCACATTTGTTCCCTCTAATATGCAGCCGAAAACAATATTTAAAATGTTAGTTTTAGTGCGTAGGTAATATTTCATGTAAGACTAAATACATATCTGTATGGAGTCACAAAATTACTAAAAATTTGTTTGCGTCTGCACAGAGGCGGATTTAAAGGTACGCGCAGTACTCGCAGGAGTAGGGCCCCCGCATGACTGAAGGGCCCCGGAAATAAATTAATACAAAACAGTTATAGTAATAATATTTCTGAATCTTTATTAAAATGTCTAATTAAATCTAAAACAAAATCTTATACTGTATTATTACAACGATTGCTGGATATGTATTGTGAGGGCATAGATTCTTATGCTTTTGAGGATGGATTGTGGCACTTCCTGCATTGTTCGAACAGCTAGGATAATGTTTCATCCACATTTTTAAAACCTGCTAAATTTAAGTACTCTCTAGGTATTTTGTCATACATAGTCAGCTATATTTTTCGTACTGAATAGGGTCTCATAAAGGGCCACACGATCTATAAATCTGCTTCCAGATGAATAATTGAACGAAAATGTTACATTTAAAAACGTGACACGGATGCCAGCTTTCTGATGTTTATCATTTCAGAAACGTACCGATTGTTGTAGTTTCGGGATCACGTTATGACGTGTTCGCCCCCGCATGAGAATATGTCAACTGGTTCGCACGGTCGTATGTCGAGCTATCT